>OW240917.1:136740477-136886465 GCA_933207985.1 Pelobates cultripes
AAATGATAACCCACAATGTGTACTTTGCACTAAATTGTTATAGGAACTCAAGGCTAAGAAGCACATAAGAGAATGGACACGGATTCCAGGAAGCAAACACTGATTTATTTGCAGCTGCAAATGTCTCAGTCAGACAATAGTCTTGGAATACCCGACTGAGCACACGTTTACAAGAGAACAAAGAATATATACCACAAATGATGTATTCCATACGTATACAGAGAATACAGACATTACTGTTGTTATATCCAATTATTAAGCTAAAACTTATGTCTTACACATGTTATCTAATAGTGGGCGTTCCTGACATTCCACCCATGGGCCCTGGTCCAAGATAGTTGCACAGTAGTTTTAACCATGTAAGTACTGAACTTTACTTAAACATTCTGTAGCTTCTACCTCAGTCTAAGCTTAGTGGCAGCATGATATGCTACTAGACAGGAACCCAAAATTCTCTAATCGTGAATATCACAATTAGCAGTTCAATCTTTTCCGAGTGCTGTGTCATGTGATTATACAGAAAATATATCCATTGGTTTGTGTAAACTCTCATTACATCCATTTAACTGTGGTTTACTCCTCCTGAACAAACTATTCTATTTCTCTTGATTTTTTCTCCAACTTTTCTCTTTCCATTCTATTATAGTTTTTGCTATAGTACTTGCTGCTTGGCCCCATGCTTTAGCTTAGAAATGGTGATAACATATGTCTAGAAATGACATTTGAAATCCCAAAGTTTGACAAGGACCTCATTGTGACGTTGAAACATTGCTGTTGAACACAGAGATCCAATAAAGATGGTGCTTTCTGAGCCATTGTGTGTCCAGACTTCTTTGGGATTTTTAACAAATAGAGAGGTGTTGTTGACTTCCATCCGGTCAGCAACAATTGTGGCTCCACTGGATGAGTGCAGTCCCTGCTTTTTGTTGATAATTTTAGCATATGTATCCTTATGTCAAGCTGTCATGGTTGTGAATTAATTGAATGAAGTTTGTATTTTCATTAGTATTATTGACTGTAAGTATTTTTTATATTGCTCATCTTCCTTTCTATGGTTATTGGATAATTGGAAAATAACAGGTAATGCAGAAAACAAGCTGTTATTCATCAGAGCAGCTAGCTAGCCTATGCATGTTATTAAAGCTGCAAGAAGACTCTTTACATTCACAGTAAGAGAAACATCCTCTGTAATGTAATGTAATGGCTAAGGAAAGAAAATCCAAGCAGTTTTAATGACTCTCATTTAATGAGGGTGTAATTCATAGCAATGAAAGGGTCAAAGCTGGAAATATTATGCCAGTGGCTAGTATTGCTCCCATGTGTCAAACAAGTAAATAGAGTAGAAAATATCACTCCAAAAGTGAAAGCTCCCTAATGGTTAATAAATAAACATGTTAAAAAAATGAATTCTCTAATCCATCACAAGCAAAGGAGATAATATGGTAAAAGCAAGAGAGATGATTTAGAAGAAAATGACAAATAAATACAGACATGGACAGGGACTGAACGGTTTATTAAAACTAGGTTGAGGTTTGTTTACTATTTATGCAGCTGCTTAAGTTTTATTTTCATTTTCATATAATAGTTATATATGAGCATATAGTTAGCAAAGCTATGAGTATGTTAGGACTTACTAGTTTTATACTGGAGCTCTGTGGTGGAGGTCCTCAAACCACCAATATCAACAATAAGTAGAAATCCACAGGCATCACAAAAACAAAAACAAAATACAATGTTTTGGCCGTGAGGCCTTGATCGTGTATACAGAACAATGCTTAGTGGTACTCTCACCCCTGATGCTCACCTTCAAGACTTCTCCATAACTGCAACATACAGTTACAAGAAAAAGTATGTGAACCCTTTGGAATGATATGGATTTCTGCACAAATTGGTCATAAAATGTGATCTGATCATCATCTAAGTCACAACAATAGACAATCACGGTCTGCGTAAACTAATAACACACAAAGAATGAAATGTTGCCATGTTTTTATTGAACACACCATGTAAACATTCACAGTGCAGGTGGAAAAAGTTTGTGAACCCCTAGACTAATGACATCTCCAAGAGCTAATTGGAGTGAGATGTCAGCCAACTGGAGTCCAATCAATGAGATGAGATTGAAGGTGTCGGTTACACTGTTAATAGCTTTCCTTCCCTGCAGCTTGCTTCTTTTCCTGCAACTGTGACATCCAAAAAAAAAGCCCTCATTGAAAACTATGCTAACAGCTTACTTAGCATACTTTATCCCACACCCTCTAGAATGTAAGCTAATTTGAGCAGATCCATCCTGTGCGTTTAACTTGTCTGGTTATGAATATTTGTCTGTTAGTCCACCCTGAATACTTGTCTGGTTATGAATACTTGTCTGTTAGTACAGCGCTGTAAAGTTTGTTGGCGCTTTATAAATAATAATAAAAATAAGCATGTGAAAAGTGGAAAGGTCAACTTGAAGCCAACCAGTTCTAAAATACGCCTGGACTGTAACACTAGGAGTATGTTGGAATACAGAACTTGCCATCACTCTTCAAGACTCTCCTGGTATTCCCAGACCCACTTCTTACCCAATCTGGCTTACGCCCCTCTTGTGATTAGACTAGAAGATGAATGGAATTGTATAATACTGTTGACTTGGGTCTCCTCAACACAGAAAGTAGTAATAGTGATGTAACAGAAAATATAGATTTGCTATGGTGTGCCCCACATAACAGAAACCTAGAAGGGTATTTAGTAGGTTCTCACTACTAGTAAACTTAAATAATGTGCCAATGTAGCTTTAGCTGTCCATATTGTTCAATCCCAATCACGGCTTAGCTTCTCTTCAGTATGTTCTTGTAATGACTGTATCTACCTTTACTATTTTGGTTCTTACATCCCTCATCGATACTGCTGGATCACTTATAACTTTTAATGCCAAATAGATCTAGGGAAAACATAGGTTGTTGGGTGAAACAGTTTGTTAAGATATATTTTTTGCCTACTTTAAAGATATTTCCAAAGCCAGGCACATAATCAAAGATAATTAATTAGGAGATACTGCCCAAATGAATGTCTTTAATTTGCAAAATTCTGCAAAACAAATACTCTACTCCAGCTATAGCTCACCTATGGCTTTATTGACCAAATGCCCTCTTTCAGAGCTGAAATGCGAATTTCATACTGTACTTTTGAGGACATACTTTTATAATATAAGAGGAAACTTATTTGACAATGATGTTGGTACTATAGCATACATTCAGATACTGTCAAGATGTTAGATGCTCTATGTTACCAGCAGTAGCATAGCTAGGAACCAAAGGCCCCTGGTGCAAGAATCGTAGCAGGGTCCCCCTTGCACTCTCACTGATACATATACACTGACATACACTCACTGACACACACACACACAAACTGTTTAAACATCACATACTTTAATTGACAGAAACACACACTCATTGACAGACATACACTGACATACACACATTCACTGACAGACACACACACTTTTTGACAGACACACTCACTGATTTGACACACACTCTCACTGTCAAAAACATACTCACTGACAGACACATACATGAGCATTTGTGACCTCAATGACCCTTGTTGTTCCACCACTGACAGGTGTAAACCTTGCACACTGACATGTGTAAAGTGAGACCTTGCACACGGACAGGTGTAAGTGAGACATTGCACACTGACTGGTGTAAAGTGAGACCTTGCACACTGACAGGTGTAAAGAGAGACATTGCAAGCTGACTGGTGTAAAGTGAGACCTTACACGCCGACTGGTGTAAAGTGAAACCTTGCACAATGACAGGTGTAAAGTGATACCTCGCACACTGGAACATGTATACCTTTCACATGGACAGGTGTACACCTTGCACATAGACAGGTGTAAAGTGAGACATTGCATGAAGAACTCCACTACCTGTGAGAACTTCACTACCTGTGCCACACTGACAGTGAAGGCCAGTGAGCGTACTCAATGCTCGTAAAATAATGACAGGACTCCAGGCAGCAACAAGTTGCTCCTGAATCTCTGTTACACATGTGTAGCCAATATCCATCATGACCTCCTCAAAGACTGCCGTGTCCCCTCTTGTGTCTGCCACTGCAGAGCAATTTTCCTGCTGAATTTTGTGGGTTGTGGGTTGGCGGCCGAGCATAACCCACTGGCCGATGGAGCCCTATTTTCTAGTCTTTCTGCAGCCACCAATGGTGTCCAAAGGGGGAAATACAATGCAGAGCATGCAAGGACATGGATTTCCTACCTGAGAGGGTAAGAGCATAGAGAGTGCAGAAACGGACAACAACTCCCACCTGCCTCCACAAGGTGTGGGCAGCGAAATGTAGTTTGGAAGTAGAGACTTCTGAATAGTCTGAATATTGCCTATTTAACAATTAAAGAGACAGTGTCTCCAGTTCCATACACAACTCACTGTCACACTGCAGAGACAGCAGGGGTCGACAAGGCAGCCAGGCCCCATGGAGTAACGGGCTTGGTTTCAGCTGCGATCCCTGCGACCGTGATAATTCCACTACTGGTTGCCAGTTGTATACATTTCCGTTCTAGCCTATTCGCAAATTATCAATTCAAAGAGGTGATTACAAGATACTGAATATTATGTTAATAGTATCTAATTATTTTTAAGATAGAATTTAATTTTATAAAATGGCAATGGTTTTCTTTCCCTGTCTTTGGAGACACTAGAAATGTTGCATTTCTTGCTTATTTTCTGTAAAACACAAGCAAGGTGAGTTTCTCCATGTGATAAGCTAATGTTTGACTCAAGTATGCTTAATTAAGGTTAGCATGACAAATGAACTGTTTGGAATCCCTAGAGCCTGGAAATAAAAAACATGTCACAGGCAATAATGCAGCATGCTACATAGAAGCTTAAATATACATTCCAAATTAAACACATCTGATTAGACGTACAGTAAATAATTAATATTAAAAACAGCATTTGTACTCAAGAGCTGAATACAAAAATAGCTATAATGCATAATGCAGGCTATCAGGAAACTGTAGTATTTGATAAACTGCACATAGCATTTTAACTATGCACATAAATCTGAAAGAGACACCATATGATTTATGGAACTTAAAGAGCTTTGGTGCTCTATATAAAGTGGCTTGCAGAGATATTAATACTCTACAAATACTGCCATATTTTGTTGAATTACAACAAAAAAAATAAAATCACCATTTTATATTTTTATTTATTGCGATTATATGAGGGGTAGGGATGGTAACTTGCTGCTTTTCCTCCAAATTGCTTACATTTTGCCAAATACGTATAGTGTATAGTGAAGAGGAAGCATACTATATATATATATATATATATATATATATATATATATATATATATACATTAGTTAGTTAATACAATGTTAAACAAATATCTGCACACCAGTCAAAATCACACATCTGCAGTGATGTTAGTACCGCAAAGGATTCTGTGTGGGCATATGCAAATTAGTTTAACACAGAATCACATTTTATATATATATATATATATATATATATATATGTCTGTGTGCTTTATGTGCATCTGTATCTGCTTCATGATTCATTCAGCATTATAAGGCACAAAATGATATGATGCTTATCATGGCACAGCTAAATTAATACTGGGGTGTAATGCAAGATTGAACCATTGCTATGTAAGCCTAATTAAAAATTTCATTTAATTCTGCAAATTAAAAGAGTGAATAGGCATTTATAAATTACAATCTTAGTTAAAACAAGATATGGTGGCTTTGACTCTGCACTTTCGGATAACGGTCATACTAAAATACAACTTATCTCTAGCACTTTTTGAATTATATAAAATGCTAGGTTAGTCTATATTATTATGGCTACTGGGTTAAATAATTTCTGGCATTTTCTCAAGTATTATTTTCAACAAATCTTGCTATCCTAGGCTTACACATTCCTAGGACGGACAACAGTGTCTACCAATGTGAAAGGAGGATTCACCAATGAAGGATTAAGGTCCAACAGGGCCATAGGCAGATGACCAATTACATTGTTTTCACAAAGGGATGGTGAAAGTGAACAAAGCAAATCCATAGCTTTAGTCTAGCTAACCACCAGATCAATAAACTGGCATTTTTAGGCTTCAGGGGCAATGGCATTTTAACCAAAGAATATCTGGGGGGACAGGATATCATAACGAAAGTACATCCCCTAAGAGAATAAACTATTCAGATTCCTATAGACAAAATGATACAGGATCACTGGGAGGCTACAAGTACAATGTGATATAGACATTTGTAACCTATATAACCACATCCTTTAATATATATAAATATACAATTTCTCACAAAAAAAGCTATTCTATAAAAGTGTTTCCACTGATATTCTTTAAAATATGTTTTGGCTTTCTTTTTTTTTCATGTATAATTATTTTTTATTATTTTAAGTTTCATCACATACACTAAAACAAAATTACATTTAATACAACATACATGTGAACGCAGTAACATTATGCATCACACAGTTGGTATTTCTACACATCATAAGCACATATACACAGCAAAAACACAAAGAAATGTATATATTATTTATCATGTTAGCTCCATTCAGATAATAATACAGTAATATTTTACCCTCACTGGAGACATAATATAATACACTGGTAAAGCCTGTTTAACATTGGGGTACAAATTTCACTAGTAACCAAGACCCCTTAGTAAATCTAAGTCTGCAGACTAATGTACTTTATGTTACACTGTGTCTCATATATTTTATCACCTTTTATACATCTTTACAATAGTACTTCATTATTTAATCCTGAAAGGTTTCAGTTAGTTTGTTTAGTAGTGGCATAGATGACTCCAAAAACAAAAACAAAACATTATAACCATACATAATAAACATAACATAGGGTAAACAAAGGGAAAGGGGGGGGAGGGGTAATAGCCTCTTAATAACCTCTTAATAAATCTTGTAAATACTAACTGCTAATTTCCTATTCTGGGGTCAGGGCCAGGACCTGAGCTGGGGCAGGTTAATCCCAAAATAATTTAGTGTTAACCTGAGCCAGATAAACAAAGTGTGCTGATATACTCTTATGACTTTAAAATGCTACTTCCAACACTTAGCCTTGTGAATATATAAAGGTGTGGAATTAATCAGGGATAACTCAAAACCAGATTAAGCCATTTTACTTAAGTTATATATTAGAAAAATTTCCCATGTTCTAAACAATATTCTATGAGTTATAACATATTCTCTCTCCGTATAGACCATTTTGCACGTATTTAACAAAAATTATTTACTTTTGTTATATAACTTAAAGGACCACTATAGTGCCAGGAAAACATACTCGTTTTCCTGGCACTATAGTGCCCTGAGGGTGCCCCCACCCTCAGGGTCCCCCTCCCACCCGGCTCTGGAAAGGGGAAAGGGATAAAAACTTACCTTTTTCCAGTGCTGGGCGGAGAGCTCTCCTCCTCTGATCCTCCTCTTTTCCTCCCCGTCGGCTGAATGCGCACGCGCGGCAGGAGCTGCGCGCGCATTCAGCTGGTCACATAGGAAAACATTCATAATGCTTTCCTATGGACGTTTGCGTGCTATCACTGTGAAAATCACAGTGAGAAGCACGCAAGCGCCTCTAGCGGCTGTCAATGAGACAGCCACTAGAGGAAATAGGAGAAGGCTTAACCCATTTATAAACATAGCAGTTTCTCCGAAACTGTTATGTTTATGAAAAAATGGGTTAACCCTAGCTGGACCTGGCACCCAGACCACTTCATTAAGCTGAAGTGGTCTGGGTGCCTAGAGTGGTCCTTTAAAATTCTTGCTTATTAAACTAATTTATTTTGTAATGTCCTATATCTATCATGTGCACATCTCTAATCATTATCCATCGCTGCAACCATTTTATGTATTTGTCCTCAGACCCTTGTAGACAGTTCACCATTCGTTCATAATTACTCGAGATGACAAGACGGGTTATAACCTCTGTCAAAGTAGGGGCTATTACTTGGTTCCATTTATGTGCTACAGCAGTTTTTGCTGCTATCAAACAATGTATAATTATTATCAATACATCTTCAGTAATCAAGGTTGGAAACATATGCAAAAGATAGCATTCAGGGAACCTTGGAAAGTCCACTTTCTAGGACAACTTAAAAAACTTTTCCAAAGCATTCCATAATGGAGTAATTTTTGGGCATTCCCCAAAAATATGTAAAAGGGTACCTTCTTGTCCCTGGCATCTCCAGCAAATGTCTGGTGTGCCAGGATATATACGAGCTAATATCGCAGGTACCATATACCATCTCATAGTTAATTTACAATAGGCCTCCCAATGTGCTAGGCTACTAGAGGCTGTTTGGTGGTCCTTAATGCCTGGTACCAGTCTGTGGGTAGAAGTTGTTTACTCAAGTCTCTGTCCCAATGTTGCATATAGAGTGTTTTATCATTATCTCACAATGTTATAAGGGTGTTATAGTACAAGGATAAAGCTTTTTAGATTCAGGAGTTTCCTCTTGCATTTATGCACAAAATGTGCATTATCCTGCATTGTGAGTGATGTTGTACTCATAATATATTTTATACGCAGGTATGTAAATAATTCCCGAGATGGTAAAGAGTATATCCTTTGAAGTTCAGGAAATGGTTTAATGCCTGCCTGGATGTATAGAGACCCAAGTGATAGAACCCCCTAATTTATCCAGGAATCTAATCGTATTGTATTATGCTTTTGAATATGTCGTACTAAGGGTTCCAGGCATAAAATAAAGATCAATGGAGAAAGAGGGCATCCCTGCCTAGTTCCATTAGTAATATGGAATGAACTTGACAGAAAACCCAAATTGAATACTTTCGCTGAAGGGTGTGAATTATAAGGCTAAGATACTATCCATAAAAGGTAGGGGAAACCACATCTTCACCAGTACCTCTCGCATATATGTCCAGTTCAAGTGATCGAAATGACGTCTCGGCATCCAATACTAATAATAATCCCTTCTGTTCACTAGTTTGAGCCCAATTAATTAAAAATGAAGTGGGTGCCAGGTCCTTCTAGGGCTAACCCTGCCTGCTGTAAACATAGCAGTTTCACAGAAACTGCTATGTTTACATTTGGGGTTAAGCCAGCCTCTAGTGGGTGTCTTCGGGACAGCGACTAGAGGCGCATCTGCGACGCTGGAGGCATATTAAAATGAGTATTGTCTCCTGGTTGTCTTGAGGGGACAAAACCCGCTTGTTCTGGGAAAACCATTCTAATCAACATTGGTTTTAAGCGCATGGCAATTAGTTTAGCGTAAATTTTTGTATCAGCTTTTAACAGGGAGATGGGTCTCAGATTGGCACATTCCGTAGGTAGCTTACCTGGTTTAGGCAATGTAATTATATAAGCTAGTAACATTTCCGCTGGTATGGTCCCTGAATCCTTAAAATAGTTAAATAGCTTAGTTAAATGTGGTATAAGTTGAGGAGCTGGTGCTTTATGTTTGGGAAGCATGCTAATTGTCTTTCGTACCTCTTCTTCTGTAAATGGTTCTAATACATTTTGGCCTTGCTGTCCTGTCAAAGTAGGTAAATTAATGTCCGCTAGAAAGGTCTGAATCCCGTTCAGAGTGGGCTGATGTATGTCTTTATCAAATTTTAGATTATAAAGTAAATTATAATAAGCGGTGAGCTCCTCAACTATACCTTGAGGATTAAACAGTTTAGTATTATTATGAGACATCATTTAGGGTAATTTAGATTGTAAAAATCTGGGTTTTAGTGCCCTAGCAAGAAGTCTGCTCGCTTTGTAACCCTGCACATAGTAAGTTAGTTTAAGCTTTCTCATTTGTCTTTTTATTACTGTTAAAGGGACACTCCAGGCACCCAGACCACTTCTGCCAACTGGAGTGGTCTGGGTGCCAACTCCCACTACCCTTAACCCTGCCAGTGTAATTATTGCAGTTTTCATAAACTGCAATATTTACCATGCAGGGTTAACTCCTCCTCTAGTGGCTGTCTGTTAGACAGCCACTAGAGGGCACTTCCGTGTTTATAGCATACATTCCATGTGCTATAGCATCACGCTATGTGAGGATCTCCAGCGTCACTGAAATCCCCATAGGAAAGCACTGAAAGCATATTTTGCCGGCGGCCTGGTGACGTCGGTGGGGGAGGAGTGTAGGCGGACCCTGAACCAGCGCCTAGGGACATCGGAGCTGGATACAGGTAAGTCACTGAAGGGGTTTTAACCCCTTCAGCAATTTGGGATGGGGGGTGGGAGGGAGAGGGGACCTGCAGTGCCAGGAAAATGGTTTGTTTTCCTGGCACTGGAGAGTCCCTTCAAGGTTGCTAACTGTAGTTCTGCTTTGATCTTATTAATTTGTATGGTCAATTTTTTTGATGGATTTAATTTATTTTTTGCTTCTATTACATTAAGTTAATCTGAGAGTTGCCTCTTGTCCTTGTCTCCTTTACATTTGCATATTGATCCTGGCCTTAAGGGCCAGCCATTGTGTGGTTACATGGGACATATCCTGAAAATGATCATCATAGAATGACAGAATCGCTTTACTAAATTTGTTTTCCTGGGTAGTCTCCTCTATTAATGTTTCATTAAGTCGCCATACACTCTTTCCTCTCGCAGGGTATAAGGTCCTAAATATGGTAGTAACCGGAGCATGATCAGACCATATTGTGCTTCCTATATGTGCGTCGGAAAAGTTTTTTAAAGTCTGTTTGTCAACTAAACAAATATCAATACATGAATAGGTATGGTGTGCCAGGAGCACACATATTCTAAACTCCCTACTGGGATTGTCTCTAAAACAAGTTGTTGAGCCAGCTAGGAAAGAGGCCATACTAGATTTAGTGTTCACAAATGGAGATTTGGTATCAGATATTACTGTAGGTTAAAGTTTAGGATCCAGTGATCATCGGTCAGTGTGGTTTAATACAAGAACAGTGACTGAGTCACACCACACAAAAACAAAAGTTTTAGACTTTATAAAAACAGACTTTTCTAAAATTAGAATATGGGTAGAGGAGTCATTATCAGACTGGAGCAATTTAAATGGAGTCCAAGAGAAATGGGATTATTTAAAAGTTGCACTATTGAAGGCAACAGAAAATTGCATTAAGCTTGTCAGTAAAAGCAAAAAATTCAAGAAACTATTGTGGTACTCCACAGATGTGGCCAAAATAAAAACAAAAAGTTAGCATTTAGGAATTATAAAAAAACCCAGAGTGAGGAAGACAAAATGATCTATAAGATTAGGCAGAAAGAGGCTAAGCAAGTTATAAGAGCTTCCAAATCACACACAGAAGAGAAAATAGCACAGTCAGTAAAAAAGGGGGATAAAATTTTTTTTAGATACATAAATGAGAAAAGAAAAGTAAAACAAGGATTAGTTAAATTAAAAACAAAAGAAGGAAGGTATGTCGAAGAGGATAAATGTCTAGCTGACTGCCTCAATGAATATTTTTGTTCTGTATTTACAGATGAAAATGAAGGAAAGGGACCTCAGTTAAGAAAAAGGATAAAAGAGTCATTTATTACACGTGAGTTTACAGAGGAAGAGGTTCTATTTCAACTGTCAAAAGTAAAGACAAATAAGTCAATGGGACCTGATGGAATACACCCAACGCTATTAAACGAGCTTAGTGGTATACTAGTAAAACCATTAACAGATTTATTTAACCAATCATTGTTAACAGGAGTAGTCCCAGAAGATTGGAAGTTAGCGAATGTTGTGCCCATTTACAAGAAAGGTAATACGGAGGAGTCGGGCAACTATAGGCCAGTAAGCCTTACTTCAGTAGTGGGGAAAGTGATGGAAACCATGTTAAAGGATAGGATTGATGAACATCTAAAACACATGGATTTCAAGATCAGAGACAACATGGGTTTACTTCAGGGAGATCATGCCAAACTAATCTTATTGATTTTTTTGATTGGGTAACTAAAATTATAGATCAGGGTGGTGCAGTAGACATTGCTTACCTAGATTTCAGTAAGGCTTTTGACACTGTTGCACATAGAAGGCTTATCAATAAACTGCAATCTTTAAGTTTGGATTCAAATATTGTTGAATGGGTAAGGCAGTGGCTGAGTGACAGGCAACAGAGGGTTGTAGTTAATGGGATAGATTCAAAGCTTGGACTTGTCACCAGTGGGGTACCTCAGGGATCTGTACTTGGACCCATTCTCTTTAATATATTTATTAGTGATATTGCAGAAGGTCTTGATGGTAAGGTATGTCTTTTTGCTGATGATACTAAGATATGTAACAGGGTTGATGTTCCAGGAGGGATAAGCCAAATGGCAAATGATTTAGGTAAACTAGAAAAATGGTCAGAATTGTGGCAACTGACATTTAATGTGGATAAGTGCAAGATAATGCATCTTGGACGTAAAAACCCAAGGGCAGAGTACAGGATATTTGATAGAGTTCTAACCTCAACATATGAGGAAAGGGATTTAGGGGTGATTATTTCTGATGACTTAAAGGTAGGCAGACAATGTAATAGAGCAGCAGGAAATGCTAGCAGAATGCTTGGTTGTATAGGAGAGGTATTAGCAGTAGAAAGAGGGAAGTGCTCATGCCATTGTACAGAACACTGGTGAGACCTCACTTGGAGTATTGTACACAGTACTGGAGACCGTATCTTCAGAAGGATATTGATACCTTAGAGAGGGTTCAGAGAAGGGCTACTAAACTGGTTCATGGATTGCGGGATAAAACTTACCAGGAAAGGTTAAAGGATCTTAACATGTATAGCTTGGAGGAAAGACGAGACAGGGGGGATATGATAGAAACATTTAAATATATAAAGGGAATCAACACAGTAAAGGAGGAGACTATATTTAAAAGAAGAAAAACTACCACAACAAGAGGACATAGTCTTAAATTAGAAGGACAAAGGTTTAAAAATAATATCAGGAAGTATTACTTTACTGAGAGGGTAGTGGATGCATGGAATAGCCTTCCAGCTGAAGTGGTAGAGGTTAACACAGTAAAGGAGTTTAAGCATGCATGGGATAGGCATAAGGCTATCCTAACTATAAGATAAGGCTAGGGACTAATGAAAGTATTTAGAAAATTGGGCAGACTAGATGGGCCGAATGGTTCTTATCTGCCGTCACATTCTATGTTTCTATGTTTCTATGAACCTGAGAAAAATAAGTGTAATCTCTACCAGATGGAAAAAAGTTACGCCATGTGTCATATAGGTCATGTATGTGTAGGAGATTAGAAAATGTATTACTAAGGGAGATGATCTGAGAGAGCGGATGTTTTTCCTGGGCCCTTTGGACAACCAGTTCAGGATCCAAAGTGCTATTAAAATCTCTGCATATGATAGTGTGGCCTTTCTGTAATTTAGCAACTTTGTAGAAAACCTTAGTCAGAAAATGAGCTTGGGACTCATTAGGGGCGTATATTGATGCAATAGTGATTTGTGTGCCATTCACCGAACCCACAACTATCAATAGTCTGCCCTGGTCATCTCTATATATCTTATTCTGGTATAATGCCCAATCCATATGAAACAATATATATACCCCTTTAGACCAATGCGAAGATAGGCTATGGAATATTTGAGGATATTGGGCAGATTTGAATATAGGAGGATTCCGTTTACATAAACGAGTTTCCTGCAAGCATACTATTGCAGCTTTTGATTTGTGAATCTTCTGAATAACCAAACATCATTTAAGTGGGCAATTCAAGCCATTAACATTCAACTAAAAACATTTAAATTGATTTGTCATATTAAAGGTAAGCCTGTTCTGCTATGGAGATTTTTCATAAGCATAACTGAAATCAGAAGCATATCTGTCATTTGTTCTGCACACTACTTATAATCTGGAAGTGATATTTTACCAATGAATTATATAAAGCTAGGCTATTACTAGGGGTACAAGAGGTAAACCAACCTAGGATAACATAAAGGAAAAAAAAACAAAAAAAAACCACATTAAACAAAATATATACAAAAACTCTCGGACATGACAGTATGTATGGGGATGCAATGGAGAGCATCTATGTGCATACTCCAATCTGCAGCCCATGTGGGGGTTCGTGTTGAGCAAGTCTTGCTCCAGAGCCAGAATCTATGCTTCATCATGTAATTACACCAAAACAACCTCTTATGTAGTTTGTGGGGGAGAAGGGGGACTCACATAGAAAGTTATAATTATCAAAGTGTAGATTATCATGCCCATGCTGCTTAAATATGCTGCCATCATAGTGGGGGTACATATTAAAGTACAACTATTAATACATCAAGTATCTATTTACCTTTTACCCCCCCCCTTACCCTTCTCTTCCCCTTCCCTTTTTTCTTTTTCTTTCTCTTTCTCTCTCACTTTTTTTATTCCCCCTCCCCATATCTTTCTCCCCTTTCCTTCTTGCTTTCTTTCTGTTGTTTACCTTGTATTTCTTTCATTGTTAATCTTATTCCACACCTACCTCTATACCCCAATCTAACAAGCGATCTAACTGGGAAACTGTTAGTATTGTAGAGATTATCTAAGAACTAATATCTAAGAATATATACAAGCTGTCTTATGTCTCCATGGAGTTTTAGTCATTCAAACTAGGGCGTTCCCATATTAAAAATAAATAAATAAAATAAGCCCCTTTTGATGCTTATATTTATAACACCTGTTAATACACATATTTAGAAACTCATCCTTCCCATGTTAACTCTAGTTAACTCTATTCATGAGTAAATTTGCTTATATCTCATTAAATATCTTTCCAGTATGCTATGATATAATCCTGTTATGGGAAACAACTTGTGGGGTCAACTTTGTTGAGGAGTCTAGAAAACATAGTATAGCCAAATTAATATTACACTTAATATTGCACAGTACAGTCCTTAAAGAAATAATTGCGTATACTTGCATATGCTTGCATGAATCAGTCCCAAAGGTCAACCATACACTTTACCAGATCCCATATATACTGTACAATTTCTCGCTGGTTAATCTTCGTAGGATAAGTCCCGATTCCAATTTTATCTACAGCATCTGCAAGTCATATATCTAGGTTGCATGACGAAATTCTTATGGTGACCTTATGGTATCCTTATAATGTGTATCTCCTCCATCCTTGTGGTATCTGGTGTTTGTGCTGCTGGATATCTCATTAAGATAACTGGCCTACCATCTTCCATTCTAGTCGGAATCTTTTAGGAGAGTTATCAGGCATAGTAGTGATAGTAGTTGTAGTAGTAGTGATAGATTCTTGGATATTCCATAAGCCCCAATCTTTAAGAATATGAAGTCCGCTGCCAAGATCTGTTATAACTGTCGACTTTCCATTTTTAAATGTGTGCTTGTATATGTTCTCTCTCTAAAGAGTTTTGAAAAATGGCATATTATTCAGACACCCTACTGGTCACTCTCTTTTGTATTTGTCTTAAAGACTACCTAATAAGTCAAATGCCCACAGTGCATTCTCATAGCAGAGTGTACACCAAGCAATTACATGTTGGTATTGAGCAATATATATATATATATATATATATATATATATATATACATATATATATTCTGTAGTGTTGGAGTAGAAATTGTCAGAAATGCTTGAGAAAGGAATGTTCTCCCAAAAATGTGTGATTCGAATATATGAAAAGAGTATTACAAGATACTAAATTCATCTGTTATATTCTGTATATACATAAGCTCTCTCTCTCTCTCTCTCTCTCTATATATATATATATATATATATATACACACACACACATTTATATATATATATATAACCATTTATATAATAGGATTTTTAGCAACATAATCAATATTGAAATCCACAGATATCTGCTACTGAGTAAAAAAAGAACAAAAAAAACGAACAACATTATTGTCATAATTAAGCTTTAATTTTATATGTTATGATGTGATAGTTCATTCTAGTAATGCTTTTTTTTATCAACAATGCCAGTAATTCTTGCTATGATATTAAAAAGCAAGATCCTTATTATTATCTTTTTTTAGTTGGCTTGACTCATGTTATATGATTTAGCAGTCATAAAACCACATGCCTATGCAATCCTACTATTAAAAGCTCATATTTTAATTTATTTACATTACATCGGTTCTGATGAGAACATCAATCATGTGTTCAGTGGGCTTTACACTTGCTGTAAGACACACCTCTCCTGCATATCCCTATTTGGGAAACATAAACTTGCTTCCTATAATAGATTAAAAGTCCCCAACTATTTATGTTGGCTTCATAGTATGTAAAACATTTTTATCTGTTCTCTCTCCCTCTCTCCATCTCTCCCTACATTCCTACAAGCTCCTCCAATAAATCTTTCTGGCTCTTTCTCTCAGTGCTGCTTCTACTCTCACACAGAGCCTGTGCCTCCTTCCCGTGGCTGACATTGCTTTCTTTTAAGTTGATGGCCAATAAGGAAAGATGCTCAGAGTAGAGAAGTGTGAACAGTTCAAGGAAATTGATGTCTAATAACAGAGGAAGGAGTGCCACTGTTCCCCAGTTTTGCTTGTGTCAAGGTGCCAACATGCTAATAAGTCTGAGTGATCTCCCTAATTATAAGCTGCGGAATTAATTATTTTCTGGTCAAATTCACTCTGCCAGCTTCCAAAGACTCCACTTTGCTTTGTTTTGCAGATATTATCTTGCACTCAGATTATTTGTTATCATTTGTTTAAATTACATGAGAATCTAAATCACTATTGACCTCAAGTAATGCAGTATTGCTTTCATTTGATGTCTAAGCCTAGTTTACTTTGGCTGTGTATCTCACTGAATTTGAACAATTAGTTTAATTATCAGTATTGCTTGTGTTTGCTGTATCTGTATGTGCACATGGAATAATTGTCTAAATAGAGTATCTCCTTAGCCATCCAGCAATGTAAATGTTGTAATTAAAGAAAACTGACAATAGCCTAGCCATTAAGAGGGACATTGATTCTCGTGTTAGACTACTTTCTTTTTGTTAAAAATTTATTTTTTTGTACAATGATGAACGGTGTGGGAAGTTGCTTTCTAAAGTAAGCATACTTTTCTTAATTCCTCCATTTAAAGCCTAGAACATTTGTTTCATTACCATATATTCACTAAGAACGTGCAAATGACTTCAATATAGTCATTCTATATGTTGTCACTTTTTTGTGTATTATATTCATGGTCCTTAAAAGGACACGAGTATTTAACAATAAAATAATAAAACAATAAAACAAAACAAAAAAAAAGCATATCAATATCAGCATTGGAATTAAAGTGTGCTGAAACACAAAAACAAAAAAATACAATATGACTAACCTTGGGATATGTGTGATATAACAAGGTGAAATTATCATATTGTGCTGAGTAATATATGCAATATTCAAGAACCCACCAGTCAATTTTTTAAAGTTTTACGTTAACACAATGTTTTGAAACTTATTGAAGGGTCACATTTCAGTCAGTAAGTCTTTGCTTTTTTTTACATTTTAAGAAGCATGCTGTATATATATTACAAATACGCTTATGAATAACAGCCTTGAGGAGAGAAACCTCTGTATCTTCAGATTCTTCATGTCTTTGATATTTTTACTGTAGTATATGCTGCAATAAAGGATTTTATCTTTGAAAACCCCATGAGAAATAGTTTAATTCGAGGTGATCATAACCCAAACATAAATATGCATGGCAGAAAATTAAAGGGACAGGAAGGAATATAGGATTGCAATCATTGTTTTGGGTAAATGGAACTTGGCTCTATTAATTACTTCCATTACCACAGCTTCCTTTACTTTACAAGAATTATTATTTAGTACACCCCATTACTGTCCTTTTAATATTTCTTTGTACTTACTTGTACTTGAGTTATGATCACTACAACTGGTGATGATTGGAGGCATGCAGTCTTCATCATCTTCTCTTAATCTAGTGACTATTTTATGAATTATTGCATCGAAGTCCTATAGGGTCATCTTTGTTATTGTCTAAACACCTATGAATTTGTAACATATATGTATAGTTCGAGGGAGGACTGAAACATAGACAAAGTTATGCATTACTAAAGGATAATTTTCTGCATCTAAGAAGTTCAGTGAGTGTGCTCTTTTTGTATATATATATATATATATATATATATATATATATATATATATATATACACACACACTATGATTTGTTGCAATTTACATATGTGTATATATCAATATATACACGGGAGTCTAGGCCAACTCCTTGGTTTTGAACCACTCCCGGTCACAGGTGCCTCATTCCAGGGCCCTATTTAACCTTGTACTGCAGAGAGCCCCAGGTGGATTTTTTCCCCTCAAGTAAGTGGGTTAATTTAATAAGAGCAGACATTAGGTTGTTAGAGTAGGACCTGCCAAGAATGGGGTACATCGACGTTGTGCTTATGCAATGTATGATCATTTACAGTAACTAAACACCCATTATTTTTGCCTAGATTAGGTGTTTTTTGTGTGTTTTTTTTTAAACTCATTGATTAAACTAGTAAAATCTGTGAGCTTTGAAGTTGCTGTTTAGTAGATAAGTGAGTGCGATGGATCTTGTGTAATATATATATATATATATATATATATATATATATATGTGTGTGTGTGTGTGCGCACAAAATAGTAGGTAGCCCACACTCTTGGTCTTCCAATTCCAAACTTGCTTTATTTACATTGTATGTTCGCAAAAAGTCGGCATTTCAGTTCCTAATTGTAACTTGAGGTGAGGTAGTCATTTTTTTATTTGCACAGTGGGCAGTTTTATTGTGGCACCCAGGCACCCAAAATGTTTAACATGTGTTTGGCCTCACCACAAACTTTTTATATATATATATATATATATATATATATATACAGTGGCGTACACATGGCCCATGGGGCCCTGGTGCGAAAATTGATACGTGGGGCCCCCCCCACTCCCCCACGCGCGGGCCGGGCCGCAACACATGGCGGTGGGCACCTGGTCGCAGGGGTTACAGGGCTGCGACCCCTGCGACCGCGGTATGTACGCCAGTGCATGCAGATGCACACACACCTAAAGGACCACTACAGACACCCAGATCACATCAGCTCAATGTAGTTGTCTGGGTGTCAGGTCCCTCTAGTTTTAACCCTGCAGCTGAAAACATAGCAGTTTCAGAGAAACTGCTATGTTTCACTGAGGGTTAATCCAGCCTCTAGTGGCTGTCTCACTGACAGCCGCTAGAGGAGCACACTGAATGTCCATAGGAAAGAATTGAGTAATGCTTTCCTATGGGCGGTTTGAATGCGTGCGCGGTCGCATTCGGAGCTGAGAGGCTGAGGGATCCCCAGCGCCAAGGGAGTCCGGCGCTGGAAAAAGGTAAGTGCTGAAGACACACACACTCTCACTTACAGACGCATACACACTAGCTAACAGACACACACATTTACTGACAGAGACACACTCAGCGACAGACATACATACACACTCACTTACAAAACATACACTCTCATTGACAAACACAAACTCACTAACAGACATCAAACAGACTCACTAACACACACACACTCAGTAAGACACACACAGTAACACACTCACTGACACTCACTAGCAGACACACACACTAACACTCACTCTAACACTCACACACTAACACTCACTAGCAGACACACACACTAACACTCACTCTAACACTCACACTCACTCTAACATTAGCACTCTAACACTCACTCTAACACTCACTCTAACATTAACACTCTAACACTCACTCTAACACTCACACTCTAACATTAACACTCACTCTAACACTCACACTCACTCTAACATTAACACTCTAACACTCACTCTAACACTCACACTCACTCTAACATTAACACTCTAACACTCACTCTAACATTAACACTCTAACACTCACTCTAACACTCACAATCACTCTAACATTAACACTCTAACACTCACTCTAACATTAACACTCACTCTAACATTAACACTCTAACACTCACTCTAACATTAACACTCTAACACTCACTCTAACATTAACACTCACTCTAACATTAACACTCTAACACTCACTCTAACATTAACACTCTAACACTCACTCTAACACTCACAATCACTCTAACATTAACACTCACACTCACTCTAACACTCACACATACTCTAACACTCACACGTTTTTTTTTGTTTTGTTTTTAATCCCCCCAGCCTCCTTACCTTTTGGAGAGCTGGGGGGATTCCCTGGGGTCCAGTGGTGCTGCTGGGCTGGCTGGCGGTCGGGTAGGCGGGTGCGCGAGGGAGCACTCAGTGCTTCCTCTTCAGCTCCCTCGCGCGCCGCGTAGGGATGCCGGCGCCGGAAGATGACGTCATCTTCCGGCTCCGGTATCAGTGCGGTGCGCGACGGAGCTGAAGAGGAAGCACTGAGTGCTCCATCGCGCGCCCGCCTACCCGACCGGCCACCCGCCTGACTGGTGTCAGCAGGGCCAGCCTCGGGGGGGCCCTGGGGTGGCCGCCTCCTGGGCCCCCCAGGGGAAGAGGCTGGCCCTGTGGGTACATACCGGGTCGCAGGGGCGGCCGGGCCCCCTGGTGGGCCGGGCCCGGTCGCAGCCGCGACCCCTGCGACCCTGGTATGTACGCCACTGTATATATATATATATATATATACATATGAAACAAGGGGGGGTTGGCTGCACTCACCTGAACATGCATAAATGGGGGTGCTGCTGGGGGCCAAATAATACAAAACACAAGATCCAGCGCACTCACCTATCCACTAAACAGCAACTTCAATGTTGAAAGATTTTATTTGTTTTTTTAAAAACACCTAATCTAGGCAAAAATAATGGGGGTTTAGTTAAATTATATGATCATACAGTGCATAAGCCTGCCACAACGTCAATGTACCCCATCTTTGGCAGGTCCTACACTAACAGCCTAATGTCTGCTCTTATGAGATTAACCACTTACTTGAGGAAAAAAATTCCATCTGGGGCTCTCTGCAGTACAAGGCTAAATAGGGCCCTGGGATGAGGCACCTGTGACAGGGAGGACCTGCAAAGATGGGGTTGGCTGAGTTGTGGCAGGCTTATGCATATGAAACAAGGGGGGGTAACTAAACCCCCTAATTTTGCATAATTAGGTGTTTTTAAAAACTAATAAAATCTTTCAACATTGAAGTTGCTGTTTAGTGGATAGGTGAGTGCGCTGGATCTTGTGTTTTGTATTATTTGGCCCCCAGCAGCACCCCCATTTATGCATGTTCAGGTGAGTGCAGCCAACCCCCCTTGTTTCATATGTATATATTTGGGAGTCTAGCCAACTCCTTGGTTTTGCACCCCTCCCTGTCACAGGTGCCTCATCCCAGGGCCCTATTTAGCCTTGTACTGCAGAGAGCCCCAGATGGAATTTCTTTCCCCAAGTAGGTTAATCTCATAAGAGCAGACATTAGGCTGTTAGTGTAGGACCTGCCAAAGATGGGGTACATTGACGTTGTGGCAGGCTTATGCAATGTATGATCATATAATGTAACTAAACCCCCATTATTTTTGCCTAGATTAGGTGTTTTAAAAAAACAAATAAAATCTTTCAACATTGAAGTTGCTGTTTAGTGGATAGGTGAGTGCGCTGGATCTTGTGTATTGTATTATTTGGCCCCCAGCAGCACCCCCATTTATGCATGTTAAGGTGAGTGCAGCCAACCCCCTCTTGTTTTATATATATTTGGGAGTCTAGCCAACTCCTTGGTTTTGCACCCCTCCCTGTCACAGGTGCCTCATCCCAGGGCCCTATTTAGCCTTGTACTGCAGAGAGCCCCAGATGGAATTTCTTTCCCCAAGTAGGTTAATCTCATAAGAGCAGACATTAGGCTGTTAGTGTAGGACCTGCCAAAGATGGGGTACATTGACGTTGTGGCAGGCTTATGCACTGTATGATCATATAATGTAACTAAACCCCCATTATTTTTGCCTAGATTAGGTGTTTTTAAAAAAAACAAAATCTTTCAACATTGAAGTTGCTGTTTAGTGGATAGGTGAGTGCGCTGGATCTTGTGTATTATATATATATATTTATATATATACACATACACACATATGTGTTCACATGGTCCAGCACACTCTCTCACGGTCTTGTGCTTGTCTGGGTGCTTACTTCTGCCAAAATGTACATAATCCAAGAAAAGTGCACTCACAGGACTCTGCAGATAATTTTCCAATTCTTTTATTGTGCAATATAGATATACCACATTTATGTCAACATTTCATTCCTCTGTGGGACTTTTTTCATATATAAAAATGCAAAAAATGAATGCACGCACTGGATTCCAAAATATCAAATTGTGTTTATAGGTTGCAAAACTTTATAAAGACCGCAAGGTTGAAACGTTGGTCTTTTTTTTTTTGCAACCTATAAACACGATTTGATATTTTGGAATCCAGTGGGTGCGTTCATTTTTTGCATTGGAATATAATTTCAGTGCAGAAACTTGGTATTTTTTTTATATTTTATATTGTGACTTTTGAGGCAGAGTGCCAGACTTACTGAGTTTTTGTTTTATATATATATATATATATATATATATATATATATATATATATATATATATATATATTTTTTTTTTTTCCTGGCCATATCCATGGCAGCACAACGATGGGTAGCTCCTCCCTATCCCTAATTAGACAGGAACTTATTAAAATAAATGTATAAGTACCCCCTCCTTTCCCATCTTCCCTCAGTCTTTCTGTCCTATCCCTATAGGATGGACATGTGTTTTTTTTTTTTTTTTCCTTGGAACTATTATTTTCCGCACAGGGACCTTCCTCAGGATGAAATGGTGTTATTTCATCCTGAGGAAGGTCCCTGTGCGGACCAAAACATTGATTTATTTGTTTAACCCCTTAAGGACCAAACTTTTGGAATAAAAGGGAATCATGACATGTCACACATGTCATGTGTCCTTAAGGGGTTAATGGAATAAAGCACCTTTATTGAAATTTGAAGTCCGTGAGTGCAGCCTACATTTCTGCCAATTGGTATTTATCACCTGGCAAACTACACCACTGTATGATAGTAGGACATTTAAGCGTAAGTGCAAGGACCTATGTTCTGTATATATATATATATATATATATATATATATATATATATATATATATCGTAGTATATTTATTTTGCTGCAAGTGCTAATTGAAATGTGAGCCTCTTCTTGCTACATCTTTTACTGTTTTGTTACAATTTACTTTGTTACAAATTTAAACACAAACACTCACACACGTTGACATTTTAGATATATAAAACAAAACAAATTATATATTTGCATCAATTTAGTATCCCCAGGTTGTATCTTTGCTTTATAAAAAAAAAAAAAAGAAGAAAAAAAGAAAATTAATTTTGCTAGCATAAAGAAATATGAGGTACAACACTAATCTGAACTCAAGCCATGTCCTTGTCTCTGAATTGATTCAGGTGGTTAAATATGAAAATACATTCATATTCTGATTAAAAAAAAGCTGAGAGCCTAACCATATAAATTCAATCTTTAATGAAAGAATGTTTTACAAAACAAACTGTGAAGGTCAAAAGTCTCCTTTAGTTTGATAAGGATGGATCCAAGAATAATCAAGCTAATGCAATTTCATCAGAGGGGTTTATTTATTTACTAATGCATGGAAGAATGAGATCCTGAAGTGCATGCTGTGTTGGGTATGAATATTGTACTTGTATTCAGTGCACGTCACTTGGCTACTCTCAGATCTACTAAGGTGTGAAGGAATGTAATTGTACACAGTTTTCTGAGTGCAAAACATCGATAACCAAATGTTATTGCCGTAACTACCTTTATAAATGTTAACCTTGACTATAGTATAATGAACAATCAAATGCCATTATAAAGATGAATAAACACAAAACAGATTTAAATAACAATATTTAAATTCATGAAATATTAAACAAAAATTAGTATTGATACAAAAAGTTATACAATCAAAATAAAATTAATATAAACATGCGTGCAAGAAGACTGTGGAATGATGATGTAAGGAAAGCTCAGCAGGGCAATATTTTCAGCAGGCACATGCTTCTAAAGTCACATTCTTTAGCACATTATGTCTTCTGAAAAAAAACAAAAAAACTGTTCAAGCAAAATCAATCTGTGCTATAGCCTTCAAGAATTATTCCATAAATATGTTGGTCAAAGTGTGCCCAATGCTTTCCAATACTAACTGGTTTAAAAAAGACCTAACGTGTTCTTTGCTGTGGATGTATCAAATCTAATACTTATCACAATATTTTATCAACCTTATCAAACAATCTTTAACATAAAGGATTCTACCATCAAATACAGGATAACTTGTTTTAGTGAATAAGCAGTCATAAAACCACATGCCTATGCAATCCTAGAACATAGATCTAACTCTTTGTGGACTTATGAGGGGAAACCCTCATGTCTCCTCTTTTCTGTATGCTTTCTCTATGCTGAATGCCAGGTGCAGAGAACAGAGCTTATAACAACATTTCCAGATTACTAAGATGGGGGAGCCATTTTCTATATATAACACCTTGTAAATCCATATTTTTTTTAATATTTATATTTATTTACATTTAAAAGAAGAAAAACTACCACAAGAGAACATACTCTTACATTTGAGGGGAAAAGGTTTAAAAATAATATCAGGAAGTATTACTTTACTGAGAGGGTTGTGGTTGCATGGAATAGCCTTCCAGCTGAAGTGGTAGAGGTTAACACAGTAAAGGAGTTTAAGCATGCGTGGGATAGGCATAATGCTATACTAACTATAAAATAAGTCCAGGGACCAATGAAAGTATTTAGAAAATTGGGCAGACTAGATGGGCCTAATGGTTCTTATCTGCCATCACATTATATGTTTCTATATTTGTTAAAAATATAGATAATTAGGCATATTTATAATCCATTTGAAATGACCATTCCCTTTAACTGCTCTTATAATGTTTTGTTTCTCTATGATATTTCTGCATTCATGTTGACATCATTTTCAAAAATTTTCACAATCTATATGTAATGGATCACCTGGCACCCCGACTGGGTACCTCCATTGATGGATGCTCCTAGTGCTTTCCAAGGGCTCCAAGCACTCCACTTGACACCATAAGCACTGCAGACCCCACGAACCGCTGCAGCTTGGTTGGGGTCTCGCTGTCTCCTACCCACCCTGGACCTACGACAAAAGCTCTTAAAAGGGGAGTATACAGCATATATCAATCCCCAGTGTAGATGCAGCCTTTTCCCCCTCATGTGTGGGGGAAAAGGATGCATTTACACTGAGGTTTGCTATAAGCTGTATACTCCCCTGGCTATAATCACTAAGCTCTTTTAAGAGCTTGTTCCTGCTTCGCTCTCTGAAGTAAGAGAGGTTCACCAACTGGAGCCTGGAGCATTGTCGTAGGTCCAGGGTGGGTAGGAGACGGCGAGACCCCAACCAAGCTGTGGTGAAATCTGAGCGAAACTTTTCTGTAGCCCAGAATGGAAGAGATTGTTGAAGAAGAGGAATTGGCTGAGTTCTGGTTTCAACAGGATGGGACTACAGCCCACACAGCCTGAAATTCACTCAATGTTTTGAAAGAAATGTTTCCCGGATGTCTGGTCTCTCTGAGGGGTGATGTGGGGTTGCTGGCGCAGTCACCAGATTTGAGCATTTGCAATTTTTTTTCTTTGGGGATATCTGAAGGAAAAAGTGTTCAAACATCGTCCTTACACCCAACCAGAGCTAAGGGAACAGATTATGGAAAGAATTAAATGCCATACCCAGCGAAATGTCTGAACAAGCTGTACAAAACGTCAGAGATCATCTTCAACAGTGTGTTGCTGCTAATGGCTGCCTTCTCGGGGAATAATTAAAAAATTAAATGAATATAAAATGGTATCTGCTGAATTCGAAAATAAAAACAGTTTTTCTCTATATACCTCAGTTAATTTTTTATAACTGCTTAATTGGTTCTGCTGCACCCTGTATTTAGAAATGTATCCTGCAGTATGATAAACCAGCATCTTTTATCTATCTTATCAATTAAGAGGGAAGACATTGGAAGTAATTGATGACCATCTTATTGAATTTGATAGTTAATTCATTAAAAACAATATGCAAAAAATAAAAATACAAAAAAAAAGGGCAAATATTGTATCAAATATTCAGCTTAATATTTTTGAACTTATATTAACAATAATATTCTGCAATCATTAATCTACAGCCTATTTGCTGGTTTTAATTAGTTCTATGTGTAACTGATTGCAAACATTTCTGATGGTGAAAACTGAAATTGGCATATTTTTCAGCATTATGTATAGCTAAAATCCAGTTGATAGGGTTCCTGCCATGAAGAAAACACAAATTATCTTGGTTGCTAAACAGTCTTATTGGTTGTATAATATCATGAATGTAACCTGCAAACATTTATTCTAACAGAACAATTTTATTGGAATGAAGCACCTTTATTTTACCTTTCAACTTAATGAAGTGTTCCAGTGGCTGTATTTGAGCAACAAATGAAAGAATAGCCAAATTAAATATTAAGTCTTTGATGTTAAAATGAGTTGGAATAATTTATTTTTCCAAAAACTGGTGCAATATCTGAATTTGAGGAGGCAAAAGAAAACTATTTATTTATTTTCTGTAATCAATTCATTTTTTTTCTTTACAATTACCCAGAAACTAATAAAATTGTATAAACATATTTATGGTGTGAAATAATTCCTTTGCCTAATATCATAAATAAGGCCAGGCACCCAGAGAGTTTAACATGTTGTAAAACGACCATAGCCCATAACTGGCAGATGTCAAATTACCATTATAGGTAAAGTATGTTTATTAATATTTCCTTTTAAAAACCCACATTTGATCATTTACTATTCATTTAAAATGCTTTTAGAAATAAGTCTCTAGGAGATACAAGGTCTTCAGTTAATTGGATTGGGGCTAGAGTGAATCAACCGGGACTGAATAACAGACAGATAAAACCTCATACATATTAAATTAAAAAGTACCAGGCCTTTTCTTAACTAATGAAAGCAACGCAACCAGTCCTGGACATGGACATGGGCATACAATCCTACCTGGTAACATTAAATTAAGCAATTTTACCTCCCGTTGCTGAACACTATTAGGTGTGTTATGACCCATAGTGCACTATTCTCTGTAAGGTCCAGCTGTGACTGGATTAAACTACACTTTCTTCTTCATTGACTCCCAGCTGTAGATGCTCAGATGAATAAGGGCAAAAGCAACACTTGTATCAATTAGTATTTGTCAGTAAAGAAATATAAAAAATGATATATCACACATGCAATAACACATTTATCAATTTTGAATTCGAATCATTATGTAATGCTATAATCTTTGTAAAGATCCTGTATGATTTGTCTAAAACCAGTGTGTGGGACAAGCAGGTCTATAACTTATTCTGCCTTACACCAAAAAATGTTATCCCCTGTTAATAACAATTAACTCTGTATGTGCATGTTTTATACAAGAAAATTCTAATGTATATTATCATAGCGTTCATTACTCTGCCTGGTAAAGGCAATAATTTCAATATGAAATAAAACAGGCATAATAATATAAATGCAGAAACTATAAATTACTCCCTAGACTGCCTGTTTATATCCTCTTTCCAAATTTCCACTTTTGTTCACTAAGGGACTAGGTACCAGATGTAAAGGTTGTGTCATGATCTGGAGCAGGCCAGATAGGAGACTTATGCCAGGGTTGACTTCAGGTACTTTATTAGTGATTTTACACATATTATGAAACTTGATGGAAAACTAAATTTAGGCAATATGCCACAAAACAGGATACTTGCCACAGAACATGTTACTTGCAAATAATAAAGAATGTCTATAATTTGCAGGTAGGGTTGTAACAAAGGCAGGTTGGTATTAAAGGCAGGCTGGTAACAGTGGAAGGCTGGTAACAGAGGAAGGCTGGTTACAGAGGCAGGCTGGTTAGAAGTATACATAGGGGTGGAGCAGGTTATTGATTTAAAGGAACAGAAATAAAAGGAACAAAAGTCTTGTTTGTCAGGATAGGATCCTGACAGCTTGCTTGATGTTGTATTGGTTTATTTTTGCAAACAAAAGAAGATTAAATCACCATCCTCATTTTTCTTATTGATGCTAGCTAAACCTTACTACTACTAAATATATGAAGGATATGAAAGTTCTCAGTACAAATGGCTTGATTTATTTTAGTCTGATGGTAAAATGTTTTGGTTAGCTCAGGAAATTTTTCGAGTGGGTAAGATTCCCATATAGAAACATGGAAATAACGACAGCGAATTGTATTTATTAGATAAAATAAACAACCTTTACGCTGATATTGGATACATTTACAGCAGAAATCAACAGTCTGCCCTGGATATCTCCACATCTGTCTACCAAGCGCTAATTGCCAAAGTACCTGTTGCTACTAGCAAGTAATGTTAATTTCACTAGTAGCAGCAGAGGGTTACTGACAAAGCCTGTCGCTAATATCGCCCATGATTCCAGGCTTTACACCATGAAAATTATTACACTATAGCTGTACATTTACACTACTTTATGATACCACAAGTTAGACTTATAAATGTCATGGATCTTTTAAAATAAATACAAGCATAAATCTTTTTCTTACATACTGTAACATATTCATCCGCACCTTGCGGCATCTGCAGTAATTGCCCTGCTAACAAACGCGGTAGTGCCATTCAGTGGCCATGTGTCAATGTGTCTGACTCCTGCAGCATGTTGGTAGATGCCGGCCACTGCGGATCCACACTAATTTGTAACCCCATGTCTGCCCACGACATTGCCCTGGATATCTCCACATCTGTCTACCAAGCGCTAATTGCCAAAGTACCTGTTGCTACTAGCAAGTATAGTTAATTTCACTAGTAGAAATTCTGGGTTATCCTATGGGCCGTGCGGCGTACTCCTAGATGTCCGGCTAAGGGAACATCATGGCCAATCCTCATAATTTCTAGCTGTTACTTCTTAGGTAGTACTAGCTGCCTTTTATGCAAGGGGCCTCTTCCTGCTGCGGGTTCCTGGGAGATCCTGTACAACCTACCCACTCATAGCTTTACCATCTACTCCCTGTTCCTGGTTATTGGCCCTATCCCTATACTTTTGGAGGGTAGGATCCTCCCGGGTCTCCCTCCCAATGTCTCAGGGGTATCCCAGTCTAAAGGGATCTGTCCTAAAGTAACAGTCGAGGTCGGAGTCCTTACCTGGGTCTCCGCGACAGGCTGGCCGGTTTCGATGGCACGGGCTTAGGCACGGGTGCTTATTGGGTAAGCTTCAACGGGACCCTGTGGGGCATAGGCAGAGATTAAAGGAGCCAAATCATTTCCCAACAGGACCTCGGCTGGTAATCCTTTCATGAGGCCCACGTTCACAATCCTTTCATGAGGCCCACCACCCAATCCAAATGCACACGGGCCGTGGGAAGACAGTGTACTGCTCCCCCAGCGACTCAAACGGCCACAGTTTGCCCTGTGTGTTTATTTTCAGAAATTAACTTGTGCTGGATCAAGGTTAGTTTGGCACTCAGGGTGTCTCTCAGCCCGCTGACTGTTTGGCCATTAACTCACACTGTCTGTCTATGATGCTGCCTGTTGTCTCTGGTAGCTGCATGCAGGGGATCAGCTTCGTGCAGCACTTCCCACTGTTGTTCCACTGTGGCCTTTGCCTCTATGCAGTGGGCAGCTGGAGTGAAGGGACGGGTACTCCCCTCATTTGACTTCCTCCAGGAGGTTTGTCGTGCTGGATCCAGGGGACATTTATCTCTCAGGTGCCCGACTTGCTGGCACCTGTGGCACCGACGACGGTCGGTTGTGCTGTGTTGGGTGAAGCGAGATGCACTGGAATATGCAGGAGTAGTAGGAACAGGTGCTGTTGGATGAGCAGGAACTGCTGGGCAAAACTCCAGCCAGGGGGTTGCTTTTCGGACAGGAGGATTTGGCTTGCAAGCATTAGTGTACTTATCTGCCAGACAAGCTGCTTCTGGTAGGGTGAGAGGCCTCCGGTCCCTGATTCATTCCTGGATCTCCTTATCCAATTTCTCATAAAAGTGCTCCAGCAAAAACAACTGCAACACCTCCTCTGTGGAGATAGCCTTGCACCCATCTACCCAGTGAGCTGCAGTGCGGTACAGACGACATGCCCACTCGGTATAGGAGTCACTGCTCTGCTTTTTAGCTTCCCTGAAGCGCCTCTGGTATGCTTCGGGGGTTACTGCATACCTGGACAATAAGGCTTCCTTTACCAGCATATAATCTTCCACATCCTCATCAGGAATTGCACGAATGGCATCGCTGGACCACCCGGACAATTTCCCAGACAAAACCTATTTGTCTGTGGGTACTCTGTGTAAGGCAACCCTTCACACAAAAATATACCTTGAAAAGCCAACACTTCATACCAACACATCATTGGACTCAAACAAAAACACTACACACAAGTACACTACTAATTTCCAATGGACAGTACATACATGCCTACTGTCACGATTCGGGGAACCCAACACGCTGGCACACACACACACAAAAGGTGCCGTACCGGACCTTAGAGTGGCCGGACTAAGCACACACAGAATAGTCAGAAAACAAGCCAAGTAAGGGGAACCAGAAGACAGAATAACGTGAAACAAGCCGAGGTCAAAGGGTAGGAGAAAGTCACAGAGTCAGATAAACAAGCCAGAGAGTACGTAACCAGAAACACAAGATAAGTAGCAATACTAGCAAGCAAAGACCACAACAGGGCAGGGAGGAACAGGAAAGGTAAGTATTTAAACCATCAGGTTAATTCTGATTGGATAATTTCCAATCAGAATTAACAATCACACATGGGAGATATCTAGACCTCCCACTGTGATTGAGGCACTGTGCCTTTAACGCCGGGTCAGGTGACTGACCCCGGCGTGTATAAACCTGGGCGGTCTCCCAGCGTGCAGCGTCATGCATGCTGCTGCTGGGGGACGTGGAGGGAACGGCGGGCGGCATCCGAGGCTGGAAGGATGCCGCTCGCCGTACCCACGAGGCGGAGGGGACCGCGGACGGCTGGAGGGTGAGTACTGCGAGCGGAGTGCAGCCTCCCCTCACAGCCACCCGCGGGAACCTGACATTACCCCCCCCTCGAAGACCGCCCAGGGGGTGGGAAGCGGAAGGCTTCAAAGGAAAGCGGGCATGAAAGGAGCGGACCAAAGAGGGAGCGTGCACATCAGAGCTCGAAACCCAGGACTGCTCCTCAGGGCCGTACCCCTTCCAATCCACCAAATATTGCAGCCGACCCCTAGAAACACGAGAGTCGAGAAGGGCAGCCACCTCGTACACGTCGTCAGAGACAGTGCGAGGGGAAACGGGACGCCCGAGGGGACGAGAGAACCGGTTACACAGCAAGGGCTTCAAAAGCGAGACGTGAAACGTGTTCGGGATACGCATGGAAGGAGGCAGATCAAGGGAGTAGGAAACGGGGTTAACCATACATAACACCTTGTAGGGACCAAGAAACCTGGGGGCAAATTTCATCGAGGGAACCTTGAGACGAAGGTTCCTGGAGGACAACCATACCCTATCAGCCGGAACATAAGAAGGGGCCGCAACCCTACGGCGATCAGCAAACTTTTTCTGAGCAGCTCCTGAACGAGACAGCGCAACATGGACCTGATCCCACGTCTTCCGCAAAGAGGTGAGGTGCTGGTCCAAGGCGGGCATTCCCTTGTCGGAGAACGCACCGGGAAGGACAGAAGGACAAAACCCATAAGCAACCTCAAAAGGACTTAAGCCAGTAGACGAATGAGACACCGTATTCCTGGCAAATTCAGCCCACGGAAGAAGGTGAGACCAGTCGTCCTGGTGCGCATTAGTGAAGCAGCGCAAATACAATTCCACAGACTGATTAGGCCGCACCATTAGATTGCGGGTGATAGGAGGAAGAAAATGACAAGGAGACCCCCATCTCAGCACAAAAGCCCCTCCAAAACCGAGAGACAAATTGAGGGCCCCTGTCACATACGATATCCTGAGGTACCCCATGCAATCGGAGCACTTCTTTGGCAAACACCTGAGCTAACTGAACCACAGAAGGCAGTTTCTTAAGCGGAATAAAGTGCGCCATTTTAGAGAACCTATCTGTCACAGTCAGTATCACCGTCTGACCATCAGAAAGAGGCAGGTCTACAATGAAATCCATGGATTAGTGGGTCCATGGTTTCTTGGGTATAGATAGAGGCATCAGAAAACCCTGGGGTCTCACATTAAGGGACTTACACTGCGTGCAGACCCGACAAGCCTGAACAAAATCTACTACGTCTCGCTTGAGTGAAGGCCACCAGAACTGTTGAAGGAGGCCCTTGTAGGTTTTGGTAACCCCCGGATGACCAGCAGTTTTGGCGGTGTGAAATAAAGTTAACAACTTTTTTCTGTCATTTGCTTCAACATATAGTTTTCCAACCGGCGTCTCAGGGGGTGCCTGGGTTTGGTATGTCTTAATACTATCAAAGAAAGGTGAAGAAACAACCAAACGGGTAGAAGCTATTATCTGAGACGCAGGTACAATAGGTTCAGGAGTCGGGTTAACAAATTCTACTGGTTCATGCTGTCGAGAGATAGCGTCAGCTTTGGCATTACGGCAACCAGCTCTATAGGTAATAACATATTGGAAGCGTGAGAGAAATAGAGACCATCTAGCCTGCCGGGCAGATAACCTTCTAGCATCAGCTATATAGGATAGGTTCTTATGATCTGTTATAAGCATAATTTTGTGTCTAGAACCCTCTAATAAGTACCTCCATTCCTTAAAAGCTAACACAATAGCTAATAGTTCCCTGTTCCCAACATCGTAATTCTTCTCTGAATCAGACAACCTTTTAGAAAAATAACAACAGGGATGGAGGGGTTTGTCATACGACAACCTCTGTGACAGTACGGCTCCCACACCTGACTCTGAAGCGTCTACTTCCATAACAAAGGGAAGAGAAGGATCAGGGTGGTGCAGCACTGGAGCAGAGGCAAATGCCTTCTTGAGGGTTTCGAAGGCCTTAAGGGCTTCAGGAGTCCAAACCCTAGGGTGTAGACCTTTTTTTGTCAACTTCGTTATAGGAGAGATGAGTGGTGAAAAGTTTTTTATAAATTTCCTATAATAGTTGGCAAATCCTATAAAACGCTGGATAGCCTTCAGTCCTTGGGGAAGTGGCCAGGAACAGTATAGCCTCCAATTTAGCAGGATCCATACTGAAACCCTGTTCAGTAATGATATATCCTAGGAATTGCACAGAGGTCTGATCGAATAAACATTTTTCAAACTTACAGTAGAGTCCATTCTGCAATAGCCTTTTGAGCACCATCCTAACATGGTTATGGTGTGACTTCAAATCAGGAGAATACACAAGTATGTCGTCATTCTCCTTTATACGGACAAGGTTATAAGCCCCCCTGAGGTCTAATTTGGTGAAGAATTTAGAACCTTTAACACGATCAAACAACTCAGTGATGAGGGGAATAGGGTAGGCGTTTTTAACCGTTATATTGTTCAGACCCCTGTAGTCTATACATGGCCTCAAATCGCCCTCCTTCTTTGCCACAAAAAAGAAACCAGCACCAGCAGGAGAGGAGGACCTTCTAATAAAACCTTTACTTAGGGATTCCCGTATGTACTCCTCCATGATCTGGTTCTCTTTTTCAGAAAGAGGGTAGACCTTTCCCCTAAGAGGTTTATGGCACAATCATACTCACGATGTGGAGGTAGCTTATCTGCCTCCCTCTTTTCAAAAACCAAGGCAAGGTCTGCATAAACAGAAGGGACAGAAACCGAGAGTGGTTTAGCTGTGGGCACGTTAAGTAAACAAACAGGACGTACATGAGCCATACAGTCTCGTTGACAAGATTCCCCCCAGGAGAGTATATCTAAACAACCCCAATCAAGAACAGGGTTGTGTTTAACTAACCAGGGAAAACCCAGAACGATGGAGGCTGTAGGAGAGTCAATTATTTGGAAGGTTAACTTCTCCTTGTGCAAAACACCCACAGATATAACTATTTCCTGGGTTTCATGGGTCACCAGAGGTTTCTCCAGTGGTCTACCATCTATGGCCTCAACGGCCAAGGGTGTCTCCTTTCGGATCAAATTCAGGGCTGCGGTTTTGGCAAAGGTCTCATCCATAAGGTTGTCTGCCGCACCCGAATCGATCAGGGCTTTGGTTGTTATAGTGGTTTTATTGACCAAAAGAGAAACCATAATAAACGGTCTGGAGATGGACATATGAGGGGACAAAGTCATAACACCCGAGGCCGACCCCTCTCTAGGCTTTAGGTGCTGCAGTTTCCCTGTACTTTAGGGCAAGCTTTACAGTGATGCCCCCTCTTCCCACAATAAAGGCATAACCCCTCCCTTCTACGGTACGCTCTTTCGGCCTCAGTTAACCCCGTAGCAACCAACTGCATGGGTTCAGGAGATGGTTGCCTAGGAGCGGGTAACGGTAGCAGTGAAGTACTGGGTAGAGCAGGTAACACCCGTGTATCCAACCGTCTTTGACTATGCCTCTCTCTAATACGGTTATCGATAAGAATCACATAGTCTATAACATCATCTAGAAGAGCAGGCAATTCCCTGGATGCTATTTCATCCAGTATACAAGTGGCCAGACCCTCCTGAAAGGCTGTTACGAGGGCGTCATTATTCCAAACCACTTCAGCTGCTAGAGTACGGAATTTGATAGTGTAATCTGCTACAGATCTGTTACCCTGTCGGACCCTAAGCAGAGCCTTGCCAGCAGAAGCAACCCTACCGGGTTGATCAAACGTGCGTCTGAAAGCTATCAGAAAATCTGCAAAGGACATAGGAGACGTATTTTCCCAAATGGGGTTGGCCCATGCTAAATCTCTCCCGGACAAGTGGTTTATCAAAAAGGCAATTTTAGATCTGTCAGTGGGATAGGAACGTGGATTCATCACCAAATGGATGTCGATTTGGTTGAGGAAACCACGACACAATGCTGGGTCACCGCTGTAGCGCTGTGGCGGCGTCATGTGAACTACATGAGCGGGAACAGGTACTGGAGTGGGAATGGGTTCGGGCACAGCAGCAGCAGCCTCCTGAACGGCAGGTTGCAAGTGTGCAGTACGAGCCAGTATGGTTTGCAAAGCTTGAGCAAACTGATCCATACGGTGGTCCAAGCCATCCATTCTAGCCTCTTGATTAACTAGGAGCTGTGGTATGTCAGCAGGTTCCATTATGGCCCTGTTGTAATGTCACGATTCGGGGAACCCAACACGCTGGCACACACACACACAAAAGGTGCCGTACCGGACCTTAGAGTGGCCCGGCTAAGCACACACAGAATAGTCAGAAAACAAGCCGAGTAAGGGGAACCAGAAGACAGAATAACGTGAAACAAGCCGAGGTCAAAGGGTAGGAGAAAGTCACAGAGTCAGATAAACAAGCCAGAGAGTACGTAACCAGAAACACAAGGTAAGTATTTAAACCATCAGGTTAATTCTGATTGGATAATTTCCAATCAGAATTAACAATCACACGTGGGAGATATCTAGACCTCCCACTGTGATTGAGGCACTGTGCCTTTAACACCGGGTCAGGTGACTGACCCCGGCGTGTATAAACCTGGGCGGTCTCCCAGCGTGCAGCGTCATGCATGCTGCCGCTGGGGGACGTGGAGGGAACGGCGGGCGGCATCCGAGGCTGGAAGGATGCCGCTCGCCGTACCCACGAGGCGGAGGGGACCGCGGACGGCTGGAGGGTGAGTACTGCGAGCGGAGTGCAGCCTCCCCTCGCAGCCACCCGCGGGAACCTGACACCTACATTCACACACATATTCCATACAACAAAGACTGGTTGTGATAGACCCACCTTGTCTGAGACTTTGCTGGAGAATCTGTTACTGTTCTGTTCGTAATTTTGAGACCTTTTTATTTCCTTGTATTTCGCCGATCTGTTTGGGGCCGTTCAAGAAACGAACACACGTGTTGAGAACAATGGGTGGCGGCCATCTTAGCAACCAAACTAACTCACGAACGCTGAACACCCTTTCAACACGGTGGATTCGTGCATTACTTTCGAATACAGATGTACCGTTCGGTAGTTTAAAACCGTTCTCACGAACTGGATTGTCTCTATCACATACATTTCTGGTGAAAAAGGCACAAAACGTTATCTAGCGAACGTTATCTAAAAGCCATTCCTTATTTTGACCCTCAACACAGAGCCTCGTCTCGTGCTTGGAGGGGATATCTATTTGGTTCCTGCATACTCTCTGGATTACTTGGGCAGCTTACTTATAACTTAGGGGGAGAGAACATCTCTTTGGCGGCGATAAACCTTCACCTATCGAGGGGCCGTTACAATTGGTGGCAAGCGGTGGCATGGTGTGTGTGTCTCTGTCTGTGTCATGGTGTGTGTGTCTCTGTGTCATGGTGTGTGTGTGTCTGTCTGTGTCATGGGGTGTGCGTCTGTCTGTGTCATGCAATGTGTGTCTGTGTCATGGTGCGTGTGTGTGTCATGTAATGTGTGTCTGTCTGTGTCACGGTCTGTGTCATGCAATGTGTGTCTGTGTCATGGTGTGTGTCATGTAATGTGTGTCTGTCTGTGTCATGGTCTGTCTGTGTCATGGTATGTGTGTGTTTGTTATGGGGTGTGTGTGTGTCTGTATGTCATGGTGTGTGTGTGTCTGTCTGTGTCATGTAATGTGTGTCTGTCTGTGTCACGGTCTCTCTGTGTCATGGTGTGTGTGTGTGTCTGTGTGTCAGTGTGTGTGTGTCTGTGTTATGGTGTGCATGTCTTTTTAAGGTGTGTGTCTGTCATGGTGTGTGTGTGTCTTGCATGGTATGTGTGTGTCTCTTTCATGGTGTGTGTGTGTGTCTGTCTGTGTCATGGTGTGTCTGTCGGTCATGGTGTGTGTTTCTGTCTGTGTCACGGTGTGTGTGTCTGTGTCATGGTGTGTGTCTGTCATTGTGTGTGTCTGTCATGGTATGTGTGTGTGTATGTATGTTTTTACTCACCTTTTTTTTCCCTCCACGTCGTGCTGGTCTCCCATCAACTGGCCCTGCCTCTACGGCTGAGATCATCAAGCTTGATGATCTCAGCCAATCCGCACTGACACAGGAAGCACCTCTAGTGACCGTCTGAGTGTCTGTCACTAGGAAGCAATGTAAACACTGCTTTTTCTCTAAAAAGTCAGTGTTTACATTGAAAAGCCTGCAGTGACAGGCTATAGACACCAGAGCCACTACATTAAGCTGTGTGTGTGTGTGTGTGTGTGCGAGCCTGCTAGTGAGTGGGCTTGTGTTTTTTTTTATGTCAATGACTTTATGTATATCAGTGAGATTGTTTGTCTATGAGGCTGTGTATCAATCAGCTTGTGTCAGTGAGATTGTCTGTGTCTGCATGTGAGTATGTTTACTGTATAATTAAAAATTTTGCTCTGAAAGGACCAATATTTTATATTGGAAAAAGCAATATATATATATATATATATATATATATATATCGCAATCATCTAGGGTGGCAAGACATAGCCTTACATATTACATATGACAATATATGGTGCAATGACTTATGGGGCTGGCATAGATTTTTTTTCCAGGGCTGCTTTGGAATCCCCAGTCTGGCCCTGGTTAGCACTTTGAATTGACTCATATATGATACAGGAAGCCAATGTAATGACTGACAGAGGGGTGAGAGGACCGACTAGAGAGGAAAAACAGTCTGGTGGCAGCATTCATTGCAGACTGTAGCGGGGCAATATGGCTTTTGGGAAGACCAATTAGGAGAGGCTTACAATAATTCATGCGGGAAATTACTCGAGCATGGACAAGCTCCTTGGCAACATCTTGCGTAAGAAAGAGGCAGATGCAGGCTATGTTTTAAGATGGAATCTAAAGGGTTTGGCAACATACTGGATGTGAGGATCAAAGGTGAGGCCAGAATCAAGTATGACACCAACACAGCACGCTTGCAAGGATGGACTTATGTTGATACCACTAACTTGAAGGGAGCAAAAGAGTAGGAGGAAAGACAAGGAGCTCAGCTTTAGAGAGATTAAGTTTCAGAAAGTGGGAGGACATCCAGTCAGAGATGGAATAAAGGCAAGCAGTGACACGTTGCCGGACGACAGGGATGAGGTCCAGGTAGGAGAGATATATCTAGGTGTCATCAACGTACAGGTGGTAGTGGAATCCAAATGAGGTAATATGTTTGCCAAGAGAGGCAGTATAAAGAGAAAATAGAAGGGGACCAAGGACAGAGCACTTGGGGACTCTATCCGGGACAGGACGAGGGGAAGAGGTATCATTAGAAAAAGAGATACTGAATGAGCATTGGGAGAGATAAGAGGAAAACCAAGAGAGGACAGAGTCACAGAGACTGAGTGATTGAAGAGCATAATTAATGGTATCAAAGGCAGCAGAGAGGTCAAGAAGAATTAGTATGGAGTGGCCTTTGGATTTAGCTGCAATTAGGTTGTTGATAACTTTCATAAGAGCACTCTCAGTAGAGTGGAGAGGGCGGAAGCCAGATTGAAGAGGATCAAGGAGAGAGCTGGAATTGAGGAAGTGAGACATATGGGTAAAGACTAGTCTTACCAGAAGCTTTGCGGAAAAAGGAAGCAGGGATATGGGATGATAGTTAGAGGGGGTGGGGGGGGTCAAGGTATGATTTTTTCAGGATAGGTAATACAGTGGCATGTTTAAGGTCAGCAAGGACCAGGCCAGAAGAGAGAAAGCAGTTGAAGATGTGTGTTAAGGAAGGCACAAGACAAGGGAAATGAGGTCTGTTAAGGTGAGATGGGACAGGATCGAGCAGGCAAGTGGCGGGGCGAGAGGAAAGGAGAAGCGAGGCCACCTCTTCTTCAGTAGCTGTGGAGAAAGTCTGAAGGGTAGGAAATACATGATCTACGTGTGGTTGAGAAAGAGAATGGCAAGGTGGGGAGAATTCTTTCCTTAGCTGTTCAATCTTGTCGGTAAAGTAGCATGCAAATCTATCGGCTGTAAGGTTAGTTTAGGGGGTTGCCATTACAGGGCGAAGAAGAGAGTTAAAGGTGTCAAAGAGATGTCTTGGACTGAGGGAGCATGAACTAATGAGAGGAAATGTATGACTGTTTGGTGAGGGCAAGGGTATGTATGAATACAATATGAATCTAAAATGAGATAGTCTGTCTGGGTGTGAGACTTCCTCTACAAGTGTTCAGCACAACGGGAGCATCTTTGAAGGTAGCGTGTTGATTTAGTATGCCACAGGTATTCATGTATACATTAGCACTCACCCAGATACACACTTATAAATACACTGATCCATACACACACATTCAGATACACACATAGATAAACACAGACACTCTTAAATACATACATACATACACCCTGACACAAATATACACACACTGACACATACAAAGACCTTGAAACATTGACACATATGCAGACATACTGACACACAGCTAAACACTGACACATACACACACCCCGACTCACAAAAAGATACATAGAAACATGGAATGTGACGGCAGATAAGAACCATTCGGCCCATATAGTCTGCCCAATTTTCTAAATACTTTTGTTAGTCCTTTGCTTTATCTTAAGGCTAGAATAGCCTTATGCCTATCCAATGTATACTTAAACTCCCTCACTGTGTTACCACTACCACTTCAATTGGAAGGCTATTCCATGCGACCACTACCCTCTCTGTAAAGTAATACTTTCCGAGATTATTTTTAAACCTTTGCCCCTCTAATTTAAGACTATGTCCTCTTGTTGTTGTAGTTTTTTTTCTTTTAAATATAGTCTCCTCCTTTACTGTGTTGATATCCTTTATGTATTTAAATGTTTCTATCATATCCCCCTTGTCTCGTCTTTCCTCCAAGCTTTACATGCTAAGATCCTTTACCACTCCTGGTAAGTTTTATCCTGCAATCCATGAACCAGTTTAGTAGCCCTTCTCTGAACTCTTTACAAAGCATCAATATCCTTCTGAAGATACAGTCATCAGTATTGTGTACAATTCTCCATGTGAGGTCTCTCCAGTGTTCTGTATAATGGCATGAGCACTTCTCTCTTTCTACTGCTAAAACCTCTCCCTATACAACCAAGCATTATATATATATAGTGCAAATAGGGATAGGCTAGCACTTACGTTCTTTGGTAGTTAAAAGTTCCTTACTGTATTGGTAAATAATTAAAACATGTAGATTGACGTTTCAGTCCCCGCCTGGGACTAAACTCAGGATCATAGACAAATTAATAACATAGAAAACACATATTTATAGCAAAATAATTAGAATTAATGATCTTACCACCTGGATCGTGCCCCCTTCACAACTTTCTCTGTGTGCAGTGCGCATGTGTGAGCGTCAGCTGTGTACGTGCCATGATGACGTTCCTAATGTTGCCATGGTGACCTCTGTTACAAACCATAACCAGGGAAACCCATGTATTCATAAAGCTGGGGATTGATCAAAGTGTATATAACATTTAATCGGCTATATAATGAAATATCGTGCTTGCGACTTAGTTACTGCTATAAACAGGTAATTAGTGCCTTGTGTAATGTATGCCAGTGCTGATTAACAAGTGATGATAGTTTAAGATTATGCATATAAAATATTATAGTGACAGTGCTAAAAGTGAATAAAAAAATATAACAAGTGAACATAAAGCGCTAAATACGTGTGTTCCACATACAAATGAACTATGCAAAAGAATACATGTTTATATGGCAAGATGCATAAAATACTAAAAAGTTTGCACAACAATACATACCTATAAGTTAAAAACAAATGCAACAATGGATTAGAGAAATAAATGATATGATAAGTTCTCATTCAGTCCTTTGGGGGCCACAGCGTCCAACTCGAATATATTAAATGCCTCTCTATTGAGCAAAATATTTCCATGGTCCCCCCCACGCTTGGGTGGTGGTATGTAGTCTATAGCAACAAAATTTAAGAGAGGGCGATGGATGTTGGTGTTCTAAAAAGTGCTTTGCCACCAGTTTATCAGTGCGGCCATCCCTATAGGCAGTTCTTACGCTTGACCTATAGCCCCGGATTCTTTCACATAGGAAGGTTATGTACGTTAAACCACATGGGCATACGATTTTGTAAATCACATAGGGTGTTTTACATGATTGTGTGTCTAATATTATATTTTTTGTTGTTATGGGGATTGTTGAATGTTCGAGCTGGCACCATGTGGCCACATGTCACACACCCTAGGCATCTTACACTGCCCCTATGATGTGTCCTGGTGTGTTCTTCATAGTTGTTTACTGGATCCGTGTGTACCAATAAATCACGTAGACTTTTATTTCTCCTATGACAAATCAAGGGAGGCTTTTTGAAAACCTTTGGGAGGGTGTCTTTATATGACAGCATTTTCCAATTAGTTTTTACTATGGTAGACACCTTTGAGGTAGCTTGGTTGTATGTAATTGGAAAAACCATCCTTGGTGCATCCTTTGCCTTCCTTGTGGCGCCTGCATTCTTTGCTTGTAGTAACGCCTTTGCTAGGAGTTGGCTATTGTAACCACATTCAAGGAATATCTCAGTCATCTGTTGGAGTTGCTTTTCCATCACTATTTCATTCAAGTTATTGCCATAACTCTAAGATATTGTGCCTTGGGCAGTGAGTTCTTAAGTGCCATCGGGTGTGCACTCAGGGGCGTATTAGCCGCGAGGCAAACAAGGCATTTGCCTTGGGTGGCATTTTTCAGGGGGCGGCAAAAAGGCCGGGAGCCGGGTTGATGACGTCATAGCCGGCTCCCAGCCTCACTCTGCTGGCGGCGCGCGAGGGAGCTGAGCAGAGCGCTCAGGGGAAGAGCTCCCTCGCCGGCCGCCCGCCCGCCCAGCGCTGCAGCCACTGGACCCCAGGGAGAGGAAGAACCCCCCCCAGCATTACCAAAGGTAAGGAGGCTGGGGGGGGGTTAAATAAAAAACAAAAAACAAAACACTAGTGAGTGTGTGTATGTCTGCTAGTGTGTGTGTTTGTTAGTGTGTGTGTGTTAGTGTGTGTGTATGTTACGGTACCTCCAGTAATGAAATGTACAAACCGCCGTTTAGCGAGTATTCCCCATTCGCAATAATGTGGTCGGGTAGCGGGTATAGTAAAACCATGCGAACCGCCAGCCAGGGAACACTCCAAACTCCCGAACGGTACCTGTACAGCTAATTCCCTTCACGAGCTGCAAATCCACGAACGGCAATTAGTAACCGAACGACAATATCTCCCAAGCGGCAAATAATCCAAATAAGCAGTCTCTCGCCGCTGGTATCCAAATCCCCCCAATAACGAGACCAAGCTCCGCTTTGAGGGTAAAACACGAACTGATTTACTGTGGGCTACCTGCCCGGTATTTATGCAGGTCTCCCACTTGGTGGACACTCCCCTAGGGGACCAAATGGGAGACTGAAATCACAGAGGGACATGGGGACATTTTGGACATACATCCCCACAATATTCCCAGCATGCATCACAGTTCCCTCCCCTCTGCTCGAGGGATAATTGGGAAGTAACTCAATTATCTCCCCGAGCAGAGGCAATCGCCATTTTAAACACAAGTCACAAAACACATGAAAATCCATAACTTCATAACTGCCGAACATATTACATTCGTATTGCATATCCCCAGATAGCCTGGATCTGAGGGCACATTATTGGAGAATAGCGCTCAGATCCCATTCGCACAGTTCAATCGCCATGGAGTCAAAGTCTCTTTCAGTTCTTCGGTATGCGATTGACTCCATGGGACGGCTATCTGGGTTAAGTCCATTCGTGTGGTTGAATCTCCCGAACGGCTGGCATTCGTATACTTTTGTCGATTGAGAAGGGGAGGTCGACGGCTTCAGCGGTGTTCGGCTGAAAAAGTGTCCGTTTTCCGATCCATGAATAATCGTCGAACACCGCTGGTCGTTCGCATGGACAAAATGGCCGCGGCCTCGTGGTCGACATACGAACGATGACCACCCGGCATTCGGTTTTAATTGAGAAGTGTCTGTGGTTAACCGCAACGTTCTAATTGTATCAATAGGTTAACCAGCAGCACACTTCTCTTCTGGGTGGCCGTCCGTTCGGTAGTTCCGTTCGACAAAAACCGACATTCCCTTGAATAAAGCATACGAATGGGGAAATTCATGTAACCGGCAAAACAGGCGAACAAAGCATTTGTAATCCAGACAGATGGGTCTGTCACACGGCTCCCCCCTTGTGGAACACTCCGGCAGACCCGGCTTGACCCTTTGGCGGGTCAACTTGGGGATGACCGGACTGGGAAGAAGTAGGGACGTCTGTTTGCCGGGACAACCCATCCGCGTTCCCATTCTGCTTACCGGGTCGGTAGCTGATGGTGAAGTTGTAAGGCTGTAGTGCCAAACTCCACCTCAGCAGTCTGCCATTGTCTCCTGAGACCCGGTTAAGCCAGACAAGGGGGTTATGGTCCGTAATAAGGGAGAATTCTTGTCCGTATAAATATGGGCTCAATTTCTTCAGTGCCCAGACCAGGACTAAACACTCTTTCTCCACTGCCGCATAACTTACTTCCCGGGGTAGTAACTTTCTGCTTAAGTATGCAACAGGGTGCTCTCCTCCATCTTCCCCGACCTGGCTTAGCACAGCCCCCAGTCCATACATGGAAGCATCTGTATGTACAAGAAAACGTTTGTTAGGGACTGGGGCAGCCAGGACAGGGGCATTCACAAGAGCCTGCTTAAGTGCTTGAAACGCGGCTTCACAAGCTGGAGACCACAGGACCTGCTTAGGCAAATTCTTCTTAGTCAGGTCAGTCAAGGGCTTAGCAACCGTACTGTAGTCAGGGACAAAACGTCGGTAATACCCTGCCGTCCCCAAGAAGGCCAGCACTTGGGTCTTGGTGATAGGTGTGGGCCAGTTAGCCACCGCCTCTACCTTAGCTGGCTCCGGTCTCTGGCTCCCACAGCCTACTCTGTGACCCAAGTACTGTACTTCTGCCATGCCTAGATGGCACTTGTCTGGCTTCAAGGTCAGGCCTGCGGCCCGAATCTTGTCCAGCACCACCCCCACGTGTACTAAATGGTCTTCCCAGGACTCACTGTAGACCGCAATGTCATCCAGGTATGCACATGCAAAATCCTGGAAGCCATCGAGGAGCCTATCCACCATACGCTGGAACGTAGCCGGAGCATTCTTCATCCCAAATGGCATAACCTTAAATTGGTACAGGCCAAATGGGGTGACGAATGCCGACTTAGGGATAGCATCCTCGGCCAGGGGGATCTGCCAATAACCTTTACACAGGTCAATGGTGGTCAAGTAGCGCCCCCTGGCAATGCGGTCTAATAACTCGTCTACCCGGGGCATAGGGTAGGCGTCAGTGATGGTCCGCTCGTTGAGCCGCCTGTAGTCCACACAGAACCGGGTGGTCCCATCTTTCTTAGGCACCAGAACTACAGGCGAGGCCCAAGGACTGTCTGAGTGTTCGATAACCCCCAGCCTGGTCATCTCCTGTATCTCCGTCCGCATTCCTTCTCGGACTGCTTCAGGGATACGGTATGGGGGTTGTCGTAGGGGGTTCTGTCCGGGTGTCTCGACCTTGTGTACAGCTAGGGTAGTGTACCCGGGTTCTTGGGAGAACGTCGCCTGCTTCTCCCACAGTAACTGTCTCGCCTGTACCTTCTCTGCCGGGTTTAGCCGGTCCCCTAGCTGTACAAGACTAGTAAGGTCTGTCTGGAGGTCTCTCTCTAGCAAGTCAGGTAACGGTAAGTTCTCGGGGTCGTCAGTAGCTGGGGCACATACCGCCGCAACATCCTCTGGTCGTTCCTGATACTCCTTCAGCATGTTCACATGGAAGGATCGCTGAATCCTTTCATCTGAACAGCTGGCTATAAGGTAGGTAGTATCACACACCTGAGCTAACACTTTATATGGGCCCTGCCAAGATGCTTGCATCTTGTCTGTCTTCACAGGCTTGAGTACCAGAACCTTCTGCCCAACCTGGAAGACCCGCTGTCGGGCACCCCGATCGTACCACCGTTTCTGTCTCCCCTGGGCCGCCTGGAGATTCTCCCTGACCATCAGGGATAGTTTCTCCATGCGGTCCCGGAGTTCCAGGACATATGGTACTATGGGAGTCCCTTCTTGCTCTGTCTCCCCCTCCCAGTGTCCTCTAATGAGATCTAGGGGTCCACGGACCCTTCTCCCATAGAGTAACTCAAAGGGGGAGAACCCAGTAGATTCCTGGGGCACCTCTCTGTATGCAAATAGCAGATGAGGCAGGAATCGCTCCCAATCTCTGCAAGTGTCAGTAAAGGTCCTCAACATCTGTTTGAGGGTGCCATTAAATCGCTCGCAGAGACCGTTAGTCTGTGGGTGATACGGTGAGCTAAGCAGAGGTTTAATACCGCACACCTTCCACAGCTGCTGGGTAAGCACAGCGGTGAACTGGGTTCCCTGATCGGAGAGAATCTCCTGAGGGAACCCGACCCTAGTGAAGATTTTAACCAGGGCATCAGCAACCGTCTCTGCCTCCATATTAGACAGCGCTACTGCCTCTGGATAACGTGTGGCATAGTCCACCACGGTGAGAATATACTTCTTACCTGATGGGCTAGCCCTGGCCAGTGGACCCACAATGTCAACGGCTATGCGGGAAAAGGGTTCTCCAATAATAGGCATCGACTGAAGCCTAGCTTTTGGGTGATCCCCCCGCTTACCTACCCGTTGACAAGTGTCACACGTGCTACAGTAAACCCGCACATCTCGGTTAAAATTGGGCCAGAAGAAATTTTGTGTGATCCTATGAGCTGTGCGGCGGGAACCTAGATGGCCTGCTAATGGCACATCGTGCCCAATCCGCAGAATCTCCTGCCGGTATTTTGCAGGCACCACTAGCTGTCGATTCTGCGGAGGGGTACTCGGCTTCTGGGACGGTTTCGGGATCCTGTACAATCTATCCCCCACCCACTCGTAGTGCTCCCCATCTACTCCTTCTCCCCCAGAATCGGCCCTGGCCCTGTACTTGGCTAGCGTCGGGTCTTCCCTGGTTTCCCTCCCGTACATCTCTGGGGTATCCCAGCCTAAAGGGGCCTGGTCTAAGGTACAAGTCGGGGGAGAGAGTCTTACCTGGGTCTCAGCAGCAGGTGGGCCAGTCTCAGCGGCACGGGTCTGGGCACGGGTCGTGACAGCATCCACTTCAGCAGGACCCATGGGAGCATAGGCGGAAACAAGGGGCGCCAAGTCATTGCCAAGGAGGACATCCGCTGGTAAGTCCTTCATGACCCCCACATTCACATGTCTGGCGCCCACTCCCCAATCCAAATGTACCCGGGCAACGGGCAGACGAAACACGGCACCCCCGGCCACTCGCACTGCGACCGTGTCCCCTGTATGTTGGGCTTCGGATACCAGGTGCTTCTGGAGCAAGGTCATGGTTGCCCCGGTATCCCGTAGACCACTGACCTCCTTCCCGTTGACTTTTACACACTGTCGGTGGTGCTGCCTGTTATCCCGGTGGGCAGCCTGAACGGGGTCTGCCTCATGCAGGATGCCCCAGCACTCTTCTTCCTCTACACAGTGAGCGGCTGGGGTGGGAGGTCGTGGATTGCCGCCGGCTGGTCTCCTCCAGGACTGGTTCTGGTTGGCGCTGTTCATCGGACACTCGGGTTGCTTGTGCCCTAGTTGCTTGCACAGGTTGCACCGAATAGGTTGGGCATACTCCCGTGAATTGAACCGAGGTGGCTGTTGGTACGGGGCAGATGGAGGAGGTGCTGCTGGGCGATGCATTGGAGGCTGGTATAGGTTGGCTGCTGGTGGGGCTGCTGGCCTGTACTCCACTCTGGCGGGAGCCTTGCTGATGACACTGTCCAGTTTGCGGGCGTCAGTATACTCATCCGCCAGGCGAGCGGCTTCGTGCAGAGTGGAGGGTTTACGGTCCCTTACCCACTCCCTGACCCCTGCTGGCAATTTATCGAAACAATGTTCCAAAAGAAACATCTGCAGCACCTCTTCTCCGGACACAGCCTGGCACCCCGCCATCCAGTGGGCGGCTGTGCGATGCACCTTACATGCCCATTCCACGTATGAGTCCCCAGAGGTCTTGACAGTGTCTCGGAACCTCCTCCGGTACGCCTCAGGTGTAACGGCATACCGGGAGAGTAAAGCTTCCCTGACGGCCACATAATCCCCAATCTCCTCATCAGGAATGGCCCGAAAAGCCTCGCTGGCCCGGCCTGATAACTTGCCGGACAATATAGTAACCCACTCTTCCAGGGGTACCTTGTGTAGGGCACATTGCCGCTCGAAATCAGCAAGGTACCCATCAATCTCTCCTTCTGTTTCACTGAAGGCTTTAAACGCAGTAAACGGTACCTTTTTCCTATCTCCCGGGTTTGCTGTGACTGGGGCTGCTGCAGCACCGCTTTGGCGAAGCAGGTTGGCCTCCACAGCTGCCATGACCCGGTCAATGGTCTCTGTAGTCGGGTTGGGACCATAATGTGCCAGCCTGATTCTTACCGCCCGGTCAAAGCTTGCCTCCTCGGGGGTTCTGTCAGCTGCGCTGGGTCCATTGGTTCCCTCTGCCACTGGTACTCCATCCATTTCCAGCAATAACGCAATAATATCCCTCTTCCTGAGGTTACTGGCTTGTCCCCCTCTTTGCTCCAATAAATCCTTTAGGGTAGCCCTCCTCAGGTTTTGGTATTGTAATTCCATTTAGTCCTGGTTGTAGTGGTCTCTTTGGGCGTTGAGGATCATCCCACCGCTGCCACCAGTTGTTACGGTACCTCCAGTAATGAAATGTACAAACCGCCGTTTAGCGAGTATTCCCCGTTCGCAATAATGTGGTCGGGTAGCGGGTATAGTATAACCATGCGAACCGCCAGCCAGGGAACACTCCAAACTCCCGAACGGTACCTGTACAGCTAATTCCCTTCACGAGCTGCAAATCCACGAACGGCAATTAGTAACCGAACGACAATATCTCCCAAGCGGCAAATAATCCAAATAAGCAGTCTCTCGCCGCTGGTATCCAAATCCCCCCAATAACGAGACCAAGCTCCGAGAAGAGAAGAAGAACAGGGGGAAAGTTCAGATGAGGAGACAGAGAGGAGGAGGCGGAGACGAGTTGGAAGCAGGGGGAGGTCGTCGCAAGGAGCTAGTGGCACAGTCAGACAGCATGTATCGGCACCCGGGGTAGCCAGACAGCACGCCAATCAACGCATGCTGTTGCCACCACCAGAATGCCGTCATTGCAGAGCTCAGCAGTGTGGCATTTTTTTTGTGTGTCTGCCTCTGACAACAGCGATGCCATTTGCAACCTGTGTCAAAAGAAACTGAGTCGTGGGAAGTCCAACACCCACCTAGGTACAACTGCTTTGCGAAGGTACATGATCGCACATCACAAACGCCTATGGGATCAACACATGAGTACAAGCAGCACACAAACTCAAAGCCGCCATCCTCCTCCTGATCCAGCATCTTCAGCCACGTTAACCACTGCTGTCCTCCTTGCCCCCTCTCAACCATCCGCCCCTCCGTCTCTCGCCTTGAGTAGTTCCTGCTCATCTGCCCACAGTCAGGTGTCTGTCAAGGACTTGTTTGAGCGTAAGAATGTCACAAAGTCACCCCCTTGCCCCGCGTCTGACAGCTGGCTTGACTGAACTCTTAGCCTGCAAGCTTTTACCATACAAGCTGGTGGAGTCTGAGGCGTTCAAAAAATTTGTAGCTATTGGGACACCGCAGTGGAAGGACCCGGCCGAAATTTCTTTGCACAAAAGGCAATCTCCAACCTGTACTCGATTGTGCAAAAGGAAGTAATGGCCTGTCTGGCATACAGTGTTGGGCAAGGGTCCATCTGACCACTGATACCTGGTCTGTAAAGCATGGTCAGGGCAGGTATATCACCTACACTGCGTATTGGGTAAACCTGCTGATGGCTGCCAAGCATGGAATGCGTGGCTCTGCAGAGGAGTTGGTGACACCGCCATGACTGGCAGGCAGGCCTGCTGCCACCTCCTCTACTCCTCCTACTCCATCCTCTTCCATAACCTCCTCAGCTGAGTCCTCTTCTGCTGCTGCATCTTGCTCCACATCAACGGCACCCCCCCATCTCCCCAGGTACTATTCCACATCCCGGATACGGCAGTGTCACGCCGTCTTGGGGTTGACTTGCCTGAAAGCAGAGAGTCACACCGGACCAGCACTCCTGTCCGCCCTGAACGCACAGGTGGATCAGTGGCTGACTCCACACCAACTGGAGATCAGCAAAGTGGTTTGTGACAACGGAAGAAATTTGTTGACGGCATTGCATTTGGGCAAGTTGACACATGTGCTGTGCATGGCACATGTGTGTAATCTGATCGTACAACGCTTTGTGCATAAGTACCCAGGCTTACAGGACGTCCTGAAGCAGGCCAGGAAGGTGTGTGGCCATTTCAGGCATTCCTACACGGCCATGGCACACTTTTCAGATATCCAGTGGCGAAAAAACATGCCAGTGAGGCGCTTGATTTGCGACAGCCCGACACTTTGGAATTGAACACTCCTAATGTTCGACCGCCTGCTCTAACAAGAAAAAGCCGTTAACGAGTATTTGTATGACCGGGGTGCTAGGACAGCCTCTGCGGAGCTGGGAATTTTTTTGTCACGTTACTGGACACTCATGCAATGCCTGTAGGCTCATGCGTCCTTTTGAGGAGGTGACAAACCTAGTCAGTCGCACCGAAGGCACCATCAGTGACACCATACCATTTTTTTCTTCCTGGAGCGTGCCCTGCGAAGAGTGCTGGATCAGGCCGTAGATGAGCGTGAAGAGGAAGAGTTGTGGTCACCATCACCACCAGAAACAGCCTTATCAGCATCGCTTACTGGACCTGTGGCAATGCTGGAAGAGGATTGTGAGGAAGAGGAGTCGGAGGAGGAATGTGGATTTGAGGAGGAGGAAGAAGACCAACCACAACAGGCATCCCAGGGTGCTCGTTGTCACCTATCTGGTACCCGTGGTGTTGTACATGGCTGGGGGGAAGAACATACCTTCAGTGAGATCACTGAGGACGAGGAACAGGACATGAGTAGCTCGGCATCCAACCTTGTGCAAATGGGGTCTTTCATGCTGTCGTGCCTGTTGAGGGACCCTTGTATAAAAAGGCTGGAGGAGAACGACCTGTACTGGGTGTCCAAGCTACTAGACCCCCGGTATAAGCAGAAAGTGCCTGAAATGTTACCAAATTACGGCAAGTCGGAAAGGATGCAGCAGTTCCAAAATCAATTAAAAAGTATGCTTTACACAGCGTATAAGGGTGATGTCACAGCACAACGGGAATCTAACAGGGGAAGAGGTGAAAGTAATCCTCCTCCTACCACGACCATGCCGGCAAGGACAGGACGCTTTACAGACGTGTTGTTGATGGTGGACATGCAGAGCTTTTTAAGTCCTACGCATCGCCACAGCCCTTCGGGGTCCACCCTCAGAGAACGACTCGACCGACAGGTAGCAGACTACCTCGCCTTAATTGCAGATATCGACACTCTGAGGAGCGATGAACCCCTTGACTACTGGGTGTGCAGGCTTGACCTGTGGCCTGAGCTATCCCAATTTGCGATAGAACTTCTGGCCTGCCCCGCTTCAAGTGTCCTGTCAGAAAGGACCTTCAGTGCAGCAGGAGGTATTGTCACTGAGAAGAGAAGTCGCCTAGGTCAAAAAAGTCTAGATTACCTCACCTTTATTAAGATGAATGAGGGATGGATCCCAAAGGGACTGACAGTGGGCAATACATTCGACTAAAAAAGGCCTGATGAGGGGGACGTAACAGGGTGTCGCGGCTGCCGGCCCGCCGCATGATATTTAAATCCCTAGCTCACCCCAGTACCTTGCCCTGTCGTGGTTTCCTGTTCCTGGTTTCCTGAGAGTGCTTTATCATTTGGAAACTGATTTCCTGGTATCCTGATCTTGGCTTTTCCCTGGTTATTCTGAATTCTGGTTTCCCTGACTTGGCTTGTGTAAACGGTATTGTGTATTTTCTGGCTTCCTTGACCTCGGCTTTCCCTTTGACCATTCTCTGTCTCTAGCATATAAATCCGGCCATTCTAAGGTCCGGTTTACACTCTGTCCTTTTATTTTCCTTTTCTTGCCTATGTATATGTTTACATAGTTTCTGCGTGCTGGACCACACTAGTAGTCGTGACATTGGGATTAAACTGATAAGAATAGTACTACTTAACACACCACTCCTATCTGGTGGCACATTAGATTGCACGCGCAGTGCCCCAAATTTTAAGTAGGAGGACCGACCAAGTATCTTTTTCCATCTCCCGGTTCCTAAAATCGATGCCATATACACGTCCCCTGATAGGGGACGTAACAGGGATTAAACTGATAGGAATAGTACTACTTAACACACCTTATAATAATGCAGAGAGAGGCAATGCAGAGAGAGGAGTCTGAAGAAGAGGAGTCAGAGGAGGAAGGTGGCTTTGAGGAGGTGGAAGACCAAACACAGCAGGCGTCCCAGGGGGCTTGTTGTCACCTTTTGGGGACCCTTGGTGTTGTACGTGGCTGGGTGGAGGAAGAGACCTTCAATGACATCAGTGAGGACAAGGAACGGGACATGGCTAGCTTGGTATCCAACCTTGTGCAAATGGGAAGTTTGCGGTTGTGCAAATGGACTGTTTGCGGTTGTTTGCGGTGCGTTAAACGGGGAGTTTGGTCTGTCACTGTGAAGCGGGTGTAACCCTTACACTACCTGATCGATACAACATCATACCTGAAGTTTTAAAGCACGTTATTCCAAACAATTTAGGAATGTTAGGTGATTTATGCCCTTTATGGATTAAAACCAGACTCTGCATCAACTATGTAATTTTCCATGGGAGTTTTGCCATGGATCCCCCTCCGGCATGCCACAGTCCAGGTGTTAGTCCCCTTGAAACAACTTTTCCATCACTATTGTGGCCAGAAAGAGTCCCTGTGGGTTTTAAAATTCGCCTGCCTATTGAAGTCTATGGCGGTTCGCCCGGTTCGCGAACATTTGCGTAAGTTCGCGTCCGCCATTCGCGACATCACTATTCATTACCACAGATAAATCACCAAACGTGTATGACTTGTTTTCTATTATATCTTGTGAATCAATGAGGAGAGAAGCCAGATTAACATCTTTACCATCTAATATGTTACATTTTTAATTTTTAGGAATAAGATGTACTGGGTTGATGATGTTAGTACTCTTAGCAGGTAAAGGGTTAGAGTTACCTCCTGTACTTGGTTCTGGCTGAGCTATGGGAAGTTGGACATCTGGGATGATTGCTTGGTTAGTGGATTCCAGATTATCCAAACGGTTAATAGTAGCTACAGAACCCACCAGAGAGGACACCATGTTATGCAATTCTGACAAACTATTTTGGATACTACATTCAGAACTAGGGCCAGGCCTTTCATTATGACTAGGCATTTTTTACAAACGAAACAGTTCAGCTTTCCTGGCTGTGGCAGGAAAGGGAATGTTCCTTCTTTTAAGTTCTGCGGTGATCTTAGGAATTGTCCAAGATCTGTAGCTGGAAGCTGGGCTAGCTACAACGGTTTGTCTCGTCTGGGAATTAGATCTGGTCCGGGTGCTGGCAAGCGACAGGTCATCTCCTTGAAGTGAAGCATTAGACATGCTATGGATGTGAAGGAAAATACTTGGTTATTTATATTATCCTTATGCAGCAAAGAAATATAAATTCACCTGTGTGCAGATAGAAAACACACTTAGTGGGTATTAAGTGGGTATCCTCACTTGTGGGTGTGGGATGCAGTATGTGGGGAGAACTGGGAGAAAATTAAAAATCCGGTTTCAGGAACATAGAAATAACATTAAAAAGGGTATGTTAACCCATTCAGTGCCAGTACATTGTAATAGCTGTCCCTTTTTTAGTTTTAATACATTTAAATGTATAGGTATAGAACAAGTGAGCCTGAATAAAAGAGGTGGAGACCTAATGATAACTTTAAGAAAAAGAGAAGGTTATTGGATCCATACATTAAAAACCATGAAACCAAGAGGTCTGAATGTGGACTTTGATTTAATTTGTTTTTTGTAAATTTTTATTTATTTACTTTTACTTTTATTTTTAATTTTATTTTTATTTTTATTTTTAATTTTATTTTTATTTTAATTTTTATTTCTATATTTATTTTTATTTTATTTTATTTTAATTTTATCTTTATTTTATTTTTAATTTTAATTTTATTTTTATATTTATTTTTATTTTTATTTTTTATTTTTGCCTTCTCTATCAATTAGAGGTCTCTTAATGTTATTCCTATTTCTCTTTTTAATATACAAAGGATGTGTTGTTAATCTGTTTGTTTTCTCATCAATAAACATTGTGGACTTTCATGTTCAATCGTCTGATTGAAAGTGGAACGCATTCTCCCTGCTATTGCTGTATATGTGAACGGGAACCAAAGTGAGGCTTGGTTAGCAATCCCGGAACGCATGACGCAACCGGAAGTAAAGTCCGAAACCGGAAGTGAACAACCGAGTTGATTTTTTCGCGCCAGAACTGGACGGATTTAAATGGGAGAAGTTTCTATGTTATTGTATGCATGCTTATGGACAATATTCTGTTAGATGCCCCTGAGGAAGTTCATTTTTGAACGAAACGCGTAGGGCTGATGTCCTTTACTGCTTAGAGTATTCTATATATTGGGCTTATGTCCTTTATTGTTTAAAGTATTTTATATATTTTTATTTATTTATTCTTGATTTTATTGTTTATTTGGCTTTCCTGCTCCACTGGACCCTGACTGGGATTCGTGTGTTTTTTCCATCAGAGCTTGATGTGCCTATTTGCCACTTCTATTTTGTAAGTGTATCTATTAATAAAGTGTGTCATTTTTTACTTGGATACTCTGCACTATTATATATTTTTTTCCTCCTATGCATGATATTGATGTTCTACAAGTCCTGAGGTTCATACATCATTGTATCTGATGTGCCTTCAATCAAACTGCTTTTGTGAGTGCAACAAGTTATATTTATAATTTCTATTTTGCAACATTATTGCGCTATGTCCGTCTTTATTGTTTTTGTATTGTAGATAGCCATTTTTTTGGCACTTTGTTATTATTTATATTATCCTTATAGATATGAAGTAACCCAGCTCACTAGTTTAATGTCAAGAGGCAAAATTATATTACATCAACTAATTAGGTGACAGGTGATGCCCTAACTAATTTCCAAGTGGCTTTGAGAGGCTATGATTATGATTTGGCTCATGGTTTTTTTTTTTATACCACAGATGTAAGTGGTGGCCTCTTGGTGACATTTACAAGATTTAAGATAGATTGGCCATGACAGGTGAGGCCCTGACTATGACACAATGCAAGGCACTAACTATGAGTTGGGCCGTTGGGCTTGTACCTCTGAGCGTGAGGATGGGAGTTGGCTTTGCAGGACCACTCAAGTAAGGCAAAGAGGCCTATAAAAAAAATATTCCTAATTGCCGAGGATTTCTTGAAGGTTACTTAATATCTTCATCATACTCGGAGGTACTACGCCCCTCGGTTCAAATCATAGTTAGTCGCCTCGCATTGTGGCATAGAGAGGGCCTCACCTGTCACTCCCATTCTAACTTATGTTTAACGGTCACGAGAGGCCAAACCCCCCGTCACAACGTTCAGTGGCCATGTTATCCCCTCATGCCAACGCATAGATAGAGCCTCTCACGCCGCTTGGCATCTAGCAGGGCCTCACCTGTCACCAAACCTAGTTTTAATTGTTTCACCTTTTGGCATTAGCTAGTATGCCAGCACACACATTGGGTCAGAAGAGGTGTGTCGGGTGCTCACTCCAAAAATAAACAGTTAAATAGGCAGCAGTAACTGATACAAGGATTCCCAGCCTTGTTAAGAAACAGTATAGAAGAGAAAAAAGAGGAAAAGTGTTATTTTATATAGCTTTTTATTTTATTCTATTTGTGCTATTATTAAATATACCTTTTAAAGCTATACTTTATTTCACTTTATTTTATTTGCACCATCAAACTTCCTGGCCTGTATATCCTACAGTGGGGATCATACCACTGCAAGCCCTATATACTAGAGCAAGTTTTCTGCTCTAGTAAATGTGAGTATAAATATTTTTATTTATTTATTTATACTTGGAGCTGGAACTACTACACTATTTGAGTTTCTTGTTTTCCATTTTTTCTGTACCACCATACCATCGGAGTACCTAAGACGTTGGACCTCTTATCCTAAGACGGGGATTGTACCGTCCATGCCAATCACGGTAGAGCTCCCACAATAGCTCTTCAAATGTAAGTTTAAAATACCTCTGTTCTATTTATTACCTTTTTCTAATATTGTTAAACATATCACACTATTGTATATATTTTTTCTGTTTTCTTTTTGAGGATAAATTATCCGCAACTACTAAGAGACATCAAGTGCATGTATATATAACTCATGTAAGGCGCGGTTTCCTCTTTTTTCTCTTCTACACACATTGGGTCGCATATGCGCTATTTATTCATTTCTTTTCTAGCATGTCTCCTCTACCAGGCAGTGGCATAGTACTTTTCCTGCCCAGCTCTCCGGCTATGTCTGGTACTCCGTCACGTTGTGGAGATTCGGCTACCCCTACTTCCTTTTGGATCCTTGTCTCTTCCTCGCATCACTGCGGTTCTCAGGAGTCGATCCCCTCCCCAACAGCCTTTAGGACAGCTGAACTCTTCACGTCACTGTATGCCTCCACGGATACCGCTGTTGTTGGAGGGGAACTCGAGCCGCTCTTACTTCTCCGATGTTCACCCCCTGTTGTCTTTGCTACTGTTGTCTATGGGGCAGTTCGGTTAGTGGTTTGGGAATTTGGGGACTGCCACTCTGGCTAAGTCTTGCCCGGTCTTCCTGCTCCTTTTTATACAGTTCCTCCTGTGGCTCCACTGGGCGTTCCACATGGCTCCACCTACGGCCTCTCCCTCAGCTACTGCCGCCCCTGCGTTTTCTGAGTCTGCTCATGGACTACCCGCCTTGTTATCTAGTGGTCGTCAGTGTTCACATCTGTATCTTTCTACTGACACTCTTCTCATTTAGAGGCTCGTATATGTCGGATATGTCGTTACTGTCTCTTTTGCTATGTTGTCTGTGTTTGGCTTTCGTTCCTTTTGCCACTTCTTTTTATTCTTTATTTTTACCGTGCATATGAGATGACAACATGCATGGGGTACCCCAAAGGCAATCCACATGCTTTTTCAGAACATTTTTCACAAACAGGAGTATGTTAGAGCTTGCACATTTTTATATTTAGTATGCATTTGATCTAGCTTAATCATGAGTTAGCTTTGTTAAATGTAAAACTAAGTTTATGCAAGTCAGGCAAAATAGATAGAATACCGCTAGAAAGAAGACTGCCTAAGTTTGAATTAAAATTGAGTGACCTGCTGGATTATACATCCAACAAATGAAACTTAATTCGCTGTGTTAGTAGGGGTTCATGCTTTATGCTAGGATGTGCGCTGGCCAACATTGAGAAATCGGGTAGGACAAATATTAAACTTCAAGGCGTCTACAGGACATTTTAAGCCCCTCTCTGTGTGATTGTTGTACTTATAAAATGCCCAGCTCATTTATAGTGGTGTGTAATATACTAGGCCTAAAGCATTGCTAAGACAGTGAGAGAATGTGATGCTATACTAACAGAAGAGAGGATGAATAAAAAAAGACCAAAACCGTGGACAATATAAGTGTGTTGACCCGCATCCCCTTATAGGGTAATGTAGTGGATTATAATTAGTTACTTGATTAGGTGCGGGTGCATCTTTGAGTGTCCAGTAATTTAAGTCCTGCATAAAAGACAGACTGTTTGTCGGGGCCAGGATGGCCGCGGATTTCAGCCGATGCCTCTGCTATGTTTCTCTGGGTGTTGTGGCTCGACAAGGTGTCTCCCTCCACTTTCTTGTCAGCCCGTGTCAGGGGTCGGTTCTCAGTCCAGGTTGGCTCGGTCATATGAGTCGTTGTTCGACCGGCGTACCTCTGTGTGTTCAGTCCGTGAGGGTCTATGTCTGTGCAGATGCAGTATGCCACATGGCCCCCTCCTCCCTCGTGCACCGGGATTGCTGTATTGTTGCTGCTTTTCCTTCGACCGCTGGAAGTCGGGTGTTTGCCATGTTTGGGTCTCACGCCCGGTTTCGGTTGCTGTAGAGCAGAGCCTCGTCGTTCTGGGGGTGGGAATCCTCCCTTACCCCGGAGCTGTGGGAGAGCTGGTTCTTGTAGGCCACAAGCCTGGGAGCCTGCGTGGCCCAGGGTCGCCCCTTGCGGGGTGGTGCGGTGAGTTTCAGTCAGTCGCTGACGTGGTCGCTCTGCTACTCTCCGCCAGTGTGGCCGGCACCTCTAGGTCATACCCTTCATTGCTCACAGCCAGGGAGGGCCCTGGACATGGGATGATGGAGCGTGGGTCATGAAGTTGCCCTGGTGAGTGTCCCCAGTACTCCGTCCACCTTCGGCTCCGACCCTTGCGGTCATTTTTCAGCGTGGGGTTTCTGGCTGCATGCAAGCCTCTAGTTTTGCCCAAAAGCAATCGAAGATTCTATCAATAGCGTCTCTAGTGCAGTCTTTTGTTACTGCTGTAGTAGCTTGGTGCCATCACTTATACGACACTTGTGTGTCAGTATGATCCACCATCTTAGGGTCCCCCGTCTCCATCTTGTTTAGGGAGGTCATTATGCATGTTGCTCGGTGCGGAAGACAGAGCACCCCATCTGGTTGGGACCGAGATATCCCCCATCGGTCCATGGGGAGGGAGAGTGTGTCCCGTACGCTTGGTGCGATTGGCATCTGGCGGGAAGGCGGCCGTCCGTCCCCCGTGCCTCTGCTAGGCCTCATGTTGCCGCTGCGAATCCCGGTTGAGTTCAGACTCAAGGATGGTACCAGCAGGTCTGTGGGAACCTCCTCCGTGTACTGAGCCCAATTGTGGGTAATTTCCAGCAGTTAGATTGTGGATATTCGTGGTTTTCGGGTTCCCACTGCAGGAGCTCATGTAATGTGCGACTTGTCTGTTAGCTAGTTCGGCTCCGCCCCCTCCTTTTGCCACTTTTAACTTGCATTATCCCATAATACCATCAACTATATCTATCTGGTATACAACTTCACATGTTGTACAGGTTTCCAATCAAACGCAGCCCCATGGCCTCATACGAGATTATTACCATACTCAAAGCGTTCAGGTGACCGGACAAATTCAAAACACAGTTTTCCTATCACATCCAATTATTTCAATCTTTTCAGACCTTTTAGATTCTTTAGGCCCTGAATATTTACCACAACTACCACTGGACTGACCCACCGGGATACCAGGAAATTTCCTGGTGGGCCATTGGCACCTGATGTCGGCTGCAGGGTGAGCTGTGCTGTCTCTGCTCCCCCGCACTTGCGTGTTACTTAATGAGACTGGGGCCAGAATATGACGTCATATTTCGGCCCCGATCTCATTAAGCTGCACGCTGGGGAGCAGAGCAGAGACAGCACAGCTCCCCCTGCGGCTGCCAGCACAGACAGCTGTCTGCCCTGCACAACACCCTGGCTGATCGCCCAAGGTACAAATAATGTACAAATAATGTGTGTGTGTCTGTCTGTGTCATGGTGTGTGTGTGTGTGTGTCTGTCAAGGTGTGTGTGTGTGTCTGTCATGGTGTGTGTGTGTGTCATGGTATATTTGTGTGTCATGGGGTGTGTATGTGTGTGTGTCTGTCATGGTATAAGTGTGTTTCTGTGTCTGTCATGGTGTATGCGTGTGTCTGTTTAAAAATAGTGTTTTTACTTAGCTTTTTTTTTTTCCCACGCCGTGCTGGTCACCCCTCGACTGGCCCTGTCTCTATGGCTGAGATCATCAAGCTTGATGATCTCAGCCAATCCAATGCTATGCCATAGGATTGGCTACAAAATGCTACACCAATCAGCATCTCCTCATAGAGATGCATTGAATCAATGTATCTCTATGGGGAACGTTCAGCGCCTCCAGAGCTTGGGGGCCCTGAATGTACTTGCTGCACACTGTGCAGCACTGACACAGGAAGCACCTCTAGTGACCGTCTGAGTGACTGTCACTAGAGATGTCACTAGGAAGCAATGTAAACACTGCCTTTTCTCTGAAAAGTCATTGTTTACATTGAAAAGCCTGCAGGGACAGGTTATATACACCAGAACCACTACATTAAGCTGTGTGTGTGCGCCTGTTAGTGAGTGAGCTTGCTTGCATGTGTGTGTGTGTGCCTGCTAGTGAGCGTGCTTGTGTTTTTATGACAATGAGCTTATGTATATCAGTGAGACTGTTTGTCTATGAGGCTGTGTATCAATGAGCTTGTGTGTGTCAGTGAGATTGTCTGTGTCTGCATGTGAGTATGCTTATTGTATAATTAAACATTTTACTCTGAAAGGACCAATATTTTATATTAGAAAAAGCAATATTTATTTTATATATATATATATATATATATATATATATATATCACTCAATCAACTGGGGTGGCAAGACATAGCCTTACATATTACATGTGACAATATATGGCGCAATGACTTATTGGGCTGGCATAGATTTTTTTTTCCAGGGCTGCTTTGTATCACTAGTCCGGCCTGACTACCACATCCCTGCAGTTCTGTCTCAGGAAGTCTCATCTATCCAACAAGCAGGCTATTATTTACTTTCTCTAACCCACACTTAGACTACCCAAGATGATCATCACGTTAATATACCTTTCTGCCCCTTGCATAATAAGGAGTGCCGGTTAAAGTTCCGGACACCTACTTACTCTCTCTTTGTAACCAAGCTTCACAACTACAGATAGCACTACATGGGTCAGTCTTCACAACATGAAATACATGCTATACTTTTAGTTCATTGACCATGAGGCTAGGTTCAATCCGTCCAACTATTCTGGTCACCACTCTAGTATAGGGTGGCATCCACGACTCCAAAACTAGATCATATTGGTCCATGCAATTAATCTCTAGGTCAATGGAAGTTATCAGCATATTTCCCATACATTCCATGTTCTGTACAAGATCTTCGAAATTCATTTACCATATGGCTATAAAATGTATTCTTTTTCTATTTTTGCCCTCTTTATTACAGGCCTACCGCATCGGCGGTTCCGGCACACCTCAACCGACTTCTCTCTTCCTATACTATGTTAGTTTTTGTAAACTCCCTATATGGCCTAATTTGCCCCTCACACAAATGCAAAGGCTTGGTCTGCAGTAGTGGGAGGGGCATGTTACCCTATTTAAACCCACTACTCACCTTCCTCCATCCTGTATGTGCTTTAGCGATTCGTATGTCCCCACCCTCTACTCCATCTATCTATACTTTTCATTACACCTCATGGGTGGGCCCTCTTTATTACAGGCCTACCGCGTCATCGGTTCCGGCACACCTCAACTGACTTCTCTCTTCCTATACTATGCTACTCTTTGTACACTCCCTATACAGCCTTATTTGCCCCCTCACACAAATAAGAATTCACATAAATAATAACCGAACAGTAATGCATGAAAATCAGTGAATTGACATAGTGTTAATATGGAAAGCAAACAAATTTCATTTCCTGGGACAAAAATAGAAATAAAAATACATGAACGGGAAAACTTCATACGAATTAGTGTTTGTAAATCTGGTGCGAACAGCATTGAACCTGACAATTATGTGAAATAGCTTAGGTTTAAATGCACAAATTAACACAGGAATGCCATTCGTATGATTTCACCCATACGAATGAAGTGACTGTAAAACACATAGACGAACGAAGCAGATTAAAACATGAATTCATTTATTTAAACAAATGGAGAATATTAACGAATTGATACAAATTGTATGAGACAACTTACAAAATAAATGGTGTTCGTATAACCGAGCTACATGCAGTCTGTATAATGTATGTTGCAAAGGGGCCGCGTTCTTGCGAAGGGCCGCGTTCATTTTTTAAACAGCGAGGACAGGTAAACAGGGTTACTGGGGGTTTAAATAGGTCAAATAACCCCTCCCACAATTTCAGACATATGCCTTCCATATATACATATATATATATTTGAATGCATTATACTGGCCAAACTAATGTCTCAGAATCTTAGACTATGAATTTAAAGAAGAGTAAGAGAAAATGAGAGACTCAACATATTGGACAAATGACTTGTCAGTTTAATGTAATTGCATTGTTTAAGAGAACATACATAATTACATGTTGTTTTGTACTCTTTTGTGAAAATAAAAAAAAATTAAAGAAAAAAAAGAATTGGTTGGGCCTTGAATTGTGTCATGACTGGATGTACTAATCTGTGTCACAAAATTAATACCAATAGTTTCAAAGAACAACTGTCTTCAAATGTTCAGGTCTTGTTTTTAAAAGCTTATTACATTGCATTTGCACTGTAGTATTTTGTAGAAATTGAGGCAAATGTAAATCACACTTGGAGGTCTAATTATCCACATAGGCATCTCTACTACTGGTCTACTGTACTATGCTGGTTACCTATGGCTGTACTGTATACCTTGTATTTGATTGTTTAATATCGCTATATCTGTTTTAATCTATACCACTAAATTGACCTTGCAAACTTTAAAAAATAAAAATAAAATTGTCAATAAAGATATGAGAATATTTATATTTAATGGCTATGAGACATTCATCTTTGAACACATATTATCTATCGTTTAGGGTTATGTTTGGCTACTTGCTCCCTGTGTATTATGATCTATGATTTAAAAGTAGCAAATATTTTACAGCTGCTTTTAAATCAGATGTACCTAGTTTATAGTTATTCTGTTGGTATGTTTCAAACTGTGTTTGGAACGTGTATTGCTGTACTCTGTGCCTATCACAGAAAATGAAACAGAACATAATAGCCCAGCTACTGCTGATGGCTTGCTTTCAAAATAGGGATTTGAGAGCTGATGCTGTGTAAATAACTCAATCTATTAAATAGGTTCTTTATGTGTATCTGCTGTTTCTGAGTCTTGTAATGGCATCCACATTTGATATTGGCATCATTCTTTGGACATAAAATAATTTATGTATATACCATATGTCAGTAAATTTGCATTTATACTCTTGTAGGAGTAAAGCATAGTTCACAGACTATTGCTGTTTCCTGGTACAAGAATTTGTCTGTCCCTGTGACCTCTCAATTCCTCAAATATTGCTCATACCACAGCACACCTAGGCTTTGTTATCACTTCTCATTTCCCCATTATTTGTCCTGTGGGAATTTGGGGTTTTCCCATGGTATCTCTAATTCCACTATATAATTTTATGTCCCCAACGCATGCACTATCGTACCCTGCGGTTCTCATATCGTAACCGCACGACTCTAAGTCTTCGCGCATGCGTCAGTGGCCGGCAACTATGATGCCGCCCCTGGTCCGCCCATCTTCACTTGGGGGCGGAATAGAGGCAGCCCTCTCACGCGTGTATGCACGCATGTGCAAATCCGTGCGCATGCGCCATGGGGTCCACGACGAACGGGGTCTCCGCGTGGGTCCCACTCTAAGAAGCACCATGGACACGGGACAAGCCTCCGGATCAGGTGAGACTCTCCACCTGAATTCGTCCGTCCCATTTTGAGGGGAGTGATTTGTGTGGACAGTTTAAAAATGGCCCGGTCAGAACATGTGTGTCCTGCTGCCCTTGAGAAAGGCGGAATGTACCGCCAAAATGCGCGTTGGTCTTCTTTCCACCATGCTCTGATGATTTTAATATTTCACCTTGTTTGACTGCTAGATTAGGAGCTTATTTTGCTATATAGCTAGGGGGACCCTTTGCCGGCCGGGTTTCCCCTTATTACCCTATAGAGCCAAGTAGTTTGGGTTGTTAATACTTATTTACTTTATTTGACTCTCCTCTATGAATATTCAAACTGTTTTTCCACTACCTCTAACCTCCTATCCTTTCGATTTACCTACCTGTTGCTACATACTTTGAGTGAATGATTCCCTAGCATGATTATTTTATGGGGTCATTTCACCCTAGTAGCTCAACTTATGTTACAAGCCCCTTGGTTTGGACAGCAAGTTTCAGATTGATTGAGGTTGCCTCCTACAGTTCATCTGACAGAAGGCGATAACTTAGCAACACATTTCCATGCTATTTATCTTATTGGCTCACTTTCACCTTTTTTCTGATTAGTGGTAGTCGATTTAGGGAGAGAATGGGAGGTTTTTTTCAGATTCTAACCTTATATAATCGAGTCCTGCATGTAGAGGTTTTAGGGGACCAGTGTGCTGTACCATTCTCATATCAGCAAGATATAGGGCAGTGATGGCGAATCTTTTCGAGCCCGAGTGCCCAAACCACAATACATGCCAACTTTTTTTCCCTCACAGTGCCAACACGGCAATTAAACCTGAATACTGAGGTTTAAGTGTAGAAAAATAACTTGTACAGTTGTCCGAACTAATTCTCCTCTCCTTTCCCCCAGCATCTTCCCTTCTCTACCCAGAGCATATTCCCCTCTCCCCCCAGCATCTCCTCCTCCTCCTCTCCCCTTCTGCCCCCAGCACCTCCTTCTCCTCTCCTCTCCTTTCCTCTCCTCTCCCCAGATTCTCCTCTCCCCTTCTCCCCAGCATCTCCTCCTCTTCCTCTCCCCCAGATTCTCCTCTTCCTCTCCCTTTCTCCCCCTCCTTTCCCACAGATTCTCCTCTTCCTCTTCCCCAGCATCTCCCTCCTCCTCCTCTCGCCCAGCATCTCCTCCTCCTCCTCTCGCCCAGCATCTCCTCCGCCCTCTCCCCAGTATCTCCTCCTCTCCCCCCAGCATCTCCTCCTCTTCTCTCCCCCCAGAATCTCCTCCTCTTCTCTCCCACCAGCATCTCCTCCTCTTCTCTCCCCCAGATTTTCCTCTTCTCTCCCCTATGCATCTTCCCCTCACTACCCCAGCATATCCCCCCTCCCCCAGTATATCCCCCTCTTCCTACCAGCACATAAATAATGTTATTTTTTTGGTGCGGGTGGGAGTTTGAAGTCCTCCCAGGCTCCCTACCTCCTTCCTGCTGCTGTAAGGGGGTGTGGGCGCGAGGGAGCACTGACTTATGTGCTGTTCCAGCACTGCTCCCTCCACTGATGCTGCCGGCAAAACAGGAAATTACGTCAATCAGGCAGCGGCGCCTGATTGACGTCATTTTGTGTCTCCCGGCGGCATCAATGAAGGGAGCAGTGCTGTAACAGCACATAAGTCAGTGCTCCCTCACAGCCCTCCATCCCACCAGTGCCACCTTAACAACATTATGGGCCCCCGGGCAAAGCAGTGCACTGAGGCCCTACCTACACACAACAGGAATAAAAATTAAAATTATATAAAAAAATTAGGCTTATATTTTTTAGTATCTTCAAAAAATGCAATATATACATAAAATATATACACACAGACTGCTGAATACATACACACCGACACACACAGTCCGCTGAATACATGCACACAGTCTGCTGTATACACGCACACAAACATACATACAGACTGCTCAATACATAAAGACTGCTGAATACACATACAGACAGACTGCTGAATACACACACACACAGAATGCTGACTACAGACAGACTGCCTAGTACACACAAACTGCTGAATACATACACACAAACACACATACGCTGCATTGAGGGGTGCAGTGTATGTGTTTGTGTGTACGGGTGCGGAGTGTGTGTGGAGTGCTGTGTATGAGGGGTGCTGTGTGTGTGTGTCTGAGGGGTGCTGTGTGCGTGAGAGGTGCTGTGTGCGTGTGAGAGGGGTGCTGTGCTGTGTGTGAGAGGAGTGCTGTGCTGTGTGTGAGATGGGGGATGCTGTGTGCGAGACGGGGGGTTCTGTGTGCGAGACGGTGGGGTGTTGTGTGCGAGATGGGGGTGCTGTGTGCAAGAAGGGGGGTGCTGTGTGCGAGATGGGGGGTGCTGTTTGTGTGTGAAGGGGTGTTGTGTGTGTTTGTGGGGGTGCTGTGTGCAGGGGAATGCTGTGGGGGTGCTGTGTGCGAGAGGGTGTGTGTGCTGTGTGCGAGATGGGTGTGGGGGTGTGCTGTTTGTGGGGGTGCTGTGTGTGTGTAAGGGGTGCTGGGTGTGTGTGTGTGTGTGGAGGGTGCTGTGTGTGAGGAGTGTGTGTGGAGGGGTGCTGTGTGTGAGGGGTGCTGTGTTGTGTGTGTGGGGGTGCTGTGTGGGGTGTGTGTGTGTGTGGGGGGTGCTGTGTGTGGGGGTGCTGTGTTGGGGTGCTGTGTGTGTGGGGGGTGCTGTGTGTGGTGGGGGTTGCTGTGTGTGGTGGGGGAGCTGTGTGTGGTGGTGGTGGGGGGGGAGGGCTGCAAATATATTATTACAATCTGTGTCCCCCCCTTCCTTCTGCTTACCTTATGTGAAGTAGGGGACACACATAAAACCCTGGTGGTCCAGTGGTGGTAAGAGGGACAGGTCCTGCAGCTCTCCTGTCCTCCCGCCTGCACGATGCTGTGTGGAGCGTTGCCATGGTAACGCGTGGCAACGCTCCACACAAATTGCTCGCGGGATGACGGGAGAGCTGCTTCTCAAATCCCTCCCCCTGCCTCCCGATACAGAAGTAGAGTAGGCACCTGCTATTTTGGGCAGGCAGGTGCCTACTCTGCATTGATGGCGAGTGTAACGGACCATTTTGCACACAAGGGGTAAAAACCGTTTAGGCGATCGTCCCCTTTTCAGAGATGCAGGCACAGCTACTGTAGAACACCAAACTCACGAACCACCAATAAGGGAATGCTCCAAACTCCCGAACGGCATACAATATAGCACTCAAAACACATGAACTGGAACCATACGAATCGCTGCTAGCAGACGAATAGGAAAAGCACCCAAGCGGCTTACACTCCTAGCAATCAGTCTCTATCAGCATTCAGTAAATCCCCCCAAAGACGAGACAAGGCTCCGTGTTGAGGGTCAAGCAGTGGTCTGTTTAATGAGGGCTACCTGCCCAGTATTTATGCAGGTCTCCCACCTGGTGGACACTCCCCTAGGGGACCAAATGGGAGACTGTGACAAAAGACAGACAAGTAGACAAATAGGACACACAGTCACATTATATTCCCACAATGCTTCCTCCCCTCTGCTTTGGAGATAATTGAGAAGTAATTCAATTATCTCCCAAGACAAAGGCAAATCACCATTATGCACGTGGGGATACTAACACAGGAATTACTATTAAAATACACTATATGACACAAGTTACAATAAAACTATACATTTAACATGTCCCCAGATAGCTCAGGTCTGAGCGCACATTATTAAGCGAATGGCGCTCAGACCACACGAATACAGTTCAATCGCCATGGAGCCAAAGTCTTTACAAAGTTAATCCTCATACGAATGAGCTCCATGGGATTCCTATTAAGCGAATGGCGCTCAGACCACACGAATACAGTTCAATCGCCAACTTATCGGTAACTTATGCCTACTCTACTCTGTTTTGAGGAAACATTATCTACAACAATTAAGAAACATCTAGTGTATATATATACAGTTAATGTAAGGCGCGGTTTCCTTCTCTTTCTTTCTATTATGTATACATATGGTTACATTTATGTGTATTCATTTTGTCCAATATAGCGGTAAGCTTAGCAGTCTTTTTAACTGTGTTTCACATTTAGACCCACTACGTGGGTCCCTATAGAAGTACACAGTTTTTTGTTGTTTGTTGACTTCTAATAAAATTTATATTTAAGTATATTTATGTGCAAGTTCTATCAGTTTACTACATTAGAGGTGGTACTGGGGGGACGGGACCTTTAGGAGTATTTTCCACTCCCCAGTTATATTCTTTTTTCCTATTGTTGTTCTCTAGGGTTAGGCCCTTCACTACCTTGGTAACCTTTTACTTCACCTCCGATCTGGTTTGTGCCAGATCAAGTGGTGTTGCTTTCTTATCACTTCTCTAATATAAGCATTTATGAAATGATTAATATAAGCATTTGTGAAATGAGAGCTTTCTTTTCTACTGTTACAGGTAAGATTCATCTGTAGGAAAAGGTTACTGATTGCACAAGGTTTGAATTCCTGTTGGTAATTATAAGGCATTTGATTTGATTAAGCTAGTTACTTGCTATTGATTGCTGGTTAATTAGCTATTGTTTGCAAATAAGCAGAGGCCTACCCAGGTGTTAAGCATTCCTAGTGGGCGGTGATTTTAGGAGTTATATAAGGCCTGGTTCCATTAGCTTGTCTAATATAGCTTGGGGCTACTTCTAAGTGCTGTTTCTAAGTGTGTAGTTGGAGATATTCTGGAGGTAAACTTGAGGTAATCTGAGGTATTCAGGAGGATAAATACAAAGTTAAGATTTGTTAGATTTAAATTATTCTCCTAATTGGAATGGCAGATTTAGTTCAGTGTAACAATTGCTATGCATTTGTTTCACGTTCCACTTTTTGGAGGTTTGGTTGTTTTCTAATCTGTAGTCAGTTCTCTATCTTGCGGCAGGAGATTGTATTTTTGAAGTCTGAGATTTGTAAATTATCTGGTGAACAAGCTCAGACTGGAACTGCTGCAAAGCCACTGCCGCAGAGACATACTAGGAAAGGCAGATGGATTACTGTAGGATCTGGTAGACTTGTGGATAAAAGGCATTTTGCACAGTCTGTTGCTCTTCATAATTCATTTTCTGCACTTTCAGAGTGTAATGGTGTTGTGGAGAGAGGCACTGAGGCTAGTGGTGTTGTGGAGAGAGGCACTGAGACTAGTGGTGTTGTGGAGACCGGCTTGGAGACTATGGTGAGGCCTAATAGAAAGCAGTTGTTGTTGGGGGATTCCCTTATAAGAGGTGTGGAGATGGACAATGGTGGTCTTGTGAGGTGTCTTCCCGGAGCTACTACTCACAGAGACAGTAAAGCAGGAAGGGGAATTGGATGTACTTTTCGATCTAGGGACAAATGACTTGGCTTGCAATGAGGTTTCAGAGGTTAAGGAAGTTTTTAGTGTTTTTGCCAATGAAATACGGCAGGTTGCTTCCACACTGTCATTCGCTGAAGTTCTGCCTGTGCATAACACTCAGAATGACAGGCAGATGCGTATTAGGGACTTTAATTTGTGGCTTGGTGAATGGTGTCGGGAGCAAGGATTTGGCTTTATTTCTCATGGTAGCTCTGTTTGGAATGGAGATAAGCTGTACAAAAAAGATGGTTTGCATCTTTCTCAAAAAGGAACAAATGTTCTCAGTGAGCAGTTCAGAGGTTTTGCTAGGATGTATTTAAACTAGGAGGGGAGGTGGGGGGGTGGGCAAAAGGGTGATAAATCATCAATCCAATTGATGGAATACACCCAAAGCTATTAAAAAAGCTTAGTGGTGTACTAACAAAACCATTAACAGATTTATTTAACCAATCATTGTTAACAGGAGTAGTCCCAGAAGATTGGAAGTTAGTGAATGTTGTGCCCATTTACAAGAAAGGTAATAGGGAGGAGTCGGGCAACTATAGGCCAGTAAGCCTTACTTCAGTAGTGGGGAAAGTGATGGAAACTATGTTAAAGGATAGGATTGATGAACATCTAAAAACACATGGATTTCAAGATCAGAGACAACATGGATTTACTTCAGGGAGATCATGCCAAACTAATCTTATTGAGTTTTTTGATTGGGTAACTAAAATTATAGATCAGGGTGGTGCAGTAGACATTGCTTACCTAGATTTCAGTAAGGCTTTTGACACTGTTGCACATAGAAGGCTTATCAATAAACCGCAATCTTTAAGTTTGGATTCCAATATTGTTGAATGGGTAAGGCAGTGGCTGAGTGACAGGCAACAGAGGGTTTTAGTTAATGGAATATATTCGAAGCTTGGACTTGTCACCAGTGGGGTACCTCAGGGATCTGTACTTGGACCCATTCTCTTTAATATTTTTATTAGTGACATTGCAGAAGGTCTTGATGGTAAGGTATGTCTTTTTGCTGATGATACTAAGATATGTAACAGGGTTGATGTTCCAGGAGGGATAAGCCAAATGTCAAATGATTTAGGTAAACTAGAAAAATGGTCAGCATTGTGGCAACTGACATTTAATGTGGATAAGTGCAAGATAATGCATCTTGGACGTAAAAACCCAAGGGCAGAGTACAGAATATTTGATAGAGTCCTAACCCCAACATATGAGGAAAGGGATTTAGGGGTGATTATTTCTGATGACTTAAAGGTAGGCAGACAATGCAATAGAGCAGCAGGAAATGCTAGCAGAATGCTTGGTTGTATAGGGAGAGGTATTAGCAGTAGAAAGAGGGAAGTGCTCATGCCATTGTACAGAACACTGGTGAAACCTCACTTGGAGTATTGTACACAGTACTGGAGACCGTATCTTCAGAAAGATATTGATACCTTAGAGAGGGTTCAGAGAAGGGCTACTAAACTGGTTCATGGATTGCGGGATAAAACTTACCAGGAAAGGTTAAAGGATCTTAACATGTATAGCTTGGAGGAAAGACGAGACAGGGGATATGATAGAAACATTTAAATATATAAAGGGAATCAACACAGTAAAGGAGGAGACTATATTTAAAAGAAGAAAAACTACCACAACAAGAGGACATAGTCTTAAATTAGAGGGACAAAGGTTTAAAAATAATATCAGGAAGTATTACTTTACTGAGAGGGTAGCGGATGCATGGAATAGCCTTCCAGCTGAAGTGGTAGAGGTTAACACAGTAAAGGAGTTTAAGCATGCGTGGGATAGGCATAAGGCTATCCTAACTATAAGTAAGGGAGTAATGAAAGTATTTAGAAAATTGGGCAGACTAGATGGGCCGAATGGTTCTTATCTGCCGTCACATTCTATGTTTCTATGTTTCTATGATTGAAGCAGTACAGGACTTCTACAGTTATATAGCCGAGAAATGAAAATTGTCTCTTGTAAAAAAAATTGTAACATTTACAAAATGTTGCAAGTTTAAAACTTATTTACACCTACAGGAAGCTAATAAAAATCTGTATGCACAGAAACACATCTTACATTGAATTCAGACAAACTTACATTACCTTTGTTTTTATTTTCCTGTGATAACATATGTGAGATCTTTTTGATAATCACATAAAATTGTGCCTCTAAATACAAACATTTATTTAAAGGTATGGAGTTCACTTATTTGTTTAGATAAGATAAAAAATGCATTTAGTAAAAACTCCTGATGTGTGCTATACAACTAGGGATTGTTTGATAAATAAGAAATAGATCAGTTTTCTCAAAAAGGTCATGCCAATTAGTAGATGCAATTTAATTAAAGAGGTCAGAGAGAGGGTGAAAATAACCTTTGGGTCTGTACCAAAATGTCACTTTTGATGAATAAATCAGACTATTCTCTTTAAAAATAAGAAAATCTTTATTTCAGCTGTTCACCACTAAAGGCTGTACATGTTTTTTAGCATGTGCTTCAAAAATGTATTTCAATACGTTTGACCTGATTACAGGTAATTTATTTCACAAATATTTTTGCTTAAACATAAAAAGCTCAAAAACAAAGTAATGAAATTCTTATGGGAAACAAAATAGTTTGATGATCTAAAGCCAAGACCTCCAAAGATGCCAAATTCTATGATTTTGCCCAGAGCTAGTACCATATGCTTGCTTGGAAACTGGAGAAGGCTGTTAAATATCTCACATGTATAAAAGTACTAAATCCTTTGATACAAAACACTCTGTTGATGAAGACAGAAACAGTACAGTTGCTGTTTTCTGCCATCTCTAGATAAAACCAGAATTATTTAAAATACCAACTACCCTTTACTTTTAGCATTGCTTGAATGATAATTAGGAAACCAGGGGGAAAAAAAACCTTCATATTACTGTATAGCACATAAACTGTCATTACTCTTAATGGAAATACCATCTGTAGTGTAGAGGTGAAGTGTACCCAGACCTGGATCCCGGATAATGGGGCAAACTGTTTAACAACCTGCTAGTTTGGTGACGTGCTTCCAACTTCAGCATAGCTGCAGAAGCCATAAGCTGATGATGTTATTTATTGTCTGAGAGCATCAGCTGACCATTCTCAGCTAACGGATGGCATTCTTGCACAGAGCTGACTTTAGGAAGCCCAGATCACTAGTTCAGGTTGACTGATGACACCCCAACGATAGAGCCAGAAGTGAAGTTACATTTCTGGCATAGAGGGTGGGCTTAACCCCTTAACAACCACTGATGGTTCAGGACCATCATTGGAAAAATCCCCTTGAGGACCAGTGACGGTCCTGAACCATCATAACGGTATTATGTACTTACCTGATCACCACTGTTCCCCTGGTGGCGATCATCGTTGCTCTTGGTGTGTTGAGACTGCCTGACAGCCCAGGCAAACTCCCCTTGGCAAATTAGGACCTCGCAGCCATGTGATCGCTCCAACAGAGCGGTCACATGGCCGCAATAGGTGTCCAAGTATCTGCCTGCTGGGGGAAATATTATATCTATATAATATATGTCTATATATCTTATATATATATATATATATATATATATATATATATATATATTATTATTATTTTATTATTTATATAGCACAATCAGATTCTGTAGAGCTGGACAATGGGTGGACTAACAGACATGTAATTGTAACCAGACAACTGGATGTACAGGAACAGAGAGGTGGAGGGCCCTGCTCAATGAGCTTACATTCTAAAGGGAGTGGGGTATAGTGACACAAAGGGTAAAAGTAGGAGTACAAACTAGGTTTTTAGAAAAGTATTCACTGAGGGCTTAGTAGGTAATTTTTGACAGTTGCAGGAGAAGAGTCATGGGGGTGGGGGATAAAAATCTGCTAACAGTTTAATTGATATGCTTTCTTGAAGAAGTGAGTTTTCAATGATTTTTTGAATGAGTGGAGACTGGGTGAAAGTCTTACGGAGAAGGGAAGGGAGTTACACAGAAGAGATGTAGCCCTGGAGAAATCTTGGAGGCGAGCATTAGAGGTGGGAGTATGGACAGAGGATATACATGGGTTTTTGTCAGAGCACAGGTGCCTCGACGGGACATACTTGTGTACTAGGGAGGTCAGGTAGGCTGGAGCAGCATTATGTAGGGACTTGTAAGCACGCACCAGAATCTTAAGTTGAGCCCTATATCTAACTGGAAGCCAATGCAGGGACTGACAGAGCTGGGAGGTTCAAGTGGACCAGAAAATGAGTCTCGCCGCTGTATTCATTATAGATTGCAGTGGTGTAATCTGGGAACACGTAAGACCACTGAGAAGGGTATTGCAGTAGTCGAGACAGAACAAGAGCATGGACCAGCACCTTAGCCACATCCGGGGTTAAATAGGGGCGGATGCACACTATGTTTTTGAGATGGAAGTGACAGGATATGGTGATTGATTGGATATGTGGGTTGAAGGAGAGGTTGGAGTCAAAAAGAACACCCAGGCAGCGAGGCTGCGAGGTAGAGGTGAGATAGCACCGTTGACTTGGAGGGAGTAGTAACACTTGAGGGAGGAAAGACCAGAAGTTATGTTTTGGACAGGTTAAGGTTAAGGAAGTGAGCAGCCATCCAGTTGCAAATCGAAGAGAGGCAGTCAGAGACACAAGTCAAGATGGGTGGAGAGTGTCACATCATGCCATGTTCTGTGGAGATATCTGGCTTTGGTTTCTGGTATCCAGTACTCTTTTTACAATTCTTGTTTAGTTTTTCTTGTTTTTTTGGTTTTCTATTCTATGTCTGGTTTTCTTTATGCTGGGTTTTTCTGGGTTCATTCCTGTAATCCGTCCCTGGAATTCCCAGTGTCCAAGTTTCCTTTAAATGTTTGTTTTATGTTGCCACACCCATTTGTTTTCCATTTTCCTTTTGTTTCAGTCTGGACCTGCAGCAGTGTTTCAAGTCTCTGCCCTTTCTTGCAGGTAAGTGCTATTATGGTTTAGTATGGTTCTTTTAGCGAACATTAGGCAGTGTAGGACCTGCCGAATATGGGGTACATTGGCGTTGTGGCAGGCTTATGCAATGTATGATCATATAATGTAACTAAATCCCCATACTTTTCATATATAGTGCTTAGTTATGTCTCCTCTTGTTTTGCCTATTATATCTTGTCTTGTTTTATTTTGTAATCCCAGTTCATGTACAGTCCTGTCCTGCCCTGTTCTTGTTTTCCTCATGTCTTGTGTACTTGTTCTGGGTTTAGCTTCCTATCCTTCTCTGGTTCTGGGTTCTACTAGTTCTGTCTTGTTTTCATGTTTGGTGCCTGTTTCTAGCCTTGCCTTGTTTCTGCACTGGATACATGTCTGCTGCAGAGCCCCCCTATCCAGTTCCTGGGAGGTCTGCATATCAAGCTCCTAGTTCCTGGGATCAGCTGTAGCTGCATCAGGGTTCTGGTATGTGGCCGCGCAAACGCTGGTGCTCAACACCAGGGGGCGCGTGGTTACACTGCACCAGGCCCTGATAATCCACTTCCACGCTGAAGACTCCACTTCTCATCAGGCCCCGGTTTCCGTACCACCACCCGTGACAGAGAAAGATCAGGAGAGGACTGGTAGATTTGAGTGTCATCCGCATAGAAAGGATAACGGAAGCCAAAGGAGCTGATGAGTTTACCAAGGGAGGCGGTATAGATGGAGAACAGTAGGGGACCAAGGACAGAACCTTGGGGGATGCCGACAGAGAGTGGTTGGTGGGAAGAGGCAGAGTCAGAGAAAGAAACACTGAAAGAGTGCTGGGAGAGGTAGGAGGAGCACCAGGCGAGAGCAGTATCCTGTAGACCAAAATATGGAGAATGCAAAAAAATCTGTTGATGATCAACAGTGCCAAAGGTAGCAGAAAGATCAAGGAGAATAAGGATAGAGTAATGGCCACGAGATTTAGTAGCAATTAAATCATTGGATACTTTGGTCATAGCTGTTTCAACAGAATGACCAGCATGAAATCCAGACTGAAGGGGGTCAAGCAAAGAGTTGGATTTGAGAAAGTCAGACAGTCTGGTGTACACAAATCTCTTGAGGATCTTGGACACTTAGAATGAAATTATATATACATCTATGTATATATAAATAAATAAAAATAATACTATATATATATATATCCATATACAAAATTACATAAATAATTTCATAAATATACACGTATAATTTAAATATATAAATATGTATATATTTAAATTCTACATACGTATTTCTGTAATATTTTTACATAATTAAGTAATTTTATTGATTGCAATTTGAGGGACCTGCCTGACAACCCAGGCCGAAAGTCCAGAAAATTTAATTTGCTAGCACTGTATTTAACCCTGTAACTTTCTATGACACCCTGAAACCTGTACATGGGAGGTACTGTTTTACTTGGGAGACTTCGCTGAACACAAATATTAGTGTTTCAAAACAGTAAAACATATCACAACAATGATATTGTCAGTGAAAGCGAAATTTTTTGCATTTTCACACACAAACGGCTTAAAGGTAGGCAGACAATGCAATGGAGCAGCAGGAAATGTTAGCAGAATGCTTGGTTGTATAGGGAGAGGTATTAGCAGTAGAAAGAGGGAAGTGCTCATGTCATTGTACAGAACACTGGTGAGACCTCACTTCGAGTATTGTACACAGTACTGGAGATCGTATCTTCAGAAGGATATTGATACCTTAGAGAGGGTTCAGTGAAGGGCTACTAAACTGGTTCATGGATTGCGGGATAAAACTTACCAGGAAAGGTTAAAGGATCTTAACATGTATAGCTTGGAGGAAAGACGAGACAGGGGGGATATGATAGAAACATTTAAATATATAAAGGGAATCAACACAGTAAAGGAGGAGACTATATTTAAAAGAAGAAAAACTACCACAACAAGAGGACATAGTCTTAAATTAGAGGGACAAAGGTTTAAAAATAATATCAGGAAGTATTACTTTACTGAGAGGGTAGTGGATGCATGGAATAGCCTTCCAGCTGAAGTGGTAGAGGTTAACACAGTAAAGGAGTTTAAGCATGCGTGGGATAGGCATAAGGCTATCCTAACTATAAGATAAGGCTAGGGACTAATGAAAGTATTTAGAAAATTGGGCAGACTAGATGGGCCGAATGGTTCTTATCTGCCGTCACATTCTATGTTTCTATGTTTCTATGTTAAATATAAGGGTCAAATTATTTTACATTGAAAATTGACAGGTTGGTTTTGTTGTCTTTGACAGCGTATGGTAGCCCAGGAATGAGAATTACCCTCATGATGGCATACCATTTGCAAAAGAAGACAACCCAATGTATTGCAAATGGTTTATGTTCAGTCTTTTTTAGTAGCCACTTCGTCACAAACACTGGCCAAAGTTAGCGTTCATAATTTTTATTTTTGCATTTTTAACACACAAACAAATATAAATGCAAACTTTGGCCAGTGTTTGTGACTAAGTGGCTACTAAAAAAGACTGAACATACCCCATATTGAATACCCTGGTTTGTCTACTTTAAAAAAATATATACATGTGAGGTGTGATTCAGAGATCTATGATAGATAACAGTGTTACAATGTCACTATTGATACATTTTAAAAATATATATTTTAAAACCGCAATTTCCTATTTGTACTTTTGCCCTATAACTTGAAAAAAAGCACACAAAAAAAGCAGGTAAACAGTGGGTGTTTTTAAACTCAGGACAAAATGTTTAATCTATTTAGCAGGTTTTTTTCATTAGCTTTTGTAGATAAGTAAAAGATTTTTCAAGTAAAAGTAAAAATATGTTTTTTTAAATTTTTCACCATATTTTATAATTTTTTTTAAAGTAAATTATATGACATGATACAAATAATGTTATGTAGAGAAAGCCCTTTTTGTCCTGAAAAAAACAATATATAACTTGTATGGGAACAGTAAATGAGAGAGAGGAAAATTACAGCTAAACACAAACACCATAAAAATGTTAATACAGCCCTGGTCCTTAACGTACAACATGTCCAAAACAGTCTGATCCTGAAGGGGTTAAGCTCCATATTTGAAGCATTTTATACTGAAATGCTGCACATACTAACTAAAGTCACCATGATCATTTCAAATCACTGGAGTGTTCATCGTGTTTGGAGAAACCCTTTTAGTGAAGGCATACGACAATGAAATATTTTTGGAAAACATATTTATTGTTTTACAGCTTTAAGGTACTTATAAATAAGTTATTTTTCCCACAATATTCCAAAATAAACCCAGAACATATATGTAAAAAACAACCAATCTGCATTTTGTCTATTCTACTCTCCCTCTTATCCATATCCTGTTTTTTATCCAACTCCCAGTTTTTTCCTTTTTCTACAGTGGTCATTTTCCTATTAAAACTGTTTAATTTAATTGTTCATATCTAGGGTCAAATGTGCTGCTATTGTTGGAAAATTAAAAAACAAAATCAACACTAAAAATTACACAAAAGGAACACCATAGGAATACACATGAGTATTAAATTGTCTTGGTGCCTATAGCTTTTCTTTATTGAAAAGTAATTTAGAATTTAGAAAATTACAGAATTCAGCAAGCACCAATATAAAACATCTACTGCAACCAGGTCTAAAACTTCCCATTGTACTTTGAATTGTGCATTATTTCTGGATTCTTTCAGCAATGGGTTACTATTCTGTCAGCTGACTAACTGTAGTCCTCCCTCAGTTGTCCTATGCTCATTTGCACCTGCTACAGCAGAAGAGATGTCTGCTCTGCTCCTCCCGCCCCACCAAGTGTTCCCTTGATACTCGTATCTCATCCGTACTTTCTCTCCTTCTCTTGCTCTGCCTCTCACTGAAATGTTCAATCTCCCCCTCTCCTCTGGCATATTTCCTCTACCCTTCAAACATTCAATCATAACCTTGATTCTGAAAAAGCCAAACCTTGACCCTAATTCCCCATCCAACTACTGCCTTGTCCTGCTACTGCTGTTTGCCTCCAAGATTCTTGAGAGAGTTGTGAATAGGATATTGACAGACTTCCTCAAATCCAACTCTCTGCTTGACCTGGTTTAATCTGGATGCTGTGCTCTGTTGAAACAGCTGTGACCAAAGTATCCAATGATCTTATCACTGCAAAATCCCATGGCCACTTCTCTATGCTAAATCTCCTCGACCTTTCTGCTGCTTTTGACACTGTTGATCATCAACAGCTTCTTCTCATCCGCTCTCCTGATTCTTATCCTACCTCTGCATGTGCTCTTTCAGTGTTTCTTTCTCTGGCTCTGCCTCTTCTCTGCAATACCTGTCTGTTGGTGTTCCCCAAGGGTCTGTCCTTGGTTCCCTATTGTTCTCAATGTACACTCTCTCCCTTGTTAAACTCATCAGCTCCTACGGCTTCCAGTATCATTTCTATGCTGATGGCACACAAATTTACCTGCCCTCCACTGATTTCTCACCACACCTCTTGACTCGTGTCTCTGATTGCCTCTCTGCTATTTCCAACTGGATGGCTGCTCATTTCCTTAAACTTTACCTGTCCACTACAAAACGTCTGGTTTTCCCTCCCTCAAGTGTTGCTACTCCCTTGTCTGTTTCCATCCAAGTCAATGGTGCTACCATCCGCTCTACCTCGCAGGCTCACTGCCTAGGTGTTCTCTTTGGCTCTGACCTCTTCTTCACCCCTCATTTCTAATCAATCACCAAATCCTGCCGATTCCATCTCAAAAACATAGCGCACATCCGCCCCTGTTTAACACCTGTGTGTTCCCTGTTACGGTCTATGATGAATGCGGCGGTGAGGCTCATCTTCCTGTCTGCCCATGCCTCCTCATTTTGTCAGTCCCTACACTGGCTTCCCGTAAGATATAGGTGTAATGGAGCTCCCTGTACCCTGGCTGGGTACCTTCGCCAAGGACCGTTTCCTAGCTGGAACAAGGGAAAAACTTCAGCACTTCTGCCCCCAGTCGCCGTGGCTTGATTGTGGTCCTGGAACCTCTTTGTCCTGGAGCCAAATAGGGGACTAGCTCTATCTACTCACAAGGACTGGACAACACTCAGTCCTGGGAGCTCTAGTCCTTAAAAGGACTTTCACTGCTGAATCCTCCACGCTGGAACAAGCTGGAACAGTGATTAGCCAATAGGACTCAATTTAAGATCCTGATTCTTGCTTACAATTCTCTGATGATGCTTTAACCTACTTATCCTCACTAATACACACATATTGTTGTTAATAGTCTTTGGCTCATGCAGAGCGTGAGGAGGTCCAGAGTCAGATAACGGACCAAAAGTCTGTTACAATTCTGGAAGCCACTGAGGGCAGACTTAGAGCTGCAATGTAAACATTACAGTTCTCTGGAACTGCAATGCGTAACATTGCAGCACCCAGACCACTTCAATGAGCTGAAGTGGTCTGGCTGGGTGCCTACAGTGTCCCTTTAATGTAAAGCGATACGGAATGAGCTGGTGCTATATAAATACCAATAATAATAACTATAATAATAATGTGAAATGTGTATAAAACCAGTAATTAATCCATATACATCTTAAATAACTTATTAGCAATTGGTTTCTTTTTTTTTTTTTAATACATAAATTATCATACTTATCACAACATATATACTGGACAAAATCAGTGTTGCAAAAGTGACAAAAAGATTCCATATGAGAAAAATATAATGAAATCTCTGGGTGCCATAATTATAATAAGTCCATTTAATACTATCTAACAGGTGCAGCTTAAAATCTTTACTTGCTAGATGTGACTTCATGCTTTATAATAATTAACATGCATTTACATTGCAAATGTTTTAAATACAATCTAACCTACTTAAAATGCTCAGCACAATATGTGACTTTCATAACAAGAACTTCAAGTACAGTCAATGCTTAACTTGGATGTATGCCAGTGACAAGGAGCATGGTTTGCTGTCATTACTTGCCCCCTGGACACTTTACAACTGCTGGATCAGGATTTAATCAAGGAGTTGGGGAAGGTGAATAAAACTAGATAGTTTTCTTTTTTTCAGTTCTCCTAATTTCCATTTGTTGCTCCAGTGCTTGATCTGTCTTTTCAATTACTGTAGGTGCCATTTTGCTTCAAGGCACCCTGCAACTAGCACACATCAGCAAGGTTAAAATGCCCGATGGAAGCTAAAAAGCTTAGAATAATATGTGTCGTGTTTGGGAGCTATCCAGCAATAAGTGAATAATTGATTATAACAAAGGAATACATGCACAATGCAAAACATAAAAAACAGATGTCCTTAAGAACTATTAACATAGACATAGTTCCAAAACTTCGACTGCAATTTCACTATAGTTTGTACGGCATAGTTAACAGTATATAGATGCAGCGCTATATTATAAGAAAACATTTAATATTCACAGAGTCACAGAATTCACCAGATTTGCTAACTATTAATTTGAAATAAATAGATACACAATAAAGTGAAATAATACATTTATTAATCATCCCAGAAAACCTCAGTATGAGTTTAGTTGATAACAAATTTGCATGATGTCAAAGTCAAAATCAAGAAGTCTTGTTCCCTGCTCTTCTTTTTCTCCATGTAGAAAACAGCTGATTGGCCACTGGATTGAAGTTATTATTTATTTCGCTTTAGAATATAGAATCATCTGAGGGTGCTTTGTGATTGACTATTCTTGAAGACCAGAGACAGTAAACCTGCTTTACATAATTGACAATAAACAGATATTTATCTGTACCTTAATTGCATCAGCTTTGTTAATCTTCTTGCCTTACTTGATATGACTATGTTATTTTACAAGTTTCCTGTGCAGTAAGCTGCCATTGTTTTTAACAATGCTCTTGTTGCCCAGTGCCATACATCTTTCCAGCACTAACATCCAAAACCAACAGCCCATCTATACTTACAGTAGTTTGGTAGTTCAACATCAAAGAGAAATTGGACCTTGTTGTTAGCCAGTTGCTACTAAATGAGTTGGAGAATGTGTTTCCATTCCAAATCCACCATGTTTCCCTGGACACATACTTATTTTGGCTGATGGTCATGATGGATAACATTAACTAGTATTCCCCTGCACTATATAGAAATCATCTGAATACTCTGTAGCCCAAGCACATAGGCCCATGATCATGGGGAAGTCCATAATGCACAGTTTGTCAGACGGCATTCAATATGAAGGTCCCGCTTCTCAGTAGGAAATCAGTAGGAGAACTATAGCAACCTCTATCCTTTTAGATGTAGCTGTCTCTAATATAATGATATTGCAGGAGAGGGACTAAAGAGTGAGAAAAAAATGCATTTTTGTCTTTTGAGCTATGACATATCACCTTTAAGAAAGGAGTTGAGTCAATTTTTCTGTGCTAGAATTAAAAGGAATCATAACCCTAAGCCCTAATCTTAGCTTTAACCCAAAGCCATGGTACTCATTTATTATGAAAGATAGGTAACGGTGGTCATCTCTGGTTCCTGGAGACATTTATAACCACTTTACCTGCAGTTCCATGGTTTATTGTGATGTCTGAAGAAACCCTACATTTTCCCATAAAAAGAGAGAATTTCACCTTGTCAAACACAATGGATGCCACAAAATGTTTCCCTAAAGAATATGTAACAACTGTGAGTATACTATAACATATCAGCTATTGCTGAAAATACATTGTTCTTTATATATTTAGCTATCATTTATGTGATTTTACATTTTAACATTTTTTGTTTATTTCTGAAAATATCTTTGGGAAAAGTCTGCTTATATGCAATAGACACAAGTCACAGAATGCATTGTGGAAAAAAATACATAATTTACAAGACATGCAAAATTGTAAGTAAAAATAACCAATATTCAGCTTTCTCATACACATCCATTAACAATGCCATATGTCTGCCTGGAATACACAAATGTTAAACGACAATGTCTAACCACAGGTAATCAATAAAATTTCATTTTCACAGTAACTTTTTATTTCTTCTAATATTTCCCTTTTAACATTGATTTTTTTTTTTTAAACTTCCACTTTCCACTCGTGACTAAAAATATGTGACAATTAGGGAGATTTGAGTTAAGTGCGTAATGTGTATGCCATCTGTTTAATGGGAATATTGTGAACCTAATAGGTTTCTATTAAAGGAGAATTGCCTTGGCTAAGAGTCAATGAGAAAAAAATACATGCTTTTCTGACCCCATTTAAACATGTAAGCGTTCATCCCAGAAGGTTTGACAAAATCAATGCAAAGTGGTCAGAAAACTATATGATTTTGAAAGTGACAATCTTAAGTATCCCATATGTGAAAGGTTAGTTGAGCAGGTCTGACCTACCAATGCACAGGGATGCAAATCATTTATCTATTCTTCAGCAAACGTAATCCATTAATTGCTTAAGCTTTGTAGATTCACTCTCTCTGAGAATCACGAAAGACTGCCTGCATAGACTGAATTGCATCTTCAACACTTTTGTTCATATTATTGGCTCATTGACAGTCAGAGAGCTCTTACAAATCCTACAGTAGGTCTCTTTGGGGCTAATTTAAAAATGGCACTGTAGGATAGTACACATATAAAAAAGGTTGGTTTGTGCTCAAATTCATCCATAAATGCTCAAAATGCCCTGCCCTATTTGCACAATAAAGTCTTGCTGACCTGCAATTGTTAAGTTACATATAATATAGCTTCACACTCCACTTATTCTACCAACATCCCAAAAAAACAAACAAACCTTACACAGGATAAGTAAAAGCTTTATATAGCAGAGGGAAGTAGAATATATGATTATCATGTAGTGAATATATTTGGATTCACCCTCACGTTCTTCTGTTCTTTCAGTCCACTAGTTGTTCCATTTAGATGCAGAGCCATATTTTAAATTGACAGCCAGCTTTTTGTATGAGTTCTGCATTTTGATTTGTTTGCACAGTACTGTATCAAGATTTATTATGATTTGTATTACATCCTTTTTAAGCTCAATGTGCACTGAACAGGAACAAGAAGGAAAAACACATGGAAATGAGCAGTGGGTTTATTTAACCATTGCTTTTTATTTATTTTATTTTTTAAATATCACCAGTCAACATATTACTTATTAATCACTCATCCACTTCCACTTTTGTTTGCTAATCAATTGTGCTGCTAAAAATCAGACAAAACTCATTTGCAGAAGGCACATATTGGCTCATGAGGATGTTAAATGGCTCTATTATCATGAGAGAAGACTGTAAGTGAATATAAACGGATAATGTTTTATAGGTAGTTAAAGATAATTAAAGCACATCTCACCTTTTAAAAGCTCACGCTCAGTGCTGCACTAATTGTTAGTAGAGCTAAATGTGCAATAATGCAAACTTAGAGGTGATGGAAATAATGTTATGATTTTAAAATGAATTGTTAATTATCAGGAATTCAAAGTGAATTTCAAGTTTAAGACCAAAATAGCCAATTTAAAAACAAAATGTACTTGCAGAATACTTCTAATTTTGATATTCTGGTCAAAATAGTCAAACTGTAAAACATCACTAAGTCAGCGATGCTTTGAGTTTGGCTACTGTGGCCTTATATTCAAACTCATGCGTTTGTTCTCTGCATTTACAAGCAGGGAGCGGAGTGTCAGCTTTAGCTCACCATTCAATAACTGCCCATAGCTAACCTCCTATTGAAAGATCTTTAGTTAGACAGATGCTTAGCTCTCTCACTGTTGGCTCCAGCCATGAAAAGGAAGCTGTGGATGCTCTACACTACAGCATGCACACAGTTCCAGTTGGGTTATTGAAGGACAATGCTGGTATGCTCACATCAGACCTGTTTGCATCTGCTGTGTCATCATGCAGAGTGTTAGAATGCTGAACGAGAAGACTCTAAAGAATTAGATCTTTAACATGGAAGCACACACATTTGGCTATCAGGGTTTGTTTGTTGAAAAATGTGAACATTGCAATTTCTCTGAAATGGCAGTGATTTACATTGAAAAAGTTAAATGCACCAAAAAATTAAGTAATGTTGGTGCTTAGAGTGTCCCTTTAAATATATGAACACCATGTCATAAACCTATCATCACTCCAAAACAATATATTCATTGCTCCATTATTAAAAAAATTTTTCTGGAGAATAGAAGTCCAAAATATTTTACAAACATACATTTTCCCCCGATTTTTATGGTGCTTTCTTCTAGACATTCCCATCTCCAGTCTTAGCACAACTTCTTTAGTAGCCCTCTCCCAAACGTTCTTTCTCAGGAATAAGTAAGGATTAATATGAGGTGAAATAAAAAGAAAAAATGTGTATTAAAGAAAGAGGCCATGTTTAAGCCAGATAGAAGCTAAATACAAGGGATGCTGTCATAGAACTTTTAGACAAAAATTGATCTAAAAAACATTCCATGTTCCACCATGTTGCAGGGAACTACATTATTGGAGATTAATCTGTTGACAATAAATTCACACAATAACACATTGTTTTATTTCTAAACATCTCATTGTGTCTCTATTTCAGCAACACAATATTAGAAAAAGTCTTGGCACATTAACTCATGTCTAAGCAGACTTTATTCAGGAACAAGGTGAAGCAATTTTTTGGCTTAACAATTAAACCTTTCTCAAGCTGAAACGTTGCTTCACCCTGTACCTGAATAAAATCTGCTCAGCCTAGTTCTTCAATATCAATCTGCTGGGAAGCTGTCTGATTGCACCTTAGTCTGAGTGTGCTCTTTTTTGGCATGCACAGTCTCAAATGGGGTTCCTTTGTTTTAGCAGCAAACGAACCATCGAACAATAAAATGCATGTTTTTTAGTGAGGAAAACATGCATTGCATGTTTTCAAATTTTTTTTGTGTTAGTAAGGGGTTTTCTATCAATGTCTCCCTCTGAGGTAAACTGACAGCAGATTCCTATTTCTGAGATTGCCATTGGCAAGGATCTATGGACCATAGCTATGCATGTTGTTTGGAAGATGGATTGGTTTCCAGCAGGCCACTCTGAACAGCTGGGAGATGTAACTAGCTATCCTCCAGAGAGACGCTTGTGTCTTCCCTCTGTTTCTAATTAATTAATCATTACCCACAGATTACTAGTTAGATACAAGGTTTTAATTGATTTCTGACCACAGTAGAAGTACAGGCAATGCAATAAACGCTGATTGTTTATTACACCTTGATAAGTGATAAGTACATGTAATAGTGGAAGAACGGTAATATATGACCACCAGCTTCACAAAACTGCAGCCTTTCCCTATTTGGCAGGAATACTGCACAATTTAAATGATACTGTACAAATACATAGTTTAAGTTACATATCTTTATTTACAAGCCTCTATAGCAGCAAAGATAGAATCATGTCAAAAAAAACTTGAAAATCATGGAATACAATCTTGCTGAACAGAATACTGCAATCATAATTGTTTTTAAAAGGAACGCTCCACTGCCCAAATACAAAAAGATTACTGTTGAATATCTATATCCAAAATAAAAAAATAAAAATGCTATTAATTATCCATTTTTCATTAAAGTAATACCTAAGAGCAGGGAATATTAAAAGCTGTAAATCTATTGTATGCAGCCTTTGCAAGCCCTTCCATTCTTCCAAAGTCCAGTCTTTTTGTGGCTGTCCCTGAGATAGGTTAACATCCCACTTAAAGGAACACTATTGGGTGAGGAACACAAATGTGTATTCCTGACTATATGGTGTTAATACCATAATTTAGGGGGCTTACCCCCCTTAAAAATTAAAAAAAAAAAAATCCTTATTTCCATCTACCTGTGCTGGTTTAGAATTGATGATCTCAGCCAATCCAATGATTTCCCATAGGAAATAATCTGATTGGCTGAGATTGTCAAGGGGGGCTGCCGGCTTGGTCTTTTAGCATCTCCTAATTGAGATGCATTGAATCAGTGCATCTCTATGGGTAAAGTTCAGCCTCTCCATGCAGAGCGTGGAGACGCTGAACGTTAGTGTGCAGCACTGCCCCAGGAAGCATCTCTAATGACTAACTAAATAGTGGCCACTGGAGATATCCCTGGGCTGTAATGTAATTATCTAAAAAGGCAGTGTTTACAACAAAAAGCCGGCAGGGACATGCTACACTCACCAGAACAACTACATTATGCTATAGTTGTTCTAGTGACTTAGTGTTCCTTTAACCTTACTAACATCCCCTTTTAACTCTTGTCCTTACCTCATTGCTTTTTTAAAGGAACTGTATAGGAAAAAAATGCATATCCCTTTCCCCCCTCAACAGTAAACCTACTGTCACTAAATGCCTTTTTCCCTAAATTGTGTAAAAATTAGTTTTAGAAGTACCTTTTTAAATCTTTATTTTGATCAGATCTTCTCTAACTCTGATTGCATGCCATTTTTCCCTTTGCTTTTTCCTTGCTTCCTGTATTTCAGCTGGACTGTCCACCAATTGTCATGCTCCTGTGATTCTCCATGAGAATCAGTAATTTACATCACTCAACACATGCCCACGATGCCTGCCAAAGCATCATTTGAGTCCTCATTAGTGAATATAAAGACAGACAGACTCATAAATACCTTTAACACTTTGTGCTATCTATCTATCAATTCGTCAACATTTGGAATGATCGATGGGTCATCTGAAGTCTGTAATTCTGAAGTGTCATATGGGCATATCGCAAACAGGTTTGTTTGTTTTCGAATTTGTCTGCTCATGGCTCCAAAAAAAAAAAAAAGAAAGAAATAATTCATTTTTAGGTCACAGCTACTAAATGTTAATTTATTCACAGATCACTTGAGAAGAGACCAAATTGTCAGAAAAACGCAGTTAAAAAAAAATATATATACATTTTTACAGACCCTCCTTTTTCTCTTATGATTACTTTTCCTCACTTGATCTATTATATTTATATTATTGTATATTATATTATGTATACATTTTGCAGTACACTGATCGGTCCATTTTCATCTAAAGCTTTTCCCCAAACCCAAAAAGTCACAAAAAGTCATTTCATTTTCATTTTTCTACAGAAAATGTATCATCTTCTAGAGAAGTGCACAGGGGAAAAATAATTTTGTTTTGTTTCTATTCATTAATTTTCTCTGGCGGCAGTTAAGACATCTCAATGAAAGTTTTCCCTTATCAAAATTATCCCTTAGCATTTACTGTTACTGTTTCTTATTTTGCCTCTAAATTACGTGCTTGCTGGACTTATTCAGCTGTCCTCAGTATTAAGTCATGATCTTTTTCCTCCTTTGATGATTCGTGATTGTTTTTGTATTTATTTTTATATCCATTCTATGGCTATTGTTTAGCTGTATTGTTTAGTATTATTATTATTTTAATATTTACCGTATATAGCGCCAGCAAATTCCATAGAGCTGTACAATGGGTGGACTAACAGACACATAATTGTAACCAGACAAATGGATGCACAGGAACAGAGGGGTTGAGGGCCCTGCGCAATGAGCTTACATGCTAGAGGGAGTGGGGTAAGTATTCACCATGTACTCTGTTTACATAATCTCATTCATATATTGCAAACTATGTATATATTCCAAATGCTGCATTCTTCCTACATATTAGTGCATGACCGCTATGGAAATAATTTTTGCACACACTCAATAATGAGTTAAATGGAACATTAAATATATAACCACAGCTCCTGGCTAGTGATCAAACCATCTGAGGACGCCACAATTGGGCACTGATATACATACTGCAAAGATTACTAACTAGAAATGTTTGCTCACGGGAACCAGAACGAACACCTGATCCGGACTGCTTGCCAATCTCTAGATGGATCTGTGTCTGTTATGCTTGATTTCTTGCGGTTTGCATGGTTCACCTATGATACCAACTCTGACCATGCGTAAGTTACTGCACAATTGCACACGATGAATCATTGCAGTTTTCATTTATTTTGCATTTATTTTATAAGCTGCATTTTAATCCATTCCTCTTTATGACTTTTCAACCTTAACATGGAATGTCCTATCTGACATTTTACTGCATGGCCTTATTTTTCCAAAACAGTTTACTGTTTTCTGACCTGGTTCAATTACTACTATAATTTTGTTGTCTGTGTTGCTGGTCCTGACATGGTTATTCTGGATAACTGCAGTCTGCTTGACCCCTTTCATGTGATCCAGTCTAGCCTTTCTCATAACTAAGACCTCTGCTTGACTCTAACTTTCCAGCTCTAGCTCAGGGATTCTTTCACTTTTTACCCTTTCAGGCATTTTCATTTCAAGCAAGTACAGAAGTGCTAAGTACTAGAATTAATTTTACAATTTCTCTTGCTTTCTTATTTTCTATTCTATTTTATTGCTTTTTTGTTAGTTTATTCACTATTATATTTTATGTGTTTGGTCCAGGTTATTCAGCTTCTCTGATATAATTTTCAATGCGGGGAGGGGGGGGGGAGGGGGAGCTTGGGGCAGTTTCTCCACATTTTGATTTTCATTTATTCAAACTGGATTTCTTTAACCCAGGCAATTCTTAAATGTAGGTTGGCATCAGCACCTCAATGTAATCTTTACATTTTTCAAGAGCAAAATAAAAAAAAAAAAGTCTTATACTGTTTAGTCTCTATTAGATATTTGCAAGTCACTCTGACCATTTATTGTGAGGCTAAATTTAGATCACACATTTTTCTGTATATGGTTTTATTATTTACTTAAAGGACCACTATAGTGCCAGGAAAACATACTCGTTTTCATGGCACTATAGTGCCCTGAGGGTGCCCCCACCCGGCTCTGGAAGGGGGAAAGGGGTAAAAACTTACCTTTTTCCAGCGCTGGGCGGAGAGCTCTCCTCCTCCGATCCTCCTACTCTCCTCCCCGTCGGCTGAATGCGCACGCGCGGCAAGAGCTGCGCGCGCATTCAGCCGGTCACATTGGAAAGCATTCACAATGCTTTCCTATGGACGCTGGCGTGCTCTCACTGTGAAAATCACAGTGAGAAGCACGCAAGCGCCTCTAGTGGCTGTCAATGAGACAGCCACTAGAGGAAATAGGGGAAGGCTTAACCCATTCACAACCATAGCAGTTTCTCTGAAACTGCTATGTTTATGAAAAAATGGGTTAACCCTAGAAGGACCTGGCACCCAGACCACTTCATTAAGCTGAAGTGGTCTGGGTGCCTAGAGTGGTCCTTTAAAGGACCACATAAGGCACCCAACCACTTCACCTCAATGAAATTGTCTGTTTGCAGTGGTCCTTTAGTTTTAACTGTGCAATGTGAAATATTGCCATTCACTAGATGCAGCAATACATACATTGTCTACCTGAAAGTCACTATTGATTGGCGTTTCCAGTACGAAAACTGAATCAAACTTGGTTCTCATAGCTAACCTCCACCTCAGTAGGACAGCAGCGCAGTGCTTTTCATCCCCATTATTCCTTTATGGGGAGCATTTAATTGGAAGTTTAGAAGCATCTGTATAATGTAACAGGAGGCAGTATAAATATGAAGTAAATGGTACGTACTGCCAATTATTCTAGATTCTATTTTGATATGGAAAGTTTATCTAAATACACTAACTCTAAAGGCAACAAGTCTGTAGTATGGGTATCCTAATGATCCAAAATGAGAGGAGAAGAAAAATTAAAAAAGGGAACATGCTGCACCAAATATGAATGTTGACTAAACAAGTGTATGAACACAATGTATCAATGTAAAATAGCTTAAATAAGAATATGGTATAAAAATTCCAAAGAGCTACAATATTGGTGGTTTTTTTTTTGTGTTTCTATTTCACATGGGACAGCTTTAAGAAAATGCCTTATCTCTACTAAAAGACCTGATTATTCAGCAAGGATGACAACAGATTGACCATCAAGAATACTATTTCCATCAGGTTTTATATTAGTACGATAAGTACTTTCTCTTCTGGACTTTTATACCATATTCTCATTTAATTTTACATTGATATATTGTGTTCCTTTAACATGGTTTCCATTACTTTCCCCACTACTGAAGTAAGGCTTACTGGCCTATAGTTGCCCAACTCCTCCCTACTACCTTTCTTGTGAATGGGCACATATTTTGGGCAGAACTATTTCACTGTGCCACATACAAAAAGTAGTACTTTCTAGGATCATGCAGCAACAATATATCCCATCACTACTACCTCTTCATCTTTAGTATGATCAGTGGTGGATTTAAAAAAAAAAATGTTTATGAACTAGGGCCAGTCAGTGGGCACTTGGTGAGTCTTCTTCCCACTTTAGACACATACACATTAGCAGTGGCCCGATGCAATGCTCTGCAGCTTACACTGCTTGCAGAATTATAACTAAAACTAACGAGGCTTGTTATTCCTTTCAAACCTTATTTATAAATTAATTTTATACAGAGATGATAGACAGATAGACTGCTTAGTAAATGAGCGAGTCCGCTGGATCTTGTACGTTGTATGAATTGGCTCCAGCAGCACTCTATCATGTTTGCATGTTCAGGTAACTGCAGCAGCTTGGTTTCATATATATATATATATATATATATATGTATGTTTAGGAGTCCAGGCCAACTCCCCAGCTTTGTACCCCTCCGTTTCACAGATGCCTCATTCAAGGGCCCTGTTTAATCTTGCCCTGCAGAGAGTCCTAGGAGGAAGCATTTCCCAAATAAGTGGATTAATTTTATAAGCACAGGCATTAGGTGTAAACAAATGTATATATATATATATATATGAAACCAAGCTGCTGCAGTTACCTGAACATGCAAACATGATAGAGTGCTGCTGGAGCCAATTCATACAACGTACAAGATCCAGCGGACTCGCTCATTTACTAAGCAGTCTATCTGTCTATCATCTCTGTATAAAATTAATTTATAAATAAGGTTTGAAAGGAATAACAAGCCTCGTTAGTTTTAGTTATAATTCTGCAAGCAGTGTAAGCTGCAGAGCATTGCATCGGGCCACTGCTAATGTGTATGTGTCTAAAGTGGGAAGAAGACTCACCAAGTGCCCACTGACTGGCCCTAGTTCATAAACATTTTTTTTTTTAAATCCACCACTGATCATACTAAAGATGAAGAGGTAGTAGTGATGGGATATATTGTTGCTGCACGATCCTAGAAAGTACTACTTTTTGTATGTGGCACAGTGAAATAGTTCTGCCCAAAATATGTGCCCATTCACAAGAAAGGTAGTAGGGAGGAGTTGGGCAACTATAGGCCAGTAAGCCTTACTTCAGTAGTGGGGAAAGTAATGGAAACCATGTTAAAAGATAGGATTGTTGAACATCTAAAAACACATGGATTTCAAGATCAGAGACAACATGGGTTTACTTCAGGGAGATCATGCCAAACTAATCTTATTGATTTTTTTGATTGGGTAACTAAAATAATAGATCAGGGTGATGCAGCAGACATTGCTTACCTAGATTTCAGTAAGGCTTTTGACACTGTTGCACATAGAAGACTTATCAATAAACTGTAATCTTTAAGTTTGGATTCCAATATTGTTGAATGGGTAAGGCAGTGGCTGTGTGACAGGTAACAGAGGGTTGTAGTCAATGGAGTATATTCAAAACATGGGCGTGTCACCAGTGGGGTACCTCATGGATCTGTACTTGGACCCATTCTCTTTAATATTTTTATTAGTGATATTGCAAAAGGTGTTGATGGTAAGGTATGTCTTTTTGCTGATGATACTAAGAAATGTAACAGGGTTGATGTTCAAGGAGGGATAAGCCAAATGGCAAATGATTTAGGTAAACTAGAAAAATGGTCAGAATTGTGGCAACTGACATTTAATGTGGATAAGTGCAAGATAATGCATCTTGGACGTAAAAACCCAAGGGCAGAGTACAGAATATTTGATAGAGTCCTAACCTCAACATCTAAGGACAGGGATTTAGGGGTGATTATTTCTGATGAATTAAAGGTTGGCAGACAATGCAATAGAACAGCAGGAGATTCTAGCAGAATGCTTGTTGGAAAGGGAGAGGTATTAGCAGTAGAAAGAGGGAAGTGTTCATGCCATTGTACAGAACACTGGTGAGACCTCACCTGGAGTATTGCATGCAGTACTGGAGACCGTATCTCCAGAAGGATATAGATACTTTAGAGAGAGTTCAGAGAAGGGCTTCTAAACTGGTTCATGGATTGCAGGATAAAACTTACAAGGAAAGGTTAAAGGAACTTAACATGTATGGCTTGGAGGACGAGACAGGGGGGATATGATAGACACATTTAAATACATAAAGGGAATCAACACAGTAAAGGAGGAGACTATATTTAAAAGAAGAAAAATTACCACAACAAGAGGACATAGTCTTAAATTAGAGGGGCAAAGGTTTAAAAATAATATCAGGGAGTATTACTTTTCTGAGAGGGTAGTGGATGCATGGAATATCCTTCCAGCTGAAGTGGTTGAGGTTAACACAGTGAATGAGTTTAAGTATGCGTGGGATGTGCATAAGGCTATCCTAACTATAAGATACGGCCAGGGACTAATGAAAGTCTTTAGAAAATTGGGCAGACTAGAAGGGCGGAATGGCTCTTATTTGCCGTCACATTCTATCTTTCTATGTAGCAGCAGGGGTAAATGAATGTGGCAGAGTGAAAATGAATGACATTACGTTTTAAGGAACTGAATTCAATGATAGGCTTCAAGACTCTGGAAGGATATATTTAAACAGAAGAGGATGAGTGACAATGAACAACATTCCATTTAGATGAACAAAAATAGTCTGCAATTTTCACTTTGTGTGCAGCTGGAATAATACACAATACTATTTTCAGACATCCTCTAGTTAATTTTAAAGCACATAATCATAACAAAAATATATTGTTTCTCTGTGCATCTATGGTAATACGCTAACATTGATGAAATGATGTTAGAACCATATTTTATGTATATCAACTGAATGATAGCTTCTATGAAGGGGGAGGTGACCATTGAGCGTAATGTAGTGACCAAAATGCTTGCTTTATACTTAGTTTTTTTTTGTAAAATCGTAGCTCTGTGTCAATATTTGCACCAGTCCTGATATTGATTTATATAAGCACTGCATTCATTCTATATTTAAAGATACATTGCAATTATATTTCATAAAAGTTGTCATAATATGACACATGACTGCATTGTACTGTCACCTGGAGTGTTAGCCTGCTAGGATTATTTACTGAAGTGAGAATTGCCAACATTTTAAATTTAATTTTAAATCTAAGGCCAAAATACCAGAAATGGAAAATTCCCCAAGGCAGCTATGTTTCCAATTTAGCTATTTTTGTCTAAAATTTGAAATTGACTTTGAGTTCCCCACAATTCAATGACTGTCATGGTCATTCCCTAAAGATGACTGAAAATGGCTGGATTCTGACCACATTTTGTAGATTTCCTAAAGATTTATCTAAGCTGAAAGGGATCAGGATTTCAGTGTAGTAAATCTGCACAATGGTTTATTCACTAAAGTCCGAATGCCTCTGAACAGTATAGGGTAAAACCATCCAGGTGTATATGGTGCCATTTGAACAGCACAATCTGGACATTGTTCATGGAATTCAACAAAGTCCAGATTTTGCAATCCAAATTTCAGTTAAACCAATCATCACAGGAAAGACTGAAATACGAGCCATATTAATTAATGCCAGACCTGGAGGTTTCAACCTACTGCCTTATAAAATCGTGCATGTGCAGGTACTGGACATCTTTCTACATGAGTTGTTAAACTGATATTTGTTTGTCAATGTACATGTTAAATCTCTCCAATTTATGTTGTGTATACCAACAGTGCAAGACCTTTGATACCAAGAAGAAGGAGAAAGGGAATCCTTAGGATCTGCAGGAGATGATGTCATCCCTTAGAAAACATCTGAACACAGGGCAGCTGGTCAACCACCGGTCCTTTCTGTGTTTGGCTTCACTCAGCTCTCAAAAGTATTTGCAGCATGACATTATTGCCACAGATATACATATGTAACTATACTGTACACTAGGTTAATGTATCGTGTACATGTATTGCAGACCATCTGCAACTCATCTAATGTTCACTACTTCATTACAGATGTTTTCCACCAACAGCTGGCTACTGATTTTGAGGAACAGGGATCCACTGCTGAGTGTAACACATTCTTTATGTCATTCAACTGTATGTAGTTGCTTTGCAGGTAAAATTATTACATACGTAGTTCATGTAACGTAAGATGTAGGAGATACAATGTACTAGAAGCTATAATGTAATAATCATAGTATGTACATGTAAGCAAACTTGACATGTCAAGTAGAAAAGTTAATGCAATAAATGTGTAACGGTACTAACTTAGGAATAAGTTGTCTCTAGTCATAAGGTGTATTAGAGTTAAAATATTTTAGGAATAAAAATAACAGGACTACATATATCTTTTTTACAGGTTTTATTAATGCTATGATAACGCATGCACATTAGGTCTCCCCGCTGGTTGACATCAGCAGGGAGTAGGCGGAGCCTGACCCAACACCGAGAGACATCGGCACTGGACTCTGGTAAGTCACTGAAGGGGTTTTAACCCCTTTAGCAGCTTGGGATGGGGGTGGGAGGGAGAGGGGCACTGCTGGAACCTGCAGTGCCAGGAAAACGAATATGTTTTCCTGGCACTGGAGAATCCATTTAACCACACATAACCACAGACATACACATGCACACATCATCTAAGACCTACATACACCACCATATACAAACACACATAATCATAAAACATACACACAAACATACACACAAACATACACACATATATTCACAAACATAATCACATACATACACACACATTAATGAAGAGGCCACTCCGCCTTTCTACCTTTCAATGGGAAGACTTGAGTGCTTCCTCACACTGCTGGCAAGTGAGGCAGATGGAATCACTGTCTTCTTTCTGCACAGCATGTGTTCCCTCTAGTTGTGCCAAGATGATGTCATATACCTACTGATAGCACAATGCAGGGCACATGAGTTGTGCAGTAAGATTACAGTAAGTAAATGGCTCCCTGCATCCATCACTGCCCCCCCCCCCAAGATAATTGTTAGCTAGGAAAGAACCCTGTAGAATCCTTCCGTATTGACAGATGCCAGGGTTTCTTGCCTTCACATTTCATTTATGATATGCTGGTAGGTATGTTAAGTAGAACTGCTTCCAGTTTCTATAGCCCTCTTCCTTTTATGACTGACTAGCAAAAAGTTGACTGACTAGCAAAAAGTTTTATGACTGCACATGTTAAGCATGCATTAAGTGGAAATTCGGTCATGGCCAAATCTTACTCTTTACATTGGTATCACATGTAAATTTTACTAATTTCTATCCATATACTGAACATTGCTGACCGAAAGCTACAGATTTGGTCAGACTGACCGAACATATCTACTTACTTAAACTTGTGTATAGAGAAAAAAAATGTCTTGTGTTTCAGGATTCATCCATGTGGTATTTTGGTTTGGAAGAATTTCGGCCATGGAATTGTTTGTCAAAAGGGAACAAAAATGGCCAAACAGTATACTGTAAAATATAAATATTTGACACACTGAACCATATATTGCATGGTCTTGGTTGATGTCAACTATGTATTATTTTAAGTAATACATGATTTGATTGACCTATGTCACTATACTGCCTTAGATTAAGGTAACAATTACCAAAGTTATAATTCTAAACCTAACATAATATCATGACTCAGGAAAGTTTGATTGGATGGAGAGGTGAGAGGGTACTGTAGTAGTTGTGGTGCTTGGGGTGTTAAAGGAAAATATATGATATCTTGAGGTCCTAGAGACATTAATAAACCATTTAACTTTTGGTCTTTGTGCTCATGGTTTATTACAATATTTCCAGAACCCCGCAATGGCATTATTTTCCCATAACACACAATTCCTCAAAACAGATTATTTCCCCCTTTTTTACCTTCTTTTATATCAGATCTCTAAAAACTGCCATAAGGACAAAATAGGAAAAAGGTCTTCCGGCAATTCTGTTTCAGCAAAATCCTATTAACACACAGCCTTACAATACATTGTATACTCTGGAGTATATTAAAAATCTATAGGAACCTTTCATCACTTTTATATGTTCAAGGAATTAAAGCTAAAGTATGAGCATTTTTCAAATAACCCATTTATATGACATAATAAAAAATATATCTGTGTCACTTCATTGCAGAAATATGTGGAAAGTATCTGGTCTTTCCATTTCTTTCTCTTTCATATCAATTACTTTCCAAACCTATGATGCCTCAAGAATTATGGCAGACTGCCACAGTGCATATTTTCCAGGTTTTTCTATTTTTATAATGCTTTAAATGTAAGATTGACCGTTCCCAGAACAATGTAATTAATATATTGTTCTGCTATGATATAAAAAGCAGTACACCTACTGTCAAAGAGAATTTTATTTTTAAATTATAAAATGTAAATCACCTATCCAAGGAAAAACATTGACAAAAACTTAGGCCAAGCAATGATTCAGTGTCTGACTGACTCAGACTCTAATTAATTAACTAAACACATGTTAGGAGACCAGAAATCATTCACGCATATATATATATAGGCTAAAACAAGTCTTTTAAAAAGCAAAATTTTTATTTTGGCTGCTGACTATTTACCTTTTTTTTGCAATTAATGCATATTAATGGGTCAATGCGTATATTGTGGCAAAAAAGGATACATGAGAGATATTTGTACTAGACTCCCTTAAGGGGACAGGTCTTAGGATGGATACGTCCTCTAGTAAGAACCAAAGTAGATTTCTCCTTGACACTGTCGCCCTTTGCAACAAGAAAAACCTTTCATGCAAAGCCCTGGTAGACTCAGGTCTGCAGGTAAGTTTATTGACATGTATTTTGTTAAAAAACACTCAATACCTGTGAAGGAGAAACCTTCACCTCTGGCGGTTGAGGCTATAGACGGGAGACCTCTCTCTCAACCATTTATTACCCACGAGACCTAACCTATCTGTATCAGTATCAGTATAGGAGCATTGCATAAAGAATTCCTTACATTTCAGATAATCGCTTCCCCTTTGTGTTCCATCATAATAGGATTCCCTTGGCTGATCAAGCACAACCCTCATATTGACTGGACCAAAGGGGAAATACTGGAATGGGGTGCTGACTGTCAGGAGGATTGTATGTCACCTCTTACTAAAAGAGTGGGCATCGTTACTTTACCTTCTACAACACCCACTACCCCTGAAATACCCAAGCAGTATTTGGAGGTGTTCAGTAAAAGTCAACCTGAAGTTCTACCTCCACATAGATCATATGATTGTTCCATTGATCTGTTGCCCAGATTTATTCCTCCTAAAGGGGCGGTTTATGTTCTATCCCCACAGGAGAGTAAAATCATGGAAGAGTACATCAGAGATGCCTTAAGTAAGGGTCACATACACAAATCATCATCCCCTGCTGGTGCAGGTTTCTTTTTTTGTGTCAAAAAAGGATGGAGAACTACGCCCTTGCATTGACTATAGGGCTTTAAACAAAATCACCATATAAAAATGCCTATCCCATTCTCATTATCTCCGAATTGTTTGACAGACTCCAGGGTGCTAAGGTCTTTACCAAACATGACCTCAGGAGGGCATACAATTTGGTTATGATTAAGAATGATTACTAGTGGAAAACGGCAAAATGGCCACTATCAATATCTTGTTATGCCCTTTGGGTTATGCAATGCCCCGGCTGTATTTCAGGACTTCATTAACGATGTGCTAAGGGATTATATTTACTTTTTTACACTTGTATACCTTGATGATATCCTTGTTTATTCCTGGACCTCCAGATCCATCACGATCATGTTAAACAAGTATCACAAACTTTACTCAAGAATGGTCTTTATTGTAAACTTGAAAAATGCACGTTTTCTGGGATATAATATATCCGCCTCTGGTTTCCAAATGGATTCTCACAAACTAGATGCTGTTCTAGACTGGTCATTACCCAACGGGTTAAAAGCCATTCAAAGGTTTTTGGTTTCTCCAATTATTACAGGAGTTTCATAAAGGGTTTCTCTTCAGTAATAGCCCCCATCACCAATATGAAACACAGGGGAGCGAATTGTAAAGTATGGTCCAAGAAAGCAAAAGAGGCTTTTGAACGTCTCAAGAAATTGTTTGCTTCTGCATCCGCACACTAGCACAACTTTAATACTTGAGGTTGATGCCTCTGAAGCAGTGATCGGGGCTGTCCTTTCCCAGAGAGAGAGTCAGGATACCAATTTACATGCTTGTGGTTATTTCTCCAGAAAGTTATCTCCAGCTGAGCGTAATTATGACTTAGGTAACAGAGAACTGTTAGACATTATATTGGCACTCAAGCAATCCCCATCCCCAGGCCACTGGTGCGGCTGAAAGGGCTAATCAATCGCTTGAACTGTATTTACGTTGCCGACCGCTCTTGGGTTCCTGCTTCTGATATCCATGCTGGCCATAAGATTCTCTCTTTCCACGCCAAGTTTCCCCTCAAGCCGGGTCCTGCTCGCCTGGTGGGCGGTCTTCAGGTGGTAATATGACAAATTATTCCGCTTATGGTAAAGTGGTTAATGGTATTTACCATCCCAACAGGAATAGTTGTGCCCCTTACAGCCGGGCGCCCGGATACCTGATAATCCCAGCATCTCGGAATGCCGGCCACTGCGGATCTATGCCACTTTATAGCCCCATGACCGCCCACGTTGAGAATCAGAATCAGAATAACAGGAGGGATATTTAAACTTATTTTTCCATTCTCTCATTGCCCTATTGTGGTCTATACTATTGGGGCAAATCTATCTTTTGATGTGATTTTATCTTTTTTTATCTTTATTTCGATGTGATTCTTTTCTACTTTTTGATTGTTTCATACATGTTTCTACTTAATTATTTTGTGATATACAAATTTATTGCTCAAGCACTTTATGACTCTATTTTGTAGCACTTTAAATGATACTGCAAATAACTTTGGGATTGACAAACTTATTGTTACCTTAGTGCTTGCTCATTGATTGTTCCATATATGCCTAAACCCCATTTATTTTATACTATTGTGATAAACATGTTTTTTTTTTGCTTAAGCACTTTAATGATATTACTTGCAGCACTTTTAATAACACTGTTAATAATCTTGGGAACTGACACATATATTATACATAATATTGGAACGCATATGCGTTCCAAGGACGTTTGAATTAAGAAGATGCCTCCTCACATACAGCTCGATCAAACCGGAGATGATGTAATTCCGCCGGAAATAGGAAGATTTCGATGCGTTCCATCAAACGCTTTGCATTTTCGGCGAAACCGGAAGTGACGGAGACATTCCGGAAACCGGAAGGAGGCGGTGGAACGCATAGATGCGTTCCACTGGAAGAAAATTACCCGCGATTTTTATATATTTAAGAACTTAGAGAACATTACCACCTTATGCCAACTGAGGAAGCCACATACCGTCGAAACGCGTTTTGGCAAGTTTACTGGACACTGGGAGGTCTTACCCTTTATATTTATATCATTTATATTGATTTTATAATTTTTTGCAAATAAATATTTTTTCCCTGGAATATATTCTATCTCCATTGCCTGGTATTGAAAGAAAAAGGAAAAAGAAGCTATACTTCAACAAGTATCATCAAAGAGGTTTGGGGATCACCCTATTAAGATCCCAGAGGAGATTCACACCAGAGCCAGGTTCTAATCTATGGCTCTTCCATTGTGAGTGCATAAGATTTGTTTTTTATATATATTGTGTATAAGAAATATCTGCACTATCTTGTACCTCTCTATCTTTTACAGCAAGAAAGGTAGAAGAGAGGGAAGTATATTTTATTATTATTGTCACTTGCTCCACCTACTTTTTGTGTACTATTGTGGTTTCTGCCTGATGGTAATCCGAGAGTGCGTTCCTGATCTTGATATTTTGGTATTTGACTTTAGCTTTGTTTTGACTTCCCTGATATCTGGTATCCTTGACTTTTGGCTTTTCCTCATCGCTGTGTTTGATTCTCTATCCCTGAACTCTGCAAGTATTCTGACTATTCTCAGGTACGTTAAGTCAGGCCATTCTAAGGTCTGGTTAGACATTATCCTTAGTCCTAGGTGTGATACTCTTCATGCTGGATCAACTATAATCCTGACACTGTATTGCTAATGTCACATTATTGTATAACTATATGTGTCTCACCCTACTGCCGGATGCAAGTCGATAATAATCAGGATGGCCCTAACAAATATGATATGACATTTATGAGAAATGCAACACGATAAGAACTGACATGGTCCTAGCCGCCATGCTTGCTCCCTCCTCTACCCCCCCAGTAGACACCAATCCCCCCAATTGAATGGGGAGATATGCTTCTCCCCCTGGGACTGCAGATCCCTCCCGTGACACATACGAACAACCAACAACTTTTCACCCTACAATACCTAACACTACAAGGCCCCATCCTCAGGGAAACTAGATACCCCAAGCCCCTCTATCTCAGCAGATCTGACCAGCGACACGGGATGGCCTAGAGAGCGTATCACAGGTCCTGCCTGATGAGGAGGGTGGCATAACACCATAATACACGGCATCTACAACACGCTAAGGTACACCTGATTGGATGGTATAAAATGTAAGTTAAATAAACTCACACACATGTTTCTTCACTTACTTTCCGAATATATAAAGTTTTTGTTTTTTAGTTGGTGCTGAACGTTGCGCATAGCCAAGTCCACGGTTTTGCCCCCGGAGACAGGCACCCTCTTTGTGAAGGAGCACGGAGCCAGGAGGACTATAATATTGTACCTGATCTCCTGTCTTTCTAGGCTCTAGGTGCTTAGTCTCGCTAGTTCCCTGTAAATAGTTCACTACAGATAAAATGGCACCACCTACCCTTTAAAAGACCTTCTTTCTCTCCCCAATCTTCTCCCCCCTAATTTATACATCAAACCCCCCTTTTTTTCCTACTCCCTCCTTCTGTCTCCCACCCCCTTGTCGGGCTTCGCCTTTTCTTCACTGCGTCTCTGGTCTAACAACGTACGGGCCTAACCTCCCCAGAGTGTAGATCGCACCTACTAAGAGAGTTGTGATCTTCCTCCAGGAGACGCATTTCTGTGAAACAGAACACCCCACACTTAGAAACACAAGATTACAGATGGGCTACTTCGCCAACCACAGGGATGCAAAGAAGGAGGGAGTAGCAATACTGTTCTCCCTGTTGATTCCATTCCAATGTATGGGAGAACAGGCAGATCCACTTGGTTGATACCTATTTCTGAAGGGGATGATTGCCAATCGAAAATACACACTTGCATGTGTCTATGCACCTAACATGAGGCAACACAGATTTCTCACTCATGTATTGTCGTCCCTGGAGAAATTTTGAGAGGGTCTTCTACTTCAATATAGCTCTAGACCCAAGAATCGATACATCCAGAGGACATAGCTCATTCCCCAAAGGCAGCCTCAAGCGACAATACCATCATGCAGCTCCCTGAGAAGATCAAAGATGAGTCCACCAGTTTTACTCAGACCTTTACCACCTCCCTACAGGAGACACGCAAGATGAAAACACACACAACCCTAATGCGGGGCTACCTAAATAACCACGTCACTACCTCCCTGACACAAGACACTGCATAAGAATTGGAGGCCAGATATCGCTAGAGTTACTCCGTGCAGCCCTTAAATTATCAAAATGGAATAAAGCCCCAGGCCCAGCTGCATTCCCTACATCGTATATAGTTCGTTTGAAGACATGCTCAGTGAACCACCATTTGTTGAAACAGATCTGTAGTGTCCATAATATACAGTTATGTGACTGTATATGTAAGGAAACCCAAACACACAGACACCAATCTATAACAGAGTATACAGTAATCCACGGTACAGGACATTAGAGTGGTAGGAAGACATGAGAATAAACATTAGACAAGCAAAATATCAGGAATACAAAGAACAGGATAAATGATAATCAAGCCAGGGTCAGTAACAGAAGATATATCACAAATGCTCTATTAGGCTAAATAAGAACCACAACGGGGAGATTAGGAATGAAAGGCCAGGCTTTAGATACCAATGGCTCTATTAGGAGTGGACTATGTCATAGAGGAGCACAAAAAGACACAAGACTTGCAGATTGCTGATTTTGTGTCATTTGCGACTTCACTCTCATGTGCAGAATAGGTGCTCCTGGAAATTACATTTGGACATGGGCGCAAGTAGGTATAAATAGATGTGCACAAACAGTATGCAGGATCTGAATCATTGCCGGACCCACAAGGGGAGCCCTGGAATCGGCAAGTATGACAGTGCTATAAAATGCAATAATATACATTTCAATCTAACATGTATTGAATCCCATGGAAAATCTGTGCTTTTATGGAAAATGCTGCCTTATCGTATTACAAATGGCAATTGTGTCTGTGTATTGTGCCTGAAATAATGAGATATTTTTTTCAGGAACATGGTCTGTGCTGTATTAGTCATAATTGGAAAACATCTCAAAATATTTATTTTTATTGTTTTTCTCAGCTTTCCTCTGTTGTACCAAATATTACATTATATAATGGTAACTTATTATTTATTCCTGCATTTGCCTTTTGCTCAAGTCTTTTTTCTTTATATATTATTTACTATTATTCTTTCATGTGGCATATTTCCCAAGCAGCAAAGATATGTAAGCATAGTTATAGCAGAATTCTTGAAACTCGTTTTCTGTTCTGTATGAATAAGAACTTGCAACATTGCCCCCTGGTGGTAAACAATTAGAATTAGACAACACTGATATCCACTACATTACATTTTTATTTATTTTTAGAAGTAATATTAATAAAAAGACACATTAATGAATAGGATGTAATATGCATTCAAGAATCTTCTTTATGTTTTAATGTATACGCATGCTTCTTTATTCACTGTGAAAATATTTAACTTCTCCTTAGGATACTTACAGTCCTCTATTCAGGTTTGAAAAGCATATGCTATTTTGTTCAGTGCTTTAGACTTGATCAACAAAGAATCTCATGAATAGGAGGTAAATAAACAGTTCTGACATGAGGATAAATAAGTTAGTATCAGTCCAGAATAGTCATCGGACAGAGTAACGGAACACATTAGAAGCCAAATATTAATGCAAGTGGCAGACAAATTCATATCATATATAGACATAGATCAATACAAAGAAAAGGCAACCAATGACATTGTCACAACTGGTAACAATGAAATTATATTTTCATCACATGGCAGAGCAATGCAAGAGCATCAGGATAAGTAAGCAGCAGTGTTAAAATCGATGAACATAGTTTTGGAGTGAACACTTATTATTGAATGTGTAGGAGGTAAGAAACCATGTTTACCTTATGGATTTTAACCCATATGGATATTATTGGGCAATGAATTCACATGAGCAAAATACTGATGGTGGTTTGCAATGCAAATTAGTAATAAAATATAGATTGGGGGTGGAGGGGTCGCTCATATGTCATAGCGGCTGGATGCATTTTGTGTGAGCTCCTCAGTTTATTCCTGTAAAACACTAAAAAAATTAACTCCAGCAAGCTGAGCTGACGCAATTTGTGATTCATCTATATGAGGGGCCGATGGGCTACTTCGAATTGCAACAATGGTGTACCTACCTTTGTGTGTCCCTGGGGTTATAGTGAGCCCCAGTCCCGGTTGGGAGAGGCAGTGCTCTCCTGAGCCATGCATAATTCTGTCTTCACAAGCATCCTGTTTAAGCATGGTCCCGTTTCCCCCACTTTGAGGGTGGGGGTTATCTCTGTCCCCACTGAGCTGATTTGCATCCTTTAAGCTGACACCTGCTGATTGCCACAGTTCAAGCACTGAATGCGTCAGTCTCGGCAAGATGGTAGATGCATCTGACCCTGTAGAGAATGCTCCCAGATGGCATGGAGGAGATCATTGCAACTCAGTGCTGCAATCTCTACGTATGCTTCCAACATTTCTTGGCTGCACTGAAGAACCGCAAGTCTCTGATTGTTCTGTCCTCCAGACTTTATTCAGTATACTTGTGTTTTATTGTTTAGAATAAGATGTTTGGTTCCTTTACTTACTCCAGTTAGTTATATGTAGAGCTCAGGTACCATTTTGAGAAGATACAGTAAGCAGCAAGTCATGTTCTTCTCGTCTCTAGCCATCACCCGTTAGAGAGCTTAAAAATTTCACCTGGCTTGTTCTAATAAATTTGAGATCAAAGAAATATGGTATATAAAGTTTATGGAGCAGGAAGGTTTAGCTCTCTGTCCTAGAGACAGAACACTGATGCTTCATCTGCATCAGAAGGAGGTGAGGAAGAAGAAGAACTGTGGGTGTAATGGTACTCTCTCAGGCACAGTCTTATCTCAACCACAAGTGTCTCCTGCTATCAGCTTGCCTAGGCTGATGGCTTGTCTCCAAAGCATTGCCTACATGACTGGAAAACTGCCCACCGCTGGCAGAACATTAGATCTTTCTGTGGTCCCCAATATGGGAAGGACTTAAGCTATTAAAACCTCTGGGGAGGGGACTGATTGAGGGCACTCTGCAGCACTGGCCCAGGAAGTACCTCTAGAGGCCGTCTGATTGACTATCACTAGAGGTGTTACTAGGCAGCAATGTAAACACTGCCTTTTCTCTGAAAAGTCAGTCTTTACATTGAAAAAGCGTGCAGGGACAGGATATAGACTTTAAAACAACTACATTAAGTTGTAATAGTTCTGGTGACTATAGTGTCCCTTTAGAATGGTATTTTTTATGTTGAAAAACTTTACTCCTAAATTTTTAGCTGGCTTCTAGATTGCAATTAAATTTTCCAAGCCCTGGTGACGGTGTATGGGATGGTAATCCCATCGATGTATACAAAATGTGCTTGATACATGGACTACACCTATATCCGTTATAAAACCAGGAAAAGGTAGGCATGGATAGTGAGCTGATTCGGTGGTGCAATGCGCCACTTGACTGGATTTACTCCCCAGGCCTAAGGCTCCCCTGGTCAGTGTCTATCTGTAAAGTGAAGCACCACCCAATCAACTTTGCTGAGTTTTGCAAAATCAAAGCACACAATATATCCATATGTTACATAGCTGAAAAGAGACATGGTCAGCCTTTCTCACAACTATTTTGCTGTTGATCCAAAAGAAGACAAAACCCCCAGTTTGAAGCACTTAAAATTTTGCAAAAAACTAGGATCAAATTTCTCTGAAGAAGCCGATTTCTCGGCGAAACGCGTAATCTGATTGGCTGCGTGACGTCATCACGCATGCCACACCTTCCGGAAGTATCCTGAGGACTTTGCCAATCGTGAGGGTGCACAGACAGAATATTTTAGCTGAAAGATGCACGAACCCACTTAAGGACAGTCTTCTACAGGGATCCAGATTTTATATATGTATGCTGTTTTTATCTGTGGAAATAAACCATCTTTCTTTATTGGCTGCAGTGGATTAATCTGCATTTGGAGCTGTCAGAAGTAGAGCAGGCTCATCTGCTCTCTGCTTGTGAGTGAAAAATCTTACACACCTGCTGTATTATTGTTAAATAGCAATATTTCACTATACAGGGAGTGCAGAATTATTAGGCAAGTTGTATTTTTGAGGATTAATTTTATTATTGAACAACAACCATGTTCTCAATGAACCCAAAAAACTCATTAATATCAAAGCTGAATATTTTTGGAAGTAGTTTTTAGTTTGTTTTTAGTTATAGCTATGTTAGGGGATATCTGTGTGTGCAGGTGACTATTACTGTGCATAATTATTAGGCAACTTAACAAAAACAAATATATACCCATTTCAATTATTTATTATTACCAGTGAAACCAATATAACATCTCAACATTCACAAATATACATTTCTGACATTCAAAAACAAAACAAAAACAAATCAGTGACCAATATAGCCACCTTTCTTTGCAAGGACACTCAAAAGCCTGCCATCCATGGATTCTGTCAGTGTTTTGATCTGTTCACCATCAACATTGCGTGCAGCAGCAACCACAGCCTCCCAGACACTGTTCAGAGAGGTGTACTGTTTTCCCTCCTTGTAAATCTCACATTTGATGATGGACCACAGGTTCTCAATGGGGTTCAGATCAGGTGAACAAGGAGGCCATGTCATTAGATTTTCTTCTTTTATACCCTTTCTTGCCAGCCACGCTGTGGAGTACTTGGACGCGTGTGATGGAGCATTGTCCTGCATGAAAATCATGTTTTTCTTGAAGGATGCAGACTTCTTCCTGTACCACTGCTTGAAGAAGGTGTCTTCCAGGAACTGGCAGTAGGACTGGGAGTTGAGCTTGACTCCATCCTCAACCCGAAAAGGCCCCACAAGCTCATCTTTGATGATACCAGCCCAAACCAGTACTCCACCTCCACCTTGCTGGCGTCTGAGTCGGACTGGAGCTCTCTGCCCTTTACCAATCCAGCCACGGGCCCATCCATCTGGCCCATCAAGACTCACTCTCATTTCATCAGTCCATAAAACCTTAGAAAAATCAGTCTTGAGATATTTCTTGGCCCAGTCTTGACATTTCAGCTTGTGTGTCTTGTTCAGTGGTGGTCGTCTTTCAGCCTTTCTTACCTTGGCCATGTCTCTGAGTATTGCACACCTTGTGCTTTTGGGCACTCCAGTGATGTTGCAGCTCTGAAATATGGCCAAACTGGTGGCAAGTGGCATCGTGGCAGCTGCACGCTTGACTTTTCTCAGTTCATGGGCAGTTATTTTGCGCCTTGGTTTTTCCACACGCTTCTTGCGACCCTGTTGACTATTTTGAATGAAACGCTTGATTGTTCGATGATCACGCTTCAGAAGCTTTGCAATTTTAAGAGTGCTGCATCCCTCTGCAAGATATCTCACTATTTTTGACTTTTCTGAGCCTGTCAAGTCCTTCTTTTGACCCATTTTGCCAAAGGAAAGGAAGTTGCCTAATAATTATGCACACCTGATATAGGGTGTTGATGTCATTAGACCACACCCCTTCTCATTACAGAGATGCACATCACCTAATATGCTTAATTGGTAGTAGGCTTTCGAGCCTATACAGCTTGGAGTAAGACAACATGCATAAAGAGGATGATGTGGTCAAAATACTCATTTGCCTAATAATTCTGCACTCCCTGTATATGTTTTTCATTTTTATTCTTTTTTATGTACATTATCTGGAGATTGAGAGTCATTCCCAGTATATGATTTTAAGTAAGTGTACCACTTTTTTAATACACTAAGTCACTTTTTGGTATTAAGAATCTTTATATAATACACAGTTATAGAGTATTAAGAGTGTTTAAATATAGCACTTGTATATTTGCACAAACATTGTGTACACTATCTCACTCTTTTTGTATAGTGAGTTGAATTTATATTTCACAAATAATTAGCGCACTTATTCTATATTTTGACAGTAAGGGACTACATGGGGAACTGAACAATACATGCATTTTTCCCACCATGCACTGCTGCACGAGAGGGATACTCCCACGAGAATATACCGTTAAGTGGATTATCCCTCCGTGCAGCAGAACTTACATTTCACATTAAAATACTTATCTCCCATAATATTCCCTTCATTTAAACGAATGCACATTCGGTAGATAGCTGGGGTCTGAGCGCACAGTTTGTGAGAATACCGCTCAGATCCCAGTCTAACTAACCGAACGCCGCACAAAACACACATTAAATTAAAGTTCTGCTCAAAGTACCGACTGACATCAGGAAAACAACCAACCGAACGGCCCGGGGCTCCCGAACGGCCTGGAAGTCCAGCGGGGTTCGCGCCGTCGAGTAGCCGATTTTGGTTCCAGGCACTTGACGACCAAACCCCGCTGGGCTAACAAAGGAACCAAGATGGCCGACCGCTCCGTGGTCGGTAGTCGAACGACGGCCACCTAGGAACACACTTAATAACTGATTGCAACAATGTTGCAATCGGTTAATGGGCGCCACATGACCTCCTGTGTGTGGTCGTCCATTCGGTAAGTTATTCGTTTCACGAACAGTGTTGAAACTCACTGTTCGTGAAACTATAGTATGAATGCTGGGGTTTTCATACCGCCAGCATACGAATGCCCTCATTCGCCTGAAATGCAAGTAGAATCCTACACTTGTCTCTACAGCTTTAGCAAGAATACAAACATACTTATAGATTAATAGTCTCCAGTGGCTAGTTTTGCCACAACATCGTTCAGATGTAAACACGCCCCATCTATGATGCCGCACATGACGTTATCGATCACGTGGGACGCCATGAAAGCGGGCTAGAATATCAGATAAGCTACAACTGAATGGAACACACACCTACAGAAAGGAGGCAGCTGATTGGATTTTTTTTTCCAGTTTAAGGATGCCCTGTTTCACTTGGATTGAGAGCTCTTTTGACTGCATGTTGTGGGTTCACAGCAACAGCCTCCAAATGCAAATGCCACACCTGGAATCAATTCCAGACCTTTTACCTACTTAATTCATATTGAAATAATAAATAGATAGCCCACACCTGTCAACAAACCGCCTTTGAGTCAAAGTATTCCAGCTAAGAGACTGAACTTTAAGCCCATATTCATTACTTAACCCCTTAACGCCGTTACGGCCTTCTATGCCGTCTCGCATTAAATGGGCTTTAAAGCCGTTGCGGCGGCATAGAACGCCGTAACGACTTGCAGCCCCAGGAGGTGAGATTTACTCACCTCCGCCGCAATCCTCTTCTGGAGGGCTGCCTGACAGCCCAGGCAGCCCTCCCCCGGCAAATTTTGCCCCCGGGGGGCCATGTGATCGCTCTCAAAGAAGCCTGGTTGCTCGCCTGTTGCCTTTAGACTACAGCCCCATGTTAAAAGGCATCTTTTGTACCTGCAGAAAAGATTTATTCATTCTTTTCTGCCTGGTGTTCAGTAGATTCAATCTACCGAACAACCGCACGAATGACTGGACCACCTGGGAGCTGGAGTGTGCCGGCAATTAGCCTCCCTGTAGCTGTGGTTAACCGCAGCTTAATTGACAAATGCTGGGTGTCCGCCATTCGTATCACAAACACGAGGTCGCGGCCATTTTAAACATGCGAATGCACAGCGGTGTTCGACGCTTAATTCATGGAACTGAAATAGGACACAGTTTTGCGCGAACACCGCTGAAGCTGCCGACCTCCCTTCTTGTTCGGCGGGAGTGCATGAACGGCCCGGTGTTCATGAGTTTTACCAGATTATGTTATACCCAAGATAGGGATCCCATGGAGCCCATTTGCATGAGAAATGACTGTGTAAAGACTTTGGCTCCATGGCGATTGAACTGTATTCGTGTGGTCTGAGCGCCATTCGCTTAATAATGTGCGCTCAGACCTGAGCTATCTGGGGATATGTTAAATGTATGCTTTTAATGTTAGGTGTCTCACATAGTGTATTTTAATAGTAATTTGTGTTGTAGTATCCCCACGTGCATAATAGCGATTTGCCTTTGTCTGGGAGATAATTGAATTACTTCTCAATTATCTCCAAGGCAGAGGGGAGGAAGCCAGGATGCATTGTGGGAATATAATGTGACTGTGTGTCCTATTTGTCTACTTGTCTGTCCTTTGTTACAGTCTCCCATTTGGTCCCCTAGGGGAGTGTCCACCAGGTGGGAGACCTGCATAAATACTGGGCAGGTAGCCCTCATTAAACAGACCACTGCTTGACCCTCAACACGGAGCCTTGTCTCGTCTTTGGGGGGATTTACTGAATGCTGATAGAGACTGATTGCTAGGAGTGTAAGCCGCTTGGATGCTTTTCCTATTCGTCTGCTAGCAGTGATTCGTATAGTTCCAGTTTGTGTGTTTGGAGTGCTATTTTGGATGCCGTTCGGGAGTTTGGAGCATTCCCTTATTGGCGGTTCGTGAGTTTGGTGTTTTACAATAGCTGTGCCTGCATCTCTGAAAAGGGGACAAACGCCTAAACGGTTTTTACCCCTTGTGTGCAAAACGGTCCATTACAGCGTTTAACACTAGGAATGGGCACTACAAATATCTTGTTATGCCCTTTGGGTTATATAATGCTCTGGCCGTATTTCAAGACTTTATTAATGATGTACTCAGAGACTATATGTACTTGTATACCTGGATAATATCCATATTTATTCCCCTGACATCCAAACTCATCATGATCATATCAAACAAATTTTACAAACTTTGCTTAAAAATGGTCTTTATTGTAAACTTGAGAAATGTGTTTTTGAACAACATTAGGTTCAGTTTTTGGGGTATAACATTTCTGTCTCTGTTTTCCAAATGGATCCTCGCAAACTAGAGGCCGTTCTACAATGGCCATTACTAGACTTGGGCATTTCAGAAATTTTCGTTTATTCGTACGAAAAAGAAAATAGTTTAGTCAGAACCGAAATTCGTCAATTCTTTAATTCGTTTTTGTACAAGATTCGTTAGTATTTTTGTTTCGGCTAATCTCGTTCGTTCATTCAGCACGATTTAATTGAACCAAATGAATTGAATACATAAAACTATGTCCCCTAATCCCTAAATATCGAATAGCTTCAACCGAACTCAGTAAAACCATTAGTTTCAAATGTTGTACATTGATCTAACAACATGGCATTGAATGCTGTATTTTGTTTAATTTATGCCTAAAACTCCTGAACTAATTCCTGAACCGTCAAATGCACGAACGCTGCCATTCGCATGAAAATGCATTGGCACTATTAGTAAACTACCGAACACCACTTACTATAGTCATTCGCATGTCGAATGACATTGCAAATGCAATACATTGCTTTTGCGTAGTTTCTTGGGCTCATGAATTATCATGCTTCCCTGACATGTGGTACTGGCAACACAGCCTTATGCATGTCTGAGTTTCTGCAAGTCTGAGTTTTAAAAGACCACTTCTAGCAAACCTGAACAGTGCTCAGATCACCTACAGCTGGAAGGAAAAGGCCTTATGCATGTCTGAGTTTCTGCAAGTCTGAGTTTTAAAAGACCACTTCTAGCAAACCTGAACAGTGCTCAGATCACCTACAGCTGGAAGGAAAAGGCCTTATGCATGTCTGAGTTTCTGCAAGGTAGACTATGGAGGAAATTATCTACCCTTAATACTGGACACTATAATTGTACTGAATTTGAACCCCTTGCATATTTTTAAACTATATATCTCTAACCACCATTTCTTTGTCATTGTATCTTAACTGGACGTGCTTGCTCTTTAGTGTGTGTATATAGTTATATGTATGTGTGTGTGGGTGTGTATATATATATATATATATATATATATATATTTATATGTATATATATATATAATATATTTATATGTGTGTGTGTGTGTGTGTTTTCTCATACACACATATATTCTGCAGTTTGTCTTGTCCTGCATGCTAAAGCTAGTTGCTCCCTGCCCTTCTCAACATTGGTTTTGTTAACTTAAATGTTATTCAACATCCTGCTTATCTCTAAAGATTTTCTCTGTTGTTTCTTCTCCCCCCCCCCCTTATTTTATTGATACCCACCCGAATGTCTTGCTTGACCAATCCTCACCTCCTCTGTGCATCTCCATTCCATAGCTTTTATTGCAGTCCTGTTTTGACCCGATCATCTCTGTCTTCCACAGTCTGAGTTTTAAAAGACCACTTCTAGCAAACCTGAACAGTGCTCAGATTCCCACCCACCCCTCCCCTCACCACCCCACCCCACCCCACCCCAAGTTCCTTACTACATTTATAGATAGAATCCCACACACAACTTTAGTTAATTCCAAATAGCAGCTGCAAACACTACCCATAATGAGCACAATCCACCTTCTTAACCCCTAACACTCACTCCCTCTCCTCCCTTATGCTCATTCTCCTTCCCTCTAATTACCTACCTATCAGAGCAATGCTCTATATTCTCCTCCTCTCCTTCTCTCTCATCTCCCTAAGGATCAAAATATCCCCTTCCACCCACTTCCCTCAACAAAACACTAACATTTACATTAATCCTTCTCTGCTACACTCCCCCCTTCTCTCATCTCAAGCCCTGCACTCATTTCTCTATTCTCTCTCTCCTGCTCTAACCCAATCTCACCCTAGTCGCCGCCCATATAAAACCCACTCACACCTCCTGTCTCTATCTCTCCTCCTACTTCTGGCAGCTGGTGACGTCTCTCCCAACCCAGGGCCCCTCACCTCATCTGCTCACACTAAAATAACCAGAAACCATGCAAACCTCCTCCAAATACCCTGCAGTCTATCCTCCTCTACCAAAATTCAGTGTGCACTCTGGAATGCTCGCTCCATTTGTAGTAATATCAAATCTACAGCAATACATGACCTCCTCATCTCTAACTCTCTCACAATACTGGCACTCACTGAGACCTGGCTATCTCCATCCGATACCGCTACTCCTGCTTCTTTATGTTTCGGTGGTCTACAGTTCTCCCATACTCCTAGACTTGACTGTAAAGGAGGTGGTGTCGGCATCCTTCTCTCCCCTCAATGTACCTTTCAACCTATCCTCCCTGCCCCTGCCCTATCCTTTACTTCCTTTGAAGTTCACACTGCACACCTTTTTAAGCCCACTCCTTTAAGAATTGCCATCATCTATCGCCCCCCCGGTCACCCTAAACTATTCATTGAACACTTTTCCTCCTGGTTACCCCACTTTCTTTCCTCTAGCACTCCCTCTCTCATACTTGGGGACTTCAATATCCCTATCAACAAGCTCAATTGCCCTGATGCCTCTCGTCTGCTCTCTGTAACCTCCTCCTTTGGACTCACACAGATTTCTTCCTCAGCAACTCACACTGCAGGAAACACTCTTGACCTCATCTTCACCAATCTCTGTACTACCTCTGATCTCGCCACTGCTCCATTTCCTTTGTCTGACCACCATCTGCTAACATTTAACATCTGCATACCCCATACCAAAATCTCACCACCGTCCACTCTCCAACCTCGCAGAAACCTCAACTCTCTCGATCTCCAGCACTTCTCCACTAAACTCCAAACACTCCTTTTACCCATCTCAAATCACAACTGCCCTAACTCTGCAACCTCACTCTACAACTCCACTCTCTCCTCTCAACTTGACATCATGGCACCTCCTACAGTTAAACGCAGCAAGCGCCCCCAACTACAACCCTGGCACACCAAGCTGACCCGTTACCTCCAAAAATGTTCCAGAACTGCTGAACGCTGCTGGAGAAAGTCTCACTTTGCATCTGACTTTGTCCACTATAAATTTATGCTGCGCTCCTACAGCATGGCTCTTTCCTCTGCAAAAGTAAGCTACTTCAACACCCTCATAAGCACACTGTCCCACCAACCCAAACACCTGTTTCACACTTTTGATGCACTTCTTCGCCCTGTGACTCCCCCTCCTTCCACCACCTTGTCCGCCACAAACTTTGCATCTCATTTCACTGAGAAGATCTCTACAATCAGGAAAGAGATCTCTAATCTTTCTCCGACCAGTATCAATACATCACCCAACCCCACTCCCCCTGTCATCCTAAGCTCATTTGCACCTGCTACAGCACAAGAGGTTTCTGCTCTGCTCCTGTCCTCCCGCCCCACCACCTGCTCCCTCGATCCTATTCCCTCGCATCTCATCCGCACTTTGTCTCCCTCTCTTGCTCTTCCTCTCGCTAACATTTTCAATCTCTCCCTTTCCTCTGGCACATTTCCCTCTGCCTTCAAACATGCAACCGTAACCCCAATTCTGAAAAAGCCCAACCTCGATCCCAACTCCTCATCCAACTACCGCCCTATCTCGCTACTGCCATTTGCCTCCAAGATCCTCGAGAGAGTTGTCTACGCCAGATTGACAGAGTTTCTTGAATCCAACTCTCTGCTTGACCCCCTTCAGTCTGGATTCCGCGCTGGTCACTCTGTCGAAACTGCTGTGACCAAAGTATCCAACGATTTAATTGCTGCTAAATCTCGCGGCCAATACTCTATCCTAATCCTCCTTGATCTTTCTGCCGCCTTTGACACTGTTGATCATCAACAGCTTCTTCACATTCTCCGTAACTTTGGTCTACGGGATTCTGCTCTCTCCTGGTGCTCCTCCTACCTCTCCCAGCGCTCCTTCAGTGTTTCTTTCTCTGGCTCTGCCTCTTCTCCCCAACCCCTCCCTGTCGGCGTCCCCCAAGGTTCTGTCCTCGGCCCCCTACTGTTCTCTATCTATACTGCCTCCCTTGGTAAACTCATCAGCTCTTTTGGCGTCCAATACCATTTATATGCAGATGACACGCAAATCTACCTGTCCTCCCCTGATCTCTCTCCGCCCACCTTGACTCGTGTTTCTGACTGCCTCTCTGCTATTTCCAACTGGATGGCTGCTCACTTCCTTAAACTCAACCTGTCCAAAACAGAACTTCTAGTTTTTCCTCCCTCAAGTGCTGCTACTCCTGTGTCTGTCGCCATCCAAGTCAACGGCGCTACTATCACCTCTACCTCCCAGGCTCGCTGCCTAGGAGTTCTTTTTGATTCTGATCTCTCTTTTACTCCCCATGTTCAATCGATAGCCAAATCCTGTCGCTTCCAACTCAAGAACATAGCGCGCATCCGCCCATATCTAACGCCGGACGCGGCTAAGGTACTGGTTCATGCTGTTGTTCTCTCTCGCCTTGACTATTGCAATCCCCTTCTCACCGGTCTTACATGTTCCCAGCTTGCACCGCTGCAATCTATAATGAATACGGCTGCTAGGCTTATTTTCCTGTCCGGTCGCACCTCCCACGCCTCCACGCTCTGTCAGTCCCTGCATTGGCTTCCAGTTAGATATAGGGCCCAATTCAAAATTCTGGCGCTTGCTTACAAATCCCTACATAATGCTGCTCCAACATACCTATCTTCCCTCATACACAAGTATGTCCCGACGAGACCCCTGCGCTCAGCCCAAGACCTACTCCTATCCTCTGCCCGGATCCCCACCTCTGATGCTCGCCTTCAAGACTTCTCCAGGGCTGCACCTATTCTGTGGAACTCCCTTCCCTCCTCAATCAGACTTTCACCCAGCCTCCATTCCTTCAAAAAATCTTTGAAAACTCACTTCTTTATTAAAGCGTATCAATTAAACTGTCAGCAGGTTTCTCATCCCCCACCCCATGACTCCGTTCCTTCACCTGTCAAAAATGACCTACCAAGCACTCAATAAACCCTTCTGTAACAAACTATTTAATTCCCCTACTTTAACCCTTTGTGTCACTATACCCCACTCCCTCTAGCATGTAAGCTCATCGAGCAGGGCCCTCAACCCCCTCTGTTCCTGTACGTCAGTGGTCTGATCTCAATTATGTGTCTGTTAGTCCACCCATTGTACAGCGCTACGGAATTTGTTGGCGCTATATAAATAATAAAATAATAATAATAATAAGGGAGTGGGAAACTAGTAGCCAATTAAATAGGCTTTTACATACTGACTGACAAAACTGTAAAAAAAAAAAAAAAAGTATCAACTCAAGCCTACCACCCTGTCAGACATTTTAGACACTTTGATGCTGAGTCTGCCAGAAGTGGTCATGTCCTCCTTCAGCTCCTCAAGTGGATGTAGTGGAGGGGGGCATTGGCCACTCTGGTCAGGAGGTAGGAGAAGCAAGTGGGAGATGCAAGAAGAAGCAGAGACAGCCCAGGATCTTAAAAGAGCAGATCCTGAGAGGAAGAATAAGTACGCTGATAGCTTTCATGCAGAGGAGAATACAGTACTGGTAAACAAGCTTTGCCACCCATTACCCAGTGGGTTAAAAGCCATACAGAGGTTTCTTGGTTTCTCCAACTATCACAGGAGATTCATTAAAGGTTTTTCTTTGGTAATAGCCCCCATCACCAGTATGACACGCAAGGGGGCTAATTGTACTATATAGCCTAAAGAAGCTAAAGAGGCTTTTGAGCTTCTTAAACAAATGTTTGCATCTGCTGACATATTAAGACATTCTGACACTAGTAAATATTTCCTAATATTTGAGGTTGATGCCTCCGAGACAGGGGTTGGGGCTGTTCTTTCTCAGAGAGAGAGTCAGGATGCCCCTTTGCATCCTTGTGGTTACTTCTCCAGAAAGTTGTCTCCTACCAAGCGTAACTATGACATTGATAATAGAGAACTGTTAGCCATCATACTAGCGCTTAAGGAATGGCGACATCTTTTGGAGGGTTCTAAGGATCCCATTCTCATTATTACTGATCACAAGAACCTGGCATATATTGGGGATGCCAAACGACTGTCTTCTAGACAAGCTAGATGGTCATTATTTTTGTCTCGCTTTAACTTCATTATCACCTACAGACCCGGTTCTAAGAACGTTAAAGCTGATGCCTTGTTTATGCAATTTGATGTTGAATCGGATCTAGAACAAGAGACATTCCCTATTATTTCTCCTGAGTGTATTATTGCATCCACTGTCCTTTCTTTATCGTCCCCTTTGCTCCGTGCTATCATGGCCGCCCAGCTCCTTGCAACAAACCTCAAGATAAATTGTTTATTCCATTGCCTGACAGGAAAGAGGTGCTGAAGGTATTCCATGACAATGTGACCGCTGGGCATCCGGGTAGTTATAAAACTGTATCTGCCATTTCCAGGTCATTTTTGTGGGAGTCACTCAGAAGGGATGGTAAAGATTATGTAGATGCCTTCTCTGTCTGTGCAGTTTCGAAGGTTCCTCATAAACTTCCGTGTGAATTTTTACAGCCACTTCCTATACCCGGTATCCCATGGTCTCATTTATCAATGGATTTCATTGTTGAACTGCCTAGTTCCAATGGGTATATTACCATCCTCATGATAGTTGACTGTTTTTCCAAAATGGAACATTTTACTCCACTTAAAATCTTAGGACCTGGTGCACATATTTATACGTGATATTGTCAGGCTACATGGTATTCCTCAAAATATTGTATCTGACAGGGGTTCCCAATTTCTGTCATAGTTCTGGAGAACATTCAATAAACAGTTGGGTATTGAATTGTCATTTTCCTCTGCTTACCATCCCAAAACTAATGATACGGCTGAAAGAGCTAACCAATCACTTGAGCTGTATTTACATTGATTCTTGAATAGTACACAGTCTAAGTGTGCTGAATTATTGCCCTGGACCAAATTTACAATGAATAACACTACCCATGACTCATCTGGGCAATGTCTGTTTTTTGTCAATACGGGTCGTCATCCTGATGTTCTCCCTGCTGTGTTTTCTGATATGGCCATCCCTACTCTGGATGATCACCTTACCTCTATTCGTGATATGGACTAAGGTTCACTCCACTCTTGAAACTGCAGCTGCTCGCTTTAAGTTTCATGCGGATAAATGGCAGAGTGCCAATCCAGTTTACCAGAGTGCCAATCCAGTGGGTGATCGGGTTTGGTTATCCTCACGCAACATCAGGTTGAAGGTTCCCAGCATGAAGTTTGCTCTGACATTCCTTGGTCCTTTTCGTGTGGTTAGGAAAACCAACCCGGTTTCTTATTCTCTGGCCCTTCCAGCATCCTTACATATTGTAACGGCTGCCCCAGTGAGAGAGGGGGTATCAGCCATTGGAGACATCCTTCTTCCCGGCAAGATGCTGTACTGTAGTGGAGTTGTGTTATCACATCCGCTGGATCAGAGTGAAGAGAGAAGCAGAGCTCTTAAAAGAGCTAGTGATTATGCTGAGCAGGTTCTCTTTCAATAACGAGACAAGGCTACATTTTGAAGGGTTAAGCAGAACTGATTTAATGACCACAAAGCACCTGCTTTTATGCAGGTTCTTACAGGAATGTTAACACCCACTGGACCTTGTGGGGCACTGACAATGGGAATACAACAGCCAATCAGTTACAATTGTACAGTAAAAGCGCACCCATTAATTACAGTACATTCCTCCCCTCTGCTTAGGAGATAATTGAGTTAATCGTTATATCAACTCAATTATCTCAAAGCTAAAAAATATACTTTCATGCATGTTCCATAACTTTAAAACTATACATAGGATATTAATAAAAGTTACATTTTAATAAACAATCCATTCAGGGGAAAAACATATTCAGACATGGCACGAATTGGACCAGTGGTTCGGGAGGTAGTAAAAAGGTGGATGTGACCGACCGCTTGCACATTTCTCCACAATTTCAGTCTATGCAGTCGGTCTATTTTCCCGTTGTAATAGATGTAAAATGCACGAATGGAACTGTTTCTGCCTACCATCATTGGATGCAGATTGTTCGTATGTTTCTAGTCGAACGAACTGAAGGTAGAAGTTCAGCGCTGTTGGTGGAAAAAGGTTGCTGAAATCAGTTCCACGCGGTCAAGGACCAAACACCGCTGAGTGTGTTCGACTAAACAAAATGGCCGCTGCCATGTGTTTGCACAAATGAGTGCCGAACAACCTGTTAAACCATTAGAATGTTGAGGTGTTTGTGGTTTGCACAGGTCAAGAGGGTTAATTGGTGCCACACTCCTGATCTGGGTGTTCGGTTTTCGACAGAATATTCCGTAACTGAATGATTATGGCAAAATGCACGATCAATCCATTTTAGTGAAGGCAAACAAACGAATAGTCTCTGTTTTCAGTTCCCTGCAGCAAATATACAGCTTAAACAGGGGTTTTGTTACACATATACCTAATACTTTTCATGTGTCCTTGCTCAAACTGCTTGTTTGCAATCAGGGCACAAGTCCAGTTGTTTCTCCTCCTTTGGTTGTTTCTTGGCAGGAGGAGTACGAAGTCTCTTCCATCATTGATTCCAGGTTTTCTCGTGGTTCCTTCCAGTATTTGGTTGATTGGAGGGGCTATCAGCATGCTAACCGTTCTTGGGTTTCTGCTTCTGATATCCATGATTGCTGTAAAATTTGTTCTTTTCACACCAAGTTTCCGCTCAAACCTGGTCCTGCCCACCCGGTGGTTGGTCTTCAGGTGGGGGGTAATGTCACTTATTCATCCGCACATAAAAGTTTGGTTAATGACATTTACTGTCCTGACAGGAAGAGTTGTGCTGAGCAACATTACTGTCCTGACAGGAAAAGTTGTGCCAAGCAGCAATCATGCCCATGGAAACTTAGTAATTGCCTTTGGTGTCAAAGGCTGTTTACAGCCAATCGGATCCACAGGAGGGGTATTTAAACACAATTCTCCTCTTCCTCATTGCCCTATCGTGGTTTCATGCCTATGGTTATCCGAGAGTGCATTCCTGATCTTGATTTTCCGCTATTTGACTTTGGCTTTGTTTTGACTTCCCTGATATCTGCTATCCTTGACTTTTGGCTTTCCCTCATCTTTGTGTCTGATTCTGTGTCCCTGACCTCGGCAAGTATTTTGACTATTCTTGGAGACGTTAAGTCCGGCCATTCTAAGGTCCTGTTATTTGTTATCCTGAGTCTTAGGTGTGACACAGTACTGTTTGCTAGATCAACTTGTAATCCTGACACAAAGGATTTACCAATCTGGAAAATGTCAATTTGAAAAAAAAAAAAAATGAAATGCAAGTCTTATATTTGACTCTCTAATTTTCCAAGACACCATAAAACCTATACATGGGGTGGGGTGGGGGGGAGGGCACTGTTATACTTGGGAGACTTCACTGAACACAAATATTAGTGTTTCAAAACAGTAAAACGTAGTACAACAATCATATCGTCAGTGAAAGTGCCGTTTGTGTGTGAAAAATGAAAAAAAATTAAATTTCACTGACAATATCATCATTGTAATACAATTTACCATTTTGAAACACTAATATTTGTGTTCAGTGAAGTCTCCCGAGTAAATTCTAATTACTAAAATCACATAATTATGTTAAAAGATTACATAAATATACACATATATATGTATTTAAATTCTACGTGTAAATGTATGTAATCATATGTGTAATTATGTGTATATATATATATATATATATATATACATATATATTTACAATTATTTGTATTTATTTATATATAGGTAGATAGATGAATATATAGAGAATGTCATTTTAAGAGTTTTTGGTTATATATATATACACATACACACACATATATATATATATATATATATGTTTTTTTTTTTAATATCAAAATACTGTTAGAATGACATTACATGTTATTCCATTGCCTGACAGGAAAGAGGTGCTGAAGGTATTCCATGACTATGTGACCGCTGGGCATCCGGGTAGTGACATTACAAGTGTGTATATATATTATTTTTATTTATTTTTTAAACATTTTATTTATTTATTTTTTTATTGTATTATTTTTGGTAATTATATGTATATATATTTTTGTGCTGGCGATGGAACCTCTGGCAGAATTAATACTCCAATCAGTTGACATTAAGGGTATTTCTGTAAGGGATAAAATCCCCTGACCTCACTACATCCATTGATGACTATTCTGGAAGAATTAGTTAATATCTCATTAAAAACTCAAGTGCTTCAATTCTTTATACCATGGTTTAATTTAGATACCGTGAAAAAAAAATCAAATCTGTCCAAGAGGCATAGATGTAATTTAGAAAAGGTCTGGCCTGAACTTAGGAAAGACATTGAGAGATGATGTGGTCTCAAAATTTCTTGGTTAGTAGAATGAATTTGGTCAAAATGACTCTCCTTCCAAAAATGTTATACATACTTAGGACTATTCCCCTCTCTATACCTCTATCCCTTTTTAGTAAAATCCACTCTGCTCTTGTTTTATTTATTTTGAACAAAAATCCTACTAGGATAAAAAGATTCATTTAAAAAAAAAAAAAGGATTGGGGGGTTATGGGTGTTATGGGAAAATGCAAATATTACCAGTTTTAGAATTAAATGTTTGCCAGATTTTATTTATTACTATTATGCTACTAATGCAGCTATGGCTTTTAAATTTAATTTAGATAACGCCAGGCCCCAATGGCTTGAGATGGAGGTGAGTAAAATTTTACCTCATTCCATTAAAAATGTATTGTGGTTGCCTTCATCTCAATGTTCTAAGGCTGCAGACTTGTTTTCCTCCATTAAATTAACCCCTTCATTCCGTTACGCCGTTCTATGCCGTCCCCCTTTCATTGGGCTTTAAAGCCGTTGCCGCGGCATAGAACGCCGTAACGGCTTTGAGCCCTGGAGCACCTGGGATACTTACCTTCCCAGCGCTCCACTTCGGGAGGACTGCCTCACAGCCCAGGCAGCCCTCCCCTGGCAAATGTGGCCCCCGGGGGCCATGTGATTGCTCTTTAAAGAGCGATCACATGGCCTCCTTTAGCTGGCTGTGGATCTGACAGCAGGGGGACTGTCTGAAATGTCAGACAGTCCCCCTGCTGGTGGGAAATGAAAAAAAAAAAAGACATGTGTAAAATAAAATATATATATTTATAAATATATAATATATGTATATATATATATTATTAAAATACACTTAGAATGACGTTACATATATATAATATATATACATATTATATATATATATATATATATATATATATATATATATATAATAGATATATAGACGCCGTCTCTTCGTGGTGTGCCGTTTCCCCTTCACTTGAGTTTTTTTTTTTTTCATGTCTTCTCAGCTCAGGAGTTCGACAAAACGACAAAATTAAGTTTAATTGATGCACAAACACATGAGAGACTTGTGGTAGCAATTAGTGAACATTTAACTCTTTCCAATCAGGATCCAAACTTGTTGAAATTAGATATGACAAAAATAGAAAAACATATTTAATAGACCCTGGTCGGAAGCAAAGCATCTCCATGAGTTATATTATTTTTGCAGGTGACATGTATGATAAATTGAACTGTTGAAATGGGAGGGTTAACTGGGTGGGATATCCACAGTAGAGCAGTGGAATAGTTTCTTATTATCATTAAAAGGTATCACTCAATGCACAAATAATTGGAATCCCACTACAAATTAATTTAAAGATGGTACCTAACCCCTTCCCAATGTTTTAAAGTAAATTTTAGAGAAAACAATACATGTTGGAGAAACTGTGGTCATACAGTTTCTTAGAATTACCTCTTAGTTTTTGTTCTTATATCTTTAATGTATATTATCTTCTGCATAGATAAATTGACTCAGGAATCATCCAGGGAATGGATGATTTTAGGCAAAAATGTTGGCCAAAAATAGTCCTGTTAGTACAAAAAATAATAGAATAAAGTTTTGATATGAGATATTTTAACCTAAATATTCAAATCCTCTGGTAAATGTATTAAGATATTTTAGCCTTTATATACCAAAGCCATGGTCAAATCCCAACAATAACAAAAACAAAGTTTGTGGAAAAGGTAGATGATGACAATAATACTATAATGCAAAAATATGATCTGTTTTTTTTTAAAATAAAGAAAAACATCCTTTACATGTTCTTATTTTAGATATAGAATCAGTTTATTATGGGCACCCAGTTAATCATAAATATATATATTTTCCATCATATATAAAAATCTATACCTGGATTTCATGGTGGCGTTAACATGCAATATGATGTATTCAAATATTAAGCTTATAGAAAACCTGGAAAATCATAAATTCCCCTTATATATCATAAACAAAATGATTAGGTCTTTTGACCTTGACCACATGTTGCCAGATTCTTCTATAAAAATTCAGTAAAGACTTTATGCTTTGACAATATCTGAAACTTTAAGGATTCACATTGTTAACTTCCAGCTGCACAAATGACCTCTAGTAAACTAACAAAAGTCAGGAAACCACATAAGCAATGTCTACCTAGTTCAAAACGAACATGTACTGTACAAAGAAGCACAAAAATGAATCAACCGCTGTGCTTGCAATAAACTCAAACTGCTCTATGCTGACATGAGGCAGAACAGTAAATCATTCTGTTTATTTCAACAATTGACTGAGAACTTCAAAATCCACCCACAGTGTAGAACATTTACAGCCTGGTATCACCAAAATGTTTGTTAGCTCACATATACAATACTTAAGTTTGAACAATAGGACAGACAAAATTTAATGCCAATATTACATTCTGGCTGTTTAGGTGTCTAGGCATAGATATTTAATCAGATTACATGTAAGCTGAAAAAAATTGTATAATTACTATATACCATTTTTCTTGTTGCTGTCATATTCTTCAATAAAAAAAAAAAAATCTGTAAAATTTATTTTAGAATTACCTCCTACTTTTTAGTCATATATGTTAAATTATATTATCTTGTGCATATATTAATTAAATATTTAGGGAGGACGTGATGACGTGAGGGCGTGCAGGCATGCGTAGGTGCGCAAGCATGGGAGAGGGGTTGTGAAGACCACAAGGAAGTAAGGAGCCAGAGCGGGTGAGCGATTGATCGAGCGGCAGTCTGGCGTTTGGCGGCAGTGTGAGGAAGTTTCGGGAGAGCGACTGGAACAAGGACAGAAGCTCAGTTGGCTGAAGGAAGGCACTAAAATAAGTCACAAACCAGAAAACTCAGATAAGCAAACGATAAATGTTTTAGCATAATTTATGAGGAGGTTTGTGGGTTAAAGGTGGGGCCTGTAGATCTGAAAAAAAAATAGTACAAAGCTGATGTGACATACTGCCAAAGATTGAGAAAGCCCTCCCCTCCACCCCCGAAAACAGAAATCAATGTCTCAAAGTAATTACCAAGGGGTGGTAAACCCTTTAGTGTCATAAAACTCTTATCTTTTCATAATTAAACCCCCTGACTATTTCTAGATAACCTTCTGTGCAGTGCGACCAGAGCACATCTATCAAGCACCCACACAAATCTAGCCTGGGTTAGAATATAGTGTGTACCCACCTAACATACACCCGAGTACACCCGGCTGGAAGTATTGTATACCGACATATCAGGTAGCAGTCTACTAGTTTGAATAAGGCACGCGGCCTTGGCTCAGAAACTAACTCGCTTAGCAGTATCTTATGACTAGCATTTATCCCTCTTGTCTGTATGATGATGATATGTTCTGTTATAGCCACAAGCTATGTCCCCAGACAGCCTGCTACTGGCCACCTCTATGCCTAATAGCTTATGTGTCTGGCAACCTCATTTATTTCATATTTTCATATGAGCATAACCTTAAGTGTAATATATTAGAATGTATGTGTGGCGGAACCAAGCTCGCCACTATGCACTGGAGAAGCCTGGTTGCCAGCCTCCTGCCATGTGACTATAGCCCCTGGGATGTATTGCCCTTTAAAGACATGATTTGGGCATAATGGATTTGTGTTGTGCTGCTGCTGGCCCTTTTAAGAACCATCTGGGGATATACTGTGGAGTTACTGGGTGGCCACCATTTCCTGTATCAGAAGCACATGGTGAGAACAATGGATGGCGGCCATTTTAACTCACAGACACTGTGTGGACTTTTCAACACGGTGCCATCTCGCCAGTATTTGTTGCACAGAGACATCGTGCGGTGGTTTTGGACTATACAGCAGGGGACACATTATACAGTGATTGTTTTTTATTTAGCCTGTATATGTTCTGCAGAATCTGCATTAAACTGTATTTTCCAAAGTACTGAACGGATCTGGGTGAATTTTGGATATGTGGTTCACCCAGATCCCCCAGTTCCAAGGATATACTTTTATGGGGTTATTGCATGTTTTGGGGTCCCTGTGATGTGTTTTATGAAACTGTATTTCTCTGGCTGTGATAATTAGATTATCCATTGTGTTCAGTAATCATATCACAGCCAGAGGGGAGGATTTTGTGTGGGAGTGTCTGGGTGTATTGTATGGATTGATTGGCTGTTTTGCAACGCCCTGTGGGCTGTACTATGTTTGTGGATTGGGAATAAAAGAGACTGTATGTGACAGTACAGGGAGTTCCTGTTTTAACCCTCAAAGTGAAGTGCCGTCTCATTATTGGGGGAAGGATTTATTGTATGCTGTTCCAGTTTGACTGCTAGGAGAGTAAACCTATTCGTATGGTTCCTATTCAACTGTCTACAGCATTCACATGCTTGGGAGAATTTGTTTCTCCGGTTCAGTGGTTTTGGTGTCTGCTGCAGTGCTTGGAGTCCTCAGGAAGTTCTAGGAGCATCCTTTAACGGAGGTACCCAGTCGGGGTGCCAGGCGATCCGTTACAGTATGCATATCTAGCCTAGCATATCCATCTCTAAAGATAAACTACTGAGGTCTCATAGCCTGTTAATTACATGTCATGACACGCTTACTACTTATTATAATTTACTGAAGTCTCATAGCTCGTTAGCCTCATGTTCCTGCATGTTTATTACTCACTGTGGATGTCCTATAGCTTGTTATTCACATACTACATATATAAATATTCTCATTTTTACTTTCATTCCTCTATATTATTTCCACTTCCCTTTAATTCCTGCTACACTTATTGTTATTAGAAAACCATGTCAAAGATAAACAAATAAAGAGCCTAAAATTAACTCCAGAATAAGTCTCTTATGTGACCTGATCAAAAACCTGACATGAGACCTTGGGAAGCCTCTGACTTTAAAACACACTTACAATTTTCAGGAGCTATAGATAAGCTCAAGGCAGTAGCACCTGGGCAGAAATACCACTTTTCCTAGAAAGGCATGCACCCTTTGAGGTCTGAAACAGTATAAAAGTACATTTTTGAGATGCCTAGTGCTTTTGCATTATGAGGCTATGCTCCTGAAGAAAGAGAACATAAAGAAATCTGCTCCCATAGAACAAGAACAAGTCAAGAGATTCTTTGAAAATACAGCGCCTTAAGAAGTATCCCTGTTATATATATTAGATTAATATATCTGTTTTTTCTATTTACCTGTGCTCAATGTGAGTCAATGTTATGTGGAGATACCTGTGAACAATAATTATTATTAGTAGTATTTATAAAGCGCAAACAAATGCTATACAATTATAGGACTAACAGACAAATATCCATACCCAGATGAGTTGGATGCACAGGAACAGAGGGTATTTAGGGCCCTTCTGATATGAGCTAATAACGCAGCACTGTATTTTTAATTGCAAATTGTGTGTTGGTTACAGAGGCAATGCTTAGAGAAGCAATTAAGCAGTAAATGGAAACAAGATCTGGCAAAGGAACTCCAGCAGATTATGTGTTTATTTTTGTTAGTATAATATGGCCATCCCATCATTACATGAAGGCATCAGCAGAGGTTTGAGAAAATGGTTAGTTCAATAATAATCAACAACATAAAAATACTAAACAATAATAATGAACATACAAAATGATAATAAGCTGACTAGCAAACTCATTTTTTTTGTTGTAAATTTCTTTTTATTTCTCAAAATAAAACTTATATCTGATATGCATTGATGGGACTCACAGGTCTCCAAACAATCGGCGTCACTTTGAGACACGCAGGTCGCTTACATTGCAAACACTTGGATTTTTTATCACATTGTAATAGGATAATACCTCTTTATAATAACTCATTTGGGTTCAATGTTGTGTTACATACATTGCTAAAAGAGGTAGGATGTAGGATCAAGAAGGGACACACAGGTCCCAGTACATATATTTCAAGTGCGTGCAACCACGGGGTGGGGGGAGTCCATGCTGTTGTTGTATCTTTGAATATAAGCAGGAGACGCTATGGGGCATGGGGTCCAGTTCCTGACATAGTTGTTCAAATGGTATGAGGTTTCTATAGATATCAGGGTGTTATGGTATCGCAGTGACATAGTTCTCGATTTGAGTGTATCTAAAGTCAGTCATGAAGGTGTGGGTGGATGTGCTGTAAGTCTCACTCCCAGGTATTTAATAGTGGTGTCCTACCACTGAAAGGGATCGTTGGATCGTTGGATCTGGTCCGTCCTCCCCCAGGGGTGCCAATGTTGAGGACAGGGGATTTGGCGTAATTGATCTTTAGGTTTGCGATTTGGTCATTTCTCTTAAACTCCGCCATGATGTTTGGGATAGAGATTTCTGGTTTGGTGACAAGGAAGAGCATATCGTCTGCATACACTGCGACTTTGTGATGGTCTGCCCCACCACTAACGCTGTAATATCCGGGTTGTCTCTAACTGCCTGTAAGAATGGTTAGAGGCCCAGGATTAAGAGCAGCAGCGATAGTGGATAACCTTGCCTGGTTCCGTTTCTGACCGGGAACGCATCAGTGTAGACCCTGTTTATGCACACTCTGGCTGTGGGGGATGAGTAAAGGGTCTCTATCCATTAACGCATTTGATTCCCCAGGCCTATGTGTTCCAGGACCGCGAAGAGGTAGTCCCATGCCACCCTGTCGAAGGCTTTCTCCATGTCCATAGAGAAGAGGAGAAGGCTCTCCTAGGAGCGTTGCGCTTGATGGATCAGTGACAGGGCTCGTACCATATTGTTCCTGGCTCTCCTATGGGGGACGAATCTTACTTGATCAAATTAGATGAAGCCTGGTAGGTGTGGTCCCAACCTCATCGCCAGTATCTTGACAAATAATCGTAGGTCGCAGTTAAGCAATGAGATCGGCCGATAACCTGTACACCGCTCGGCATCCCCACCCTCAATAAAATAATGTTGTCCGCCATCGTCTGCTTGGGAATCATATTTCCCACAATTATGGAGTTAAAAGCCGAAACAAATTAAGGGGATAGGGTGGTTGTGAAGGTTTTATAGTATTTGAGGAAAAGGCCGTCCGGGCCTGGGCTTTTGCCTGTCTTTGAGTTTTTGATAGCGAAGGCCAGTTCCCCCTCTGTCAGAGGTGCCTCTAATGCCTCGGTTGCGTCCATGGGAATCTTGGTTCTCGCATATTTAGTGAGATAGGAGCTGATGTGTGTTCTATTCGTTTGCGGTTCCCCCCGGGAGGTGTGTAATGGAAGCGCATATAGGTCCATATAAAATCGTTTCACTGCTTTGGCTATCTTGTCAGGCATGTGGCAGAGTTGACCCGAAGCATTACGCATTTGCGCGATATACGTTGTGGAGCATTTTTCATTTATCATTCTTGCAAGCAGCTTGCCGCATTTATCTTGTTCCGCATGGAAAAATTAATTGTGTGTTGAAGAGCTCTAGAATATGATTGTCGCAGGACCGGTGATAATTGTGAGTTCTGTGTGCTGTCTAGTGTTCTTTTGTGCGCATGTGTCTGGTCTTTCCTCCCTCAAGTGTTGTTACTCCTGTGTCTGTCTCCCTCCAAGTCAACGGTGCTACCATCAGCTCCACCACGCAGGATCGCTGCCTAGGTGTTCTCTTTGACTCCGACCTCTCCTTCAAGCCTCATGTTCAATCTATCGCCAAATCCTGTCATTTCCATCTCAAAAACATTGCAGGCATCCTACTTAACGCCAGATGCGACTAAGGTGCGGTATTTTGGCCATGCGTCTGTAATAATGACTCTTGCAACATGTTAATGGACGCAGGGCCGGATTAACATAGGGGCTGATGGAGCTGCAGCTCCAGGCCCAGGCCCATGGAATAGGCCCATTAAAAAAAAAAAATAAGAATTTTTTTTTTTTTTTTACACACTACTCTTAGGTTTGCCTCCTGACTGGTATTTTATTGGCACAGATGGTTTTTGAGGCTGCCTGGCCGTGCCGGTATTGCAGTAATACCGGCAATACAAATGCAGGTAATTTTCTCAGAATAAATGGAAATTACTCTGCAATACCAGCACCGGCCAGTAGGGGTCACTGTGTGTGGAGGGAGGCAGGGATAGGAAGTTACAGAATATCCCTGCCTCTCTCTACTACTCACTGATCCGTGGGGGAGCAGCTACACAGCACAGAGAGTCCAGACAGCAGCTCTACAGCTCAGGTAAGTGAGGGATGGGGGAAAGGCAGCAGGGACACATGGGGACACTGAGACACACATATGGGAGACACTAGGGGACACAGACACTAGGGGACACAGACACTAGGGGACACATGATGACACATACACTAGGGGACACTGAGACACTAGGACACAGACACTGGGAGACCTGGGAACACTGAGACACTTGGGGACACTGCAAAACATGGGGACACTGAGACACTAGGGGACACTGAGACACTTGGGGACATGGGGACACAGACACTAGGGGACACATGGGAACACAGACACTAGGGGACACTGAGACACTAGGACACATGGGGACACAGGCACTGTGAGACCTGGGGACACAGACACTTGGGGACACTGGAAAACATGGGGACACTGAGACACTAGGGGACACATGGGGATGCTGAGACACATGGGGACGCTGTGAGACATAGGGACATTGGGAGACATTGGGACACGGAGACACTATGTCCCCCAGCCAGTGTCCCTAGTGTCTCAGTGTCCCCAAGTCTCCCAGTGTCTGTGTCCCATGTCTCTGTGTGCCTAGTGTCCCCATGTGTCCCAATGTCCCCATGTCTATGCCCACAACTGTCCCCATGTCTCCCAAGTATCTGTCTCCCAGCCAGTTTCCCCTAGTCTCCCAGTATCCCCTAGTCTCCCAGTGTCCCCTAGTCTCCCAGTGTCTTTGTTCCCATGTCTGTGTCCCTAGTGTCTTAGTGTCCCCAAATGTTTCAGTGTCCCCATGTCTCCCAGTGTCTGTGTCCCTAGTGTCTCAGTGTCCCCATTTCTCCCAGTTTCCCTAAATGTCTCAGTGTCCCCATGTCTCCCAGTGTCCCCATGTCTCTGTGTCCCCGGGTCTCTCAGTGTCCCCATGTCTCTCAGTGTCTCCAGTATCCTAGTGACATGGGGACACACTGAGACATCGGGACACTGGGAGAAATGGGGACACAGACACTGGGAGACTAGGGGACTGGGTGACATGGGGACACTGACACTGTGATACATAGGGACACTGAGACACTGGGTGACTTGCGAGACTGAGACACTGGGAGACAGGGAGACACTGGGAGCAATCCGTCTATACAGCAGAATCAAACTGTGAGTAGTTTGTTGGTGATTTTACAGAATTTTCACTCCTTGTGATTTACACGCATAACTAATTAATTATACAAATGATTAAGGTTGGTATTTTTTTCCAAGAAAGGTGGCAACCTTAACTACTCTTTGCATACTCTTGCTTAAAGGAGCACTATAGTGTCAGGAACACAATCATGTATTTCTTACCCTATTATGTTAAAACCACCACCCTGGCCCCTTCTTCCCTCCCTAAATATAGTAAAATATTACTTGTATTCAATTCTGCAGCTGCTGGCTCAGAAGTGGTGGTCTGAGCAAATTACAATACTTCCCCATAGGATTGGCTGAGACTGTCAACTAGGCAGATCAGGGGCAGAGCCAGCACAAGTCCAACATAGCCCTGGCCAATCAGCATCTCCTCATAAAGATAAATTGAATCAATGCATCTCTATGAGGAAAGTTCAGTGTCTGCATGCAGAGGGTGGAGACACTGAATGGCAGTGCTGCACACTAGGCAGTACTGCCCCAGGAAGCACCTCTAGCAGCCATCTAAGGAGCGGCCAGTGGAGTTATTTTCTCTGAAAAGACAGTGTTTTCTGCAAAAAGCCTGAATGGAATGATTCTACTTACCAGAACAAATACAATAAGCTGTAGTTGTTCTGGTGACTATAGTGTCCCTTTAAGTTTGGAAGCTTAAGAGGGATGTATGGGAACAAAACTTGTGTGCACTGGCTGACATTAAAGTTAGTTTAGGTAATGCAGACGTTGGTCTCTCTAACACTGTGGCATGTCCCCATTCTTCTACACTCACTACAGACACCTTTTCTCTGTCTCAGACTATACCAGGAACTTCTGCCTGCTAGTAAGAAGGTAAGGAGATAAGTGGACCAGCGAGTGCTAGGGGACAGTCCTTAGAAAGAATGGAGTGAGCGCATCATTAGACGCATTTATGCCACGCTTAGGGTGCTGCCTGCATAGTATGCCCTTAGTTGGACAGCCTGCAGGATTGGCAGGCAGCCTGACATGCATTCATGCCAGGCTGACCTTCCAATTCTTTGGACAAACATTCCCCCTTTTTGGGCATGTTCACCCCTTTTGGCAGGTCTTGTCACGTGATTCGCACCAGTGGCCCACCCTTTTACCCCGCCCATTGACTTCCTGCTTCACTGGACACTGCTGTTAGGGGTTATGGATTTACTTGAAAGATGAAAGCATAAATTAGAGAGAAATTAGCATAGGGTATGTGTTTTCTTATAGCTGCATCCTATGAGTTTCCCTCCAGCACCATCTCCATCAGATACATGACGCTTGGGAGGTATGATTGTTTTAGTGTTTTTGGTCGATAAGATTCCGTAATTAGGCCCATCATAATTGTCAGCACCAGGCCCACTGTGCTCTTAATCCGGCCCTGAATGGACGCCAGACGCTGCAGATCCACGCAAAATTATACCCCCATGTCTGCTCACGTTGGTGACGACGTCAGCATGCATATGACGTCACGCGGGAGACGTGTGCGCACGTTTTGGGGTCAAAGGCCGTTCTTGGCCAATCAGAAATGTAAAGCACTTATTTAAGCTCAAAATTACTTTTTTTCATTGCCCTGTCATGGTATGCCGAGTGGTTCCTGAGTGTGTTCCTGAGTGTTTATTTTCTGCTTTTTGACTTTGGCTTTGTTTGACTTCCCTGTATTCTGGTATCCCTGACTTCTGGCTTTCCCTTATCATTGTGTCTCGTTCTGTGTCCCCTGACCTTGGCAAGTATCCTGACTATTCTTTGGTGCGTTAAGTCCAGCCATTCTAAGGCCCGGTAATACGTTACCTATTAATCCTCTGTGTGACACAATACTATGTGCTGGATTAACTAGTAATCCTGGCATTACGACGGGGCCATAGATCCTGTAGAATTGTGTCAGCACAGCTGGCGAGGGAAAGCTAGAGGAGAATGATCATCATATGGATCAATTTGCCTAGGCCTTCAGTACACTTCTTATGCGAAAAGCGTATCTGCAACCTGCGGCTTCTCCGACTGTGTCACCTCGGCCTAGTGTACCTTCACCTATAATACATAAGGCACCTATCATCTCCCTATCTCCTCCCCCGCATTTTAATGGTAATAATCCTGAAGGGGTTTTATTTCTCCTGCTCTTGGTCAGTCTACCTTTTTTATTGGGTTTTTGCATTTAGCACTTTACTTACATTGTGGTTTTGGTACTATATACTAGTTTAGCACTATACTATGCACTTTCTCTCTGCTATAATGATATCTTGTTGTATTTTCAACGCATGAATAAATACTCTTTTTATGTGCAAAACTGTGGTGTGCCTTGGGATCATTTCTTAATTTTTATTTCTGAATTAATATTCCTGAATGAAACTGACTATCATTTTGAGGCCTTGCTGGGATCTTTCCCCATGGATAGAGCTAAGATTGGTTACTCGATGAACCAATTTAAGGGTAAAGCCTTAGCTTGGGCCAATCGGTTATAGGAGAGTAATAGTAGTATTGCACATAATTACTATAATACTATTCCTTGCGGAATTCAAATTGACGTTTGAACCATGAGGCAGGGAGGATGACGCCTCCACTGCCCTAATGCATATCAAGCAAGGGAACTGGTCTATCTCGGATTATGCTATAAAATTTCGCACCTTGGCTTCTGAGGTAGACTTGACCAAGAGCGGGTTAATCTCTGCTTTTAAAAAAGAATTATCCAAAGCAATTCTGGACGAGATTGCTGCCAAAGAGCTACATAAAAAATGAAATGAGTTCATAACATTTGTCATGCAGATTGACAATAGATTAAGAACTAGAGAAAATACCAGAAATAGAACCAGACATATGGCTGTGTCACTGGTACCTTGTTTCTCCAGACCTATCGTTCATGAACCTCTTGTTCAGTCCGAACTCGAACCTATGCAGTTGGGGTCACTAGACTGTCAGAGGCAGAAAGACAATATAGGAGAAAAGAGGGCCTGCGCCTATACTGTGGTAGAAGAGGACATATGAAGAGTGCTTGCTCCATCCGTCCGGAAAACATTCGGACCTAACAACCTTAAGGGGACAGGTCTTAGGTGTGATGGATACATCCTCTGGGAATAACAAAAATAGATTCCTCCTCGATATTACAATCAAATGTACCAAAAATAACTTTTCACGCAAGACGCTGATGGACTCAGGTGCAGCAGGAAATTTCATCTATGTTCATTTTGTAAAAAAAAAATGCTATACTTATCAAGGAAAGACTATCACCTCTGGCCGTTGAGGCTATTGATGGGAGACCACTCTCTCAACCCTTAATTACCCACAAAACCTTGCCTATTGGTGCCTTACATAGGGAAGACATAACATTCCAAGTTATTGCGTCATCTTCTTGCCCCATCATATTAGGCTTTCCTTGGCTTAGTAAGCACAATCCTCATATTGACTGGGCTAAATTGGAAATATTGGAATGGAGCAAGGATTGTACTGAGAGGTGTATGTTACACATTACCAAGAGAGTGGACATCATTACATTACCCACTAATACACCTAAAACCCCTGGAGTTCCCATACAATGTTGTTCTACCTCCTCACAGACCATATGGGTTAACTTCATGGAGATCATGCTAAACTAATCTTACTGATTGTTTTGATTGGATAACTAAAATAATAGATCAGGGTGATGCAGCAGACATTGCTTACCTAGATTTCAGTAAGGCTTTTGACACTGTTGCACATAAACTGTTATCAATAAATTGCAATCTTTAAATTTGGATTCCAATATTGTTGCTCAGTGGCTGAGTGACAGGTAACAGAGGGTTGTAGTCAATGGAGTATATTCAAAGCTTGGGCATGTCACCAGTGGGGTACCTCAGGGATCTGTACTTGGACCCATTCTCTTTAATATTTTTATTAGTGATATTGCAGAAGGTCTTGATGGTAAGGTATGTATTTTTGCTGACGATACTAAGATATGTCACAGGGTTGATTTTCCAGAAGGGATAAGCCAAATGGCAAATGATTTAGGTAAACTAGAAAAATGGTCAGAGTTGTGGCAACTGACATTTAATGTGGATAAGTGCAAGATAATGCATCTTGGACGTAAAAACCCAAGGGCAGAGTACAGAATATTTGATAGAGTCCTAACCTCAACATATGAGGAAAGGGATTTAGGGGTGATTATTTCTGATGACTTAAAGGTAGGCAGACAATGTAATAGAGCAGCAGGAAATGCTAGCAGAATGCTTGGTTGTATAGGGAGAGGTATTAGCAGTAGAAAGAGGGAAGTGCTCATGCCATTGTACAGAACACTGGAGAGACCTCACCTGGAGTATTGTACGCAGTACTGGAGACCGTATCTCCAGAAGGATATTGATACTTTAGAAAGAGTTCAGAGAAGGGCTACTAAACTGGTTCATGGATTGCAGGATAAAACTTACCATTAAAGGTTAAAGGATCTTAACATGTATAGCTTGGAGGAAAGACTCTCGGATATGATAGAAACATGATAGAAACATTTAAAAACAGAAAGGGAATCAACATAGTAAAGGAGGAGACCATATTTAAAAGAAGAAAAACTACCACAACAAGAGGACATTAGAGGGGCAAATGTTTAAAAATAATATCAGAAAGTATTACTTTACTGAGAGGGTAGTGGATGCATGGAATAGCCTTCCAGCTTAAGTGGTAGAGGTTAACACAGTAAAGGAGTTTAAGCATGTGTGGGATATGCATAAAGCTATCCTAACTATAAGATAAGGCCAGTTACTAATGAAAGTATTTAGAAAATTGGGCAGACTAGATGGGAAGAATGGTTCTTATCTGCCATCACATTCTATGTTTCTATGTTTCTATATGGCTGTTCCATAAACCTACTACCTGGTGCTATGCCACCTAAGGGAGCAGTATATGCTTTATCTCCACAAGAGAGTAGAATAATGGAGGAATGTAGCAAAGACTCCTTAAGTAAGGGTCATATACGTAAATCATCCTTGCCTGCTGGTGCAAGATTCTTTTTTGTGTCTAAAAAAGACAGTGAGTTACATCCACCATATAAAATACCTACCCCATTCCCCTCCTTTCTGAATTGTTTGACAGACTACAGGGTGCTAAAGTCTTTACTAAACTTGACCTCAGGAGTGCGTACAATTTGGTAAGGCTTAAGGAAAACCTTGAGTTTAACGGCATTTAATACCAGAAATGGGCACTATGTCTATCTTGTGATGCCCTTTGGGTTGTGTAATGCTCCGGCTGTGTTCCAAGATTTTATTAATGACGTACTCAGAGATATCTATTTATTTGTCCGTCTATCTAGATTATGTACTTATTTATTCCTTATTTATTCCCCTGACCTTCAGACTCACCACGAACATGTCAAACAAGTATTGCAAACCTTACTGAAAAATCTACTTTATTGGAAACTGGAAAAATGTATCTTTGATCAAACAGAAGTACAGTTTTTAGGGTATAACATTTCTGCCTCTGGATTTCAGATGGACCCCCAGAAACTTGAAGCAGTCCTACATTGTACCCAATGTACTAAAAGCCATTCAAAGGTTCATTTATTACAGGAGATTTATTAAAGGGTTCTCTTCTATGATAGCCTCCATCACCAATATGAAACACAAGGAGGCTAGCAGGACGATATGGTCTAAAGAGGCTAGAGAGACTTTTGAACTCCTTAAACAAAGGTTTGCCTCGACTGACATATTGAGACATCCTGACACAGGCAAACCCTTCATATTGGAGGTTGATGCATCCAAAACGGGGGAAGGGGCTGTTCTATCCCAGAGGGAGGTGTGGTTACTTCTCTAGAAAGTTGTCTCCTGCCGAATGCAATTATGACATTGGCAATAGGGAATTGTTGACCATTATACTGGCACTTAAGGAGTGGCAACATCTTTTAGAGGGTTCCAAGGATCCCCTTTTGATCATTATTGACCATAAGAATTTGGCCTATATAGGGGATGCTAAACGACTATCTTCTAGACAGGCTAGATGGTCTCAGTTCCTTTCTCGCTTTAACTTTCTAATTATTTACAGACCTGGTCCCAAAAACGTAAAGGCAGATGCCTTATCCAGACAGTTTGATGCTGAATCGGTACAGGGACAAGATACATCCCCTATTATTCCACCTGAGTGTATCATCACTTCTACTGTCCGTTCCTTATCCTTCCCTCTGCTTGGCACTATCATGGAGGCTCAGTCTCAGGTGCCTTGCAATAAACCATTGGATAAATTATTTGTTCCATTGGGAAAATGGGAAAATGTCATGAAGGTGTTCCACAACAATGTGACTGCTGGACACCCGGGCATTAATAAATCCATATTCACAATCATGAGATCTTTTTGGTGGGATTCTCTCAGGAATCATGTTACAGAATATGCGCAGGCCTGTTCTGTGTGTGCAGGTTCCAGAGTACCTCATAAACTTCCGTGTGGATAATTACATCCACTTCCTGTACCCTGTGTTTCGTGGTCCCATTGTCTATGGATTTCATTGTGGAACTTCCTAGTTCTAATGTCTATACCACCATCCTCATGGTGGTTGACCAATTTTTGAAGCTGGCTCATTTTGTCCCACTCTAAAAATTACCCTCCTCTCAAGACTTGGTGCTTATTTTCATACGTGAAATTGTCCGATTACATGGCATCCCTCACAATATTGTCTCTGACAGAGGTTCTCAGTTTGAGTCTCGGTTTTGGAGGGCCTTCAATAAACAGTTAGGCATTGAATTGTCATTTTCTTCCTCTTACCATCTGCAGACCAATGGCACGGCTAAGAGGACTAACCAGTCTCTGGAATTATACTTGCGTTGTTTTCTTAATAGCACTCAAGATAATTGGTCCAAATTACTTCCCTGGGCCGAGTTTGCTTGAAACAATGCTAATCATGACTCTTCTGGTCCTTTTTTCATTAATAACGGTTGTCATCCGACTGTACTACCAACTGTTTTCTCTGACACGGCTATACCTGCTTTGGATGATCACCTTGCTTCTATCCATGATACATGGACCAAGGTTCACTCCACTCTGGAAACTGCGGCTGATTGTTTCAAGTATTATGCTGAGAAACGGCGGGGTGCCAACCCTGTTTACCAAGTGGGTGAGAGGGTGTGGTTATCATTGCGCAACGTTAAGCTGAAAGTTCCTAGTATGAAGTTTGCCCCCAGATTCCTTGGTCTGTTCCGTATCATTAGGAAAATTAATCCTGTTTCCTATTCTCTGGCGCTTCCTGCCTCTTTGCGTATACCCAACACCTTTCATGTCTCCTTGCTCAAACCTCTTGTTTGCAATAGATATACTGTCCCAAGTGTTCCCTCTCCTCCATTGGTTGTTTCTGGAGAGGAGGAGTATGAGGTCTCCTCTATAACTGATTCCTGGTTTTCTTGTGGCACCTTACAATATTTGGATGATTGGAGGGGGTATGGGCCTGCTGAACGTTCTTGGGTTCCGGCCTCTGACATCCATGTTGGCCGCAAAATTGATTCTTTTCATGCCAAATTTCCTCTCAAGCCTGGTACTTCCCACACGGTAGGCGTTCTTTAGGTCGGGGGTAAGGTAACATATTCCTCCTCACCTTGTGGTATTTGCACCCATCAGTCATGTGTCTGTACTAATGACTCTTGCAACATGTTAATGGACGCCGGGCACTGTGGATGCACGCCAAATTATACCTCCACATTCGCCCACGGTGACGACGTTGGCATGTGCGTGACGTCACGCGGGAGACGGGCGTGCACGTTTTGGGGTCAAAGGCCGTACTCGGCCAATCAGAAATGTAAAGCACTTATTTAAGCTCAAAATTACTTTTTCTCATTGTCCTGTCGTGGTTTCCCTAGTGGTTGTCTGAGAGTGTGTTCCTGAGCGTTTATTTTATGGTTTTTGACTTTGGCTTCATTTGACTTCCTTGTATTCTGGTATCCTTGACTTCTGGTTTTCACTTATCATTGTGTCTCATTCTGTGTCCCCTGACCTCGGCAAGTATCCTGACTATTCTTTGGTACGTTAAGTGCAGCCATTCTAAGGCCCAGTAATACGTTACCTATTAGTCCTCTGTGTGACACAATACTATGTGCTGGATCAACTAGTAATCCTGACAGTATCTAGTGGTGGGTTTTTTCATGAAGTAGTTCGTCGGAGCACGTTGGACTTCTTGGGCCACCTGCAGGTTAGAGAAAAGGTTTTCATGGAACTGCCATGCAGTGATGTTAGTTGTATCGTAAGTGGCGAGTGGACAGACCACATGGCCCCCCCCATGGATGAGTCCCGTAGTCTTGGCAGGTAGTAGTACAGGAGGAAGAAATAATCTATGCCTGTGTAACAATCATTCGGGGTCGAATAGAACGTATAGTCCCTGTCTGTTGGATGGATCGCCCTCCAGCAGCCCGTAAGCCTGTACTGGTGTAGGAGTTTGCAGAGTTTGAGCAGTGTGAGTATATATGTGATTACAGAGTTTCAGTGCCACGGCAAGTTTGAAGTGGGCTACGTGTGCTCTAGCTTTCTGGCAGAGGTGTAGTATGTGTGACCGCTTTTCAGGTGAGTTCAGTCCCTTGATATTACGTGAGAGAAGATTCAGTGGGGCTGAGGTGTATTTGGGCCCCTATGGAGCCATGTTGTTAAGCTATCCCTACTAGGCCCCACTGGCATTCGGGTCGCCCCGACAGGAAGAGGGGAAGGAGAGACACCGGTGGGTAAAACCCAACTGGGAATATAGAAAGCAGAGTGAGATAGCGAGTAGCTTTGGCCGACGGTATATACCTCTCCCAGGTGTAGCGCGGTAGCGTGAGCGTCACCCTGGGGCTCAGGATATGGAAGAAATGTTCCTGATGGGAAGCAGAGGCACTGGCATCAGGAAGGCAAGGATCCCCCATCCCGGGACTTTGGAGCAGAAGATGCCCCCTCTTTACAACGGACACCGACCTATGGGTGAGTGGAAGGCACCTCGTCTATTAACTTGCTGAGAAGACTTTGGGTCACTATAAACAGTAAAAGTTTTAATGCAGAAATTGTGGTCTCCACTGACTGCCCTAGGGACAGGTAAGCAGATGACCACCCTGAGGTGGGTCCCCGGGAGTGTGGTCGATTTCCAACAGGAACTAAAGCCTCTCTGTGATACTGCTGTAAACCCTTCGGACACACCCCCGGGTCCCGACGCGATCAATTCAAAGTACGTCTTAGTAGAACCAGTAATTATCCCCTCATCTAAGGCATGTAGTTCCGGGGTGTAAACCCCCTTTTGCCCTCACCTTCTGCACCCTCCCGGCCGTCATTTTTGCACCCCTTCTGTTCCTATTTGTGCGTAGTTAATCCCCACCCCTTCGCCCCCTTTGCTCTTCAGTGTTCCGCCCAGTCCATGGGCTTGCACAGTTCCCGGTATCTAGAGGGGAGAGGGAGGAGTCAGTGTCCATGGTTAGTTTTGGAGCTTACAGATTTTTTTGCCTACCTCCCCTATGATGCAGTGTTGTGTAGCATCTAGAATTTTCCTCCCACTGGTATTGGTGCTAGGGAAGCATATACCACCAGCAAGAGTCCAATGTCCCAGGCCATAGCTAGATATTCCCCTGTTGGGTTTCTCTGATCTGTGGGGTGGTTAACCCTGACGCTAGCAGGTTACGAAATTGTAAATGTTGGTACATATATAAAAAAAAAAAAAATACATAAACTGTAGGGAGACCCCAGATATATCATTTTTTTTACCATGTCCCTTTAAGTCTTGCTCTCCAAAACGCCTCTAAACCCCCCCTGCCCCCACCCTTCCACCCCCAACATACAATTCTCACTATTCCCTACTAGGTCAAGTAAGGCTTTTTTATCCAGGCTTCTACATCCATTAAGGCAAGCATTAGGCGACATTGGGTACAGCAGCTGCAGATACAACCTAGTTTGAGGGGTCACCATCCCTTCCGTGAGATAGGGTAGTTGCAGCTGTACATATGAGGAAAGAAGGGCGGAAAAGAGGCAAGGAGAAAAAAAAATAAAAAAATTTGCAGGGTTTACCATGCCCCTTAAATCTTTGTCTTCCAAGCCTCCGCCATTATTACATACGGAAATATATTTTTTAAAAATGAAATATATATAAAAATAATGATCAATGATAGCACTCCAAGGACTATAAATAAAATTTAACTTTTATTACCTCCACTAAAACAGTACAGTCAACATTTCTGCTTGATCCCCTCAAGCTTTCATCAGGACATACTGAAAATACAAACCAATCCCACATATATAGCATAAATGATGACATCCACTTACCCCACCTGTGGTGTATCTGACTTCATGGACGCTCGGACCGAGACTGTCACGGGCTGCCCGGCAAACCTCTGCAGCCACGTGGCGTCGCGCTCAATGACGCGGCCAGAGGTCATCACCATGGATACCAATAAACAAATACACAGTGTGCATATCTTCCGACACGTAAGAATAAAAACAATGTTGCTAAATCGTCTAGCAGCCGGTGAATGTAACTTGATACCTTAATTCTGTATATGTGAAGTTAAGCAAAAATGGCAAGCTAAACTTTTAAAGCTAGGAAACCACAAACTCAAAAAAAAACAAAAAAAACAACTAATGAATAAATAAACAAAACAAAACAAAAAAAGAGAGAAAAGCAAAAAAAATTTTTTAGGAAACTAATGTCTCAGGTAACAATAATGATATTAATAGATGTAGTAGATCCTAATGAAACACATAGCTAGAAAAATACATACATAAGCCTCATATGATTCTAATATAATAATAAGCTAACAAAGGTTATTATATGTTGACCCATATTGTTATAAAGAGGTCTATAAAACCTCTAACTAGTTACATGGGTACCTCCATTGAAAAAAAATTTTTATCAAAATTTCTTTACATAACGCAGAAGTTCAATAGTCTATAGTTTCTAGAGTCACATAAGCTTAATAGAGAACGTAGTCAAAAAATTTTTTTCGATGGAGGTACCCATGTAACTAGTTAGATGTTTTATAGACCTCTTTATAACAATTTGGGTCAACATATAATAACCTTTGTTAGCTTATTCTTATATTAGAATCATATGAGGCTTATGTATGTATTTTTCTAGCTATGTGTTTCATTAGGATCTACTACATCTATTAATATCATTATTGTTACCTGAGACATTAGTTTCCAAAAAATTTTTTTGCTTTTCTCTCTTTTTTTGTTTTGTTTATTTATTCATTAGGTTTTTTTTTTTGTTTTTTTTCGAGTTTGTGGTTTCCTAGCTTTAAAAGTTTAGCTTGCCATTTTTGCTTAACTTCACATATACAGAATTAAGGTATCAAGTTACATTCACCAGCTGCTAGACAATTTAGCAACATTGTTTTTATTCTTACGTGTCGGAAGATATGCACACTGTGTATTTGTTTATTGGTATCCATGGTGATGACCTCTGGCCGCGTCATTGAGCGCGACGCCACGTGGCTGCGGAGGTTTGCCGGACAGCCCGCGGCAGTCTCGGTCCGAGCGTCCATGAAGTCAGATACACCACAGGTGGAGTAAGTGGATGTCATCATTTATGCTATATATGTGGGGTTGGTTTGTATTTTCAGTATGTCCTGATGAAAGCTTGAGGGGATCAAGCAGAAACGTTGACTGTACTGTTTTAGTGGAGGTAATAAAAGTAAAATTTTATTTATAGTCCTTGGAGTACTATCATTGATCATTATTTTTATATTTTTGGCTGACAAGCACCAGGCATTTATTTTGGAATTAAAAGGTGGAGTGCAAGATCTATTGGATTTTATATATATATATATATATATATATATATATATACATACTGTAACAAACCACCTCTTTTACCAGTAGGATTGTCACAGATCTTGCAGTAACCACAGCCTTCTAGGGTATACAAAGTCCAAGACACATTCAGCTCAGTTTTCATTTTTATTTGATAAAAAGCAGGTGCTTTAAATAATAACAAACAAACAAAATCCCTTGCTCTTACTAGACAGAAATTACTATCTGTAATTGGGTGGCTTTCACAAAAAAAAAAAAAAGAAATGGCTCTGCAATAAACACAAGTGTTGTTAGCTCTCCTAGCTGGCTTTTTCTCCCTCACTCTGCAGCAGGCTGATCTCTTCTTTTAAAGGCCTGTCTGCTAATTGACTAGCTACAGGTGAGTGCCAATTCCACTTTTATGCTCACATATCCTCCTCCCCAGCTCATACCCATGGGTTTGAGCGACCATGGAAATCAGAGAGTGTACCCTCGAAAGCCCATCAGCATTACCTTGTTGCAGACCAGCCCTGTGTTCCACAGTGAAATTAAAAGATTGTAAACTCAAAAACCATCTGGTTACTCTAGAGTTATTTTCCTTGTTCTGATACATCCATGTCAGAGGTGCATGGTCCGTTATCAATCGGAACTTTCTGCCTAACAGGTAGTATTTAAGAGAGTCTAATGCCCACTTAATAGCAAGACACTCTTTTTCAAACAATAGAGTAGTTCTTCTCATGTGGGTTTAACTTCCTGCTCAAAAAGAAAACAGGGTGTTCTTCAACCTGGGATTCCTGTGAAAGAACAGACCCCAAGCCCACATCAGAAGAATCTGTCTGAACTACAAAGTCCCTGGAAAAATCTGGGGTCACCAAGACAGGATGGCTACAGATAGCTTCCTTCAGACACTTAAAAGCCTTTTCTGCCTCAGGGCACCATTTAACTATAACTGGGGATTTTGCTTTAATAAGGTCTGTTAGAGGTGCAGCAATGGTAGCAAAATCTGGGATGAATCGCCTATAGTATCCAATTAAACCCAAAAATGCCTTTACTTGTTTTTGTTTTTTTTAAGGGGCCGTGGCCATTTTTGTATGGCTTCCACTTTGGCTTCCTGTGGTTTAACCAAACCCCTCCCAATAGAATAACCTAAGCATAGGCGTGCGCAGCCTATTGCATTAGGGTGTGCACCCTAAAGCACAAACATACGCCGCGTGTGTGTGTGTATATATATATATATATATATATATATACACATATATATATATATATATATATATATATATACATATATATATTCACAGACACACACACTCACAGACACACTCACACACACTGACACACACTTACAGACACACACTGACAAACACACACACACACACACACACACTCACTGACACACACACACTGACACATACTCACACACTCACTGACACACACACTCACAGACACATACTCACACACTCACACTGACACACACTCACACACTCACAGACACACACTGACACATACTCACACACTCACTGACACACACACTCACAGACACATACTCACACATTTACACACAATCACAGACACACACTCACACACACACACTGACACACACACACTCACAGACACATACTCACACACTCACTGACACACACAGACACACACACACACACACACTCACAGACACACACACACACTGACACATACTCACACACTCACTGACACACACTCACACTCACAGACACACACACTCACAGACACACACACACACACACTGACGCATACTCACACACACACTGACACACACACACACAAATTATTATATTTAAAAAATTTTTTTTTAAATGTCCACCCAGCCTCCTACCTGGAGTGCTGGTGGACTTGTTCCTGGGGTCCAGTGGGGGAAGGCGCCTTTCTCCAGCTCAGCCGCGGCGAGGGAGCTCTCTGCTCTCTGCTTCCTCTCGCCGCGCGGGCTGTCTGCTGTAGCTGGGAGCCGGAATATGACGTCATATTCCGGCTCCCGGCATCAGCGCGCGGCGAGAGGAAGCAGAGAGCAGAGAGCAGAGAGCTCCCTCGCCGCGGCTGAGCTGCAGGGTGGGTGGAATCATCACCTCTTGCCCTCCCATGACAGGGGCAAGAGGTGAGACAGGGGACACTGAGTGCCTGCAGGAACAGCGTTCCTGCTCAAAAAAAGTGCAGGAACGCTGTTCCTGCAGGACTCAAACCATAGGCGTGCGCACGGGGATTAGGGTGTGCCCAGGCACACCCGGCACACCCTGTGCGCACGCCTATGAACCTAAGTATTTTGCTTCCTCTAAACCAATTGTACACTTGGAAGGATTGGCAGTTAAGCCCGCTGAGCGGGGGTCGTCATGGGTCGTCATCAAGCACCGCTTGAACATTGGGGAGGTGGGATTCCCAGTCTGCACTGTGGATGACGACATCATCCAAGTATGCTGCAGCATAACGAACATGAGGTTTAAGAATTCTGTCCATCATTCGTTGGAATGTGGCAGGTGCCCCATGTAACCCAAATGGCAATACAGTGTACTGAAACAGGCCACTGGGTGTTGAAAAGGCTGTCTTTTCTTTGGCTCTTTCAGAGAGAGGGACCTGCCAGTAACCCGTTGTTAAATCCAAGGTTGTTAGATAACGAGCTTTACCCAGTCTTTATATTAACTCATTAACTCTGGGCATTGGGTAAGCATCACATTTTGAGATGGCATTTAACTTGCGGTAGTCATTGCAGAACCTCCATGTGCCATCAGGTTTTGGCACCAATACAATAGGACTACTCCAGTTACTTTGGGATTCTTCAATGACTCCAAGTTTTAACATGTTCTCAATAGTGATGTACCGAACGGTTCGCCGGCGAACGGTTCCTGGCGAACATAGCATGTTCGCGTTCGCCACGGCGGGTGAACATATGCGCGGTTCGACCCGCCCCCTATTCGTCATCATTGAGTAAACTTTGACCCTGTACCTCACAGTCAGCAGACACATTCCAGCCAATTAGCAGCACACCCTCCCTAGCAGACCCTCCCACCTCCCGGAAGGCATCCATTTTAGATTCATTCTCAAGCTGCATGCTTAGTAAGAGGAGGGAAAGTGTAGCTGCTGTTCATAAGATAGGGAAAAGTATAGCTAGGTTAGGGATAAGGGTATGCTTTTTTTTGATTTTTTTTTTCTATGTAATGTAAATGCACTTAGTTGTCTGCCACTGCTGCCAGCTTCTGTGTCAGGCTCACAGTGCATACTGTGCCTATTTCCCCAGTCAGTGCCACCACTTACATCTGGTGTCACAATAGCTTGGATTTAAAAACAAAAAACTTTTTTCACTGTTATAGATTGAATAGCAGTCAGTGTCCTTAAAGCTGGTGTGTTACGCTAACAGTGGATACGCTGACAAGTGCCACTAATTAGATCTGGTGTCACAATAGCTTGGATTTAAAAACAAAAAACTTTTTTTACTGTTATAGATTGAATAGCAGTTAGTTATCTTCAAGCGGGTGTCAGGCCTACAGCCTGTGCTCTGCACAACTGTGCCAGTGCACATTGCCACTCATATCTGGTCTCACAGTAGCTTGCACGCATAGTACCACTAATCCCAACAAAATGACAGGCAGAGGCAGGCCACCCCGCAGGGGCCATCGTGGTCGTGGTGCTGTGATTCCCTTTGGCCCTAGAATAATGCCCAGTTTTCAGAGGCCACGTACCCTGAACTTGAAAAGTTCTGAGGACATAGTTGACTGGCTAACACAGGACACCCAATCTTCTACAGCCTCCGCTCAGAACCTTGACGCACCATCCTCCTCCAGCTTAGCTTCAGGCACCTCTCAAGATACCACTCACCCGCCTGCCGCCACCACCAAAACTAGCACCACAGCCGCTTCGGTTGGTATGTCAGAGGAGTTATTCACACATCCGTTTGAAGAAATGAGTGATGCGCAACCATTATTGCCAGAGGATGTAGATAACAGGGATATGTCTCAGGCAGTATTACACACATGGACGCATCGTGTGATGATGATGTTGTACCCGCTGCTGCTTCCCTTTGCTGAGTTGTCATATGCGAAGCGGGTTGATGATGACGTGAGGCCCATGGATACGGGTGCCCTCGGCCGCCAAGAAGAAGAACAGGAGAAAGTCTTAGATGGGGGGAGACAGGGGTGAGGAGGACGAGTTGGAAGCAGGGGAGGTCAGCTCGCAAGGAGCTAGTGGTAGTCAGACAGCATGCATCGCACTGGCCGCCCGACAGCACGCCAATCAACGATGCTGTGTCCACTATTCAGAATGCCGCCATTGCAGAGCTCAGCAGTGTGGAATTTTTTGTGTGTTCGCCTCTGACAAATAAAGGATGCCATATTTGCAACCTGTGCCAAAAGAAACTGAGTCGTGGGAAGTCCAACACCCACCTAGGTACAACTGCTTTGCGTAGGCACATGATCTCACATCACAAACGCATATGGGATCAACACATGAGTACAAGCAGCTCGCCTACTCTAAGCCGCCAGCCTCCTCCTGGTCCAGCATCTTCAGCCACGCCAACCACTGCTGTCCTCCTTGTCCCCTCTCAACCATCCGCCACTCCGCCTCCCGCCTTGAGCAGTTCACGCTCATCTTCCCACAGTCATGTGTCTGTCAAGGACATGTTTGAGCGTAAGAAGACAATGTCAGAAAGTCACCCCCTTGCCCAGCGTCTGACTGCTGGCTTGTCCGAACTATTAGCCCGCCAGCTTTACCATACAAGCTGGTGGGAGGCGCTCAAAAATTTGTAGCTATTGGGACACCGCGAGTGGAAGGTACCCGGCCGAAATTACTTTCAAGCAAAAGGCAACTCCCCAACCTGTACTCGATTGTGCAAAAAGGAAGTAATGGCATGTCTGACACACAGTGTTGGGGCAAGGGTCCATCTGACCACTGATACCTGGTCTGCAAAGCATGGTCAGGGCAGGTATATCACCTACACTGCGCATTGGGTAAACCTGCTGACGGCTGCCAAGCATGGAATGCGTGGCTCTGCAGAGGAGTTGGTGACACCGCCACGACTTGCAGGCAGGCCTGCTGCCACCTCCTCTACTCCCCCTACTCCATCCTCTTCCATAACCTCCTCGGGTTGAGTTCTTTCTGCTGGCGCCTTGCTCCACATCAACGGATAGGATGTACAGTGATTAAACTGATAACATTAGTACTAAACAATAATTCACCCTATCTGGTGGCACATTAGATTGCACGCCAAGTAGTGCCCCAAATTCTGTTGTGATCTGTGAGTAAGGTAAACGGGTTGTCCATACGTAGGTTGCAGCTTTTGAGGGCCCTTACACCACCGCCATGCACTCCTTTTCAATGGCAGGAATCTACTTCGCTTATGCAAAAGTTTACGGCTTAGATAAAAATCAATGCCGTACACGACCACTGATAGGAGACGTGGAAGGTATTAAACTGATCAGAACAATACTAAACACACCACTCCTATCTGGTGGCACATTAGCTTGACCGCGCAGTGCCCCAAATTTGCAGTAAGAGGACCGACTAAGGCTCTTCTTCCATCTCCCTGTTACAAAAATCAATGCCGTACACGACCACTGATAGGAGACGTGGAAGGTATTAAACTGATCAGAACAATACTAAACACACCAATCCTATCTGGTGTCACATTAGCTTGACCGCGCAGTGCCCCAAATTTGCAGTAAGAGGACCCCATCAGCTCTTCTTCCATCTCCCCAAAATCAATGCCGTACACGTCCACTGATAGGAGACGCGGAAGGTATTAAACTGATCAGAACAATACTAAACACACCACTCCTTTTTTGGTGAGGCTTTACAGGACAGAGTGCTTCTCCACGGGACATGTTAACTCACGGGCAGCTGGCTCATCAAGGAACCAGAGCAGCTTTCCATATACAGGTAAGACACGTGCAGCCGGTAAGGGTTCAGGCTCTTCTTCCTGGAGGATACGCTGCAAGCCTGTTGAACGAGGTGACCTTGCTCGGGTCCCAGGTGTACGGTTCCTAAAATGGCTGCTATATACACGTCCACTGATAGGAGACGTGGAAGGTATTAAACTGATCAGAACAATACTAAACACACCA
>OW240917.1:136886565-136909065 GCA_933207985.1 Pelobates cultripes
CACCGCAGGAAGGGGAATTGCATGTACCATCTAAGGACAAATGACCTGGCTTGAAATGAGGATTCAGAGGTAAAGGAAGATTTTAGTGTTTTTGCCAATGATAAACGGCAGGTTGCTTCCACACTGCCATTCTCTGAAGTTCTGCCTGTGCATAACACTCAGAACGACAAGGATTTGGCTTAATTTCTCATAGTAGCTCTGTTTGGAATGGAAAAAAACTGTACAAGATGGTTTGCGGCAGGGCCTGACAGCAGAGCGGAGCGGACGCATGTCGCTACTGCTCCCGCATCTAACTCTGCCTAAAGCCGACTCCTGCTGAACAGAGGTGGTGACCCATCGTGTAGAGGCTGCAAAGCGATAGAGCATACTGAGACCCACAAGTGGCCTTCTGCACCGGTACCGACCTACCTGATATTGCGGCCTACAGGCATTGCGGCGTCGGGGGAGACGGACGCTTTCCCGCAGCCTAAACAAACAGCAATACAAAGCTTGAGCCTCTGTCCCCCCCATGGACCAGCGGGGGTTATCCCGGTCCCCACCAGTCAGACACACATGCCCGCACAGACAGCGGCCGCCCACTCAAGCCTGAGAGCCAGCTGCTCCGGGCCTAACCGCATGGAGAGAGAAACGCAACTCACGAGGCCTGCACTCGCACAACCTCAACCTACGAACCTGGACCTGATATTTTAACAGTTCTGGGTCAAACTGGAATGACTATTCACTAGGCCCTCCTCGGCTCATGGAGGTACAACATGGGGAGCAGGCAAGCGGAGAAGGAGTGGGCCTGTCCCGGGCAACGAGCACCATCCTACCTTAACGGTGCGCGCTGATCGCCCACCAAGGCCGAGGGTCACACGGAGGGTACCTCCACAGCATCGGCCACACCGCTGGAGGCCCGACCACCGCTGGCGGCGGCAGAACACCAGGGCTTTCCGTGATGCCCACATAGGGAAAAACTCTGCCTCCACGAGCACCTGAGTTTGTGGCACCTGGATGCAAGCCCCGCACAAGACCTGTGGCCAGGGGGAGGCCTTGCCAACTTTGCAGCCCACCAAAAATCTACACACCTCGCAAGCATCAGCTCCCTCAGGGCCACGTAGATGAATAGGCTGAAGAAGCGGTCCGTGAACTGAGCCCAAGCCAGGGAGTGAGCATAACACCTGGACTGGCACCCAAGGGGAAACGCTGCACACTTGACCTTTAGAGGTAGACATGACTAGCATGGGCGTAGGAACCCAAAAAAATATGGGGGGGGATAGCATTTTTACTCGCCGGGTATATTCTTATTCCGTAAACTATGAGTTGTTTATCCCATTGCACAGCGCTAGGGAATTTGCAGTTGCTATATAAATGATTAAATAATAACTTTAAAGGGTCACTACAGGGAAGGGATTTTACTTACCTGGATACAGTGCCGGGATCCTCCTGATGCTGCGCCCTCTATTTCGTCAAAATAACGAAATAGGAGGGTGCGAGCAGGGAGCAATAAAACGCTTCTATTCAGAAGCGTCATTGCTCTCTGATGCGCATACGCAGCTTTGCCGCACATGCGCAGATACTTCATAGGGTGGCATTCATGTCTCGACTAGGAAGCACCTCTAGTGGCCATCTGAGTGTCCACTGGAGGTATTCCTCATCAGTAATGTAAATACTGCCTTTTTCACGAAATGGCTGTGCTTACATTAAAAAGCCTGCAAAGACATGCTATAGACACCAGAACTACTACGTTTAGCTGTTGTGGTTCTGGTGACTATAGTGTCCCTTGAATATAGAGAGGAAAAAAGAATCATCACAAATGTAAGAAATAAAATGTCTGTATCATTATTCTAATAATTATTTTTAAAAAAATTAAAAAAATGCACATTCCTAGATTAATTTTTAGCATGACATATGACACAAACATTTTGTACTTTGCAGATTACTTTTTATATTTTTTTATACATATACAGATTGTGTAATACTGCCCCTGACTTAGGGTGACCACATTTCCTAACTGCCATTCAGTGACACTTTCAGAAATGCATTCCATACATTTTACTACCCGTCTCTACCCCTTCCATTTATATTAGAACCCCTTTCCATGTAAATTAGAGATTAGTGCCACAAATAATATGCTAGATTGCCTACTTACAACCAGATGAGGATGATGATGGGCTCTAGCTGCAGTCTGGCTCCACTGGTCTGGTGTAGAACAGGCTCTCTGGAGGCTGTTTGTAACTGTGGTCACAAAAATCAATGTTCTGGGAGAACGGGAAGCAGCTCCATTTTTTGGGGCCCTTTACACAGCTCAAGGTCTGGGTCCCAGGGTCCACCTTCATGTTCCACCAATGAGTTTGTTCACAGGGGGTGGAGTGTGTAGGGGATGTCCTGATATGTGTGTAAGGAATGCATTGTGTGAATCTGTGTTTGTATGTGTAAGTGCTGCAAGGTGTGTTTCTGTGTATGTACGGGATGCAGTGTGTGCGTCTGTAAGGGGTGCATTTAGTATGTGTAAGGAATGCATTGTGTGTTTCTGTGTGTGTAAGGTTTGCATGATTGTGCGATTGTGTGTGTGTGTGATGGATGTCAATCTCTCTCCCTCCCTTGTCACTCTCTTTCTCCTCCTCCCTCCCTCGTCACTCTCTTTCTCCCCTTCCCTCCCTCCCTTGTCACTCTCTTTTTCCCCCTCCCTTGTCACTCTCTTTCTCCCCCTCCCTTGTCACTCTTTCTCCCCCTCCCTCCCTTGTCACTCTCTCTCCCCCTCCCTCCCTCCCTTGTCACTCTCTTTCTCCCCCTCCCTCCCTTGTCACTCTTCCCTCCTTGTCATTCTTTCTCTCCCTCCCTCGTCACCCTCTTTCTCCCGCCCTCATCACTCTCTTTCTCCCCCTCCCTTGTCACTCTTTCTTCCCCTCCCTCCCTTGTCACTCTCTTTCTCCCCCTCCCTCCCTTGTCACTCTTTCTCCCCCTCCCCTCCTTGTCACTCTCTCCCCCTTCCTCCCTTGTCACTCTCTCTTCCCCTCCCTCCCTTGTCACTCTCTCCCTCCTCCTCCTTGTCACTCTCTTTCTCCCTCCTCCCCCCTTGTCACTCTCTTTCTCCCCTCCCCCTGTCACTCCTCCCCTCCCTCCCTTGTCATCTCTTTTCTCCCCTCCCCTCCCTCCCTTGTCACTCTCTTTCTCCCCCCTCCCTGCCACTCACTCTCTCCCCCTCCCTCCCTTGTCACTCTCCCTCCTCCCTTGTCACTCTCTCCCCCTCCCTCCCTTGTCACTCTCTCCCCCTCCTCCCTCCCTTGTCACTCTTTCTCCCCTTCCCTCCCTCCCTTGTCACTTTCTCCCCTCCCTCCCTTGTCACTCTTTCTCCCCCTCCTTCCCTTGTCACTTCTCCCCCTCCCTCCCTTGTCACTCTTTCTCCCCCTCCCTCCCTCGTCACTCTTTCTCCCCCTCCTTCACTCCCCCCCCACCTTGGTTGTAGCATGGCCGGCCCAGTATAGTCCGTGGGTACAGGGAGCTTTTGTTTCCTGTACCCGGCCGGACTAACAGGAAGTGCACACTCAGTGTGTAGTTCCTGTTAGTCCGGCCAGGTACAGGAGACAGATGCTCCCTGTACCCGCGGACTATACTGGGCTCGGCCACGCTACAGAGAGGGAGTGACAGGAGGGAGCGCTGAGCGCTGCTTCCCTCCTGTCAGCCCCTCTCCTCAGGCTGCGCCCGGGCTGCGGTCCGCCCTCATGGAAGCACCGCCCGGGCAAAGCTGCAGCCGCCTGAGGCTCTCTACAGAGCGCTCGGGCGGCTGCAGCATGGGGGGGCCGGCGGAGCTGGGGGGGATTTCCCCATAACCTGTCCCCCCTGCATGATTTGCTGGGGGGGATGCGTCCCCCCCATCCCCCCCGGTTCCTATGCTCATGATGAACAGTGACCCTTAATGGACTGATATTGGCAACGCATAAGTCGTACTCAACCCCCCAGGGGTTCCCACAACTGCAGACACTCCCAACAAAGCGGAACATGTGTGCCCTACGGTGGCAATAAGCCTGACATTTAACTACGCAGTTAATCTATGTCTGTTCTTTATTGTTCTTATTTATATTTGTACTATGATAAGCGCAGTTTGAATTAACTTAGAGAAAGCTCATAAGCCATAGACATGTCTAATAGGTATAGCTACGATTACGCATATTTGCTGGTTACCTATATCTTGAAATCGCATGTTTACTACCTACATAGTGTATCAGCAGGATACTCCGCATTGAATAGCTACTCAGCCTGTCTAGGTGAATAGCATGAGTGTATTTACACTGTTTTTACATGGAAAGCATGGCTCAAAGCATAGCTCTAGTACTACGGGTGTTACTCAACATAACCGTTATATGCTTGCCTTTACAATGCTTTATAAATGTTTTCGTTAAACAACAAAGAAACAAAAAATTTATCATTACTGAACAAGGAAATGTATCTACCGAATGTTAATGATATGAACCCCATCCTTTGAACTGACTGTACATTTCCCTTTTCTTTTTTTTGTATCTCATCTCGTATGCCGCAATAAAATAAAAAGATTGACAAAAAAAAAAAAAAAAGATGGTTTGCATCTTTCACAAAAGGGAACAAATGTTCTCAGTGAGCAGCTCAGAGGTTTTGCTAGGATGTATTTAAACTAGGTGGGGGGAGGGTGATAAAGCATCAATCCAATTGCTCCCCAAAACAAGGACAGAAGGTGCCTGTTGCAAGTGTGTTAAAAAATGATAAGCTTAGAGTCATGTCTACAAATGCTCGCAGTTTAGGTAATAAGATCCATGAACTTGTGGCAATAATGGCAACTGATAATGTAAATTTAGTCGCTGTTACGGAGACATGGTATAATGAGAAAAATGACTGGGACATAGCAATACCAGGGTACTCTTTATATAGAATAGACAGGGAAGGCAAAAAAGGGGAGGGGTGGCTCTGTATGTGAAGGATAGCATAAAATCTAGCCTAATAAAAGTTAGTGAGGCGAAGATAGAGTCCGTTTGGGTTACGTTAGAATTTGGTAATCACACAGTAACTTGCGTAGATGTGATTTATAGGCCCCCAGGACAAATAGAAGAGTTAAATAATCTACTAGTTGAGGAAATAGCTAAAATGGCAATGAAGGGTGAAGTTATCATCATGGGTGACTTTAATCTTCCTGATGTGAATTGGAAAGCCAAAATAGCTGCTTGTGCCAGGAGCACACATATTCTAAACTCCCTACTGGGATTGTCTTTAAAACAAGTCGTTGAGGAGTCAACTCGTAAAGAGGCCATACTAGGTAGATTTAGTGTTAACAAATGGAAATTTGGTATCAGATATTACTATAGGTGAAAGTGTAGGATCCAGTGATCATCAGTCAGTGTGGTTTAATATAAGAACAGTGACATTGTCACACCACACAGAAACAAAAGTTTTAGAGTTTAGAAAAAACAGACTTTTCTAAAATTAGAATATGTGTGAAGGAGTCATTATCAGACTGGATCAATTTAAATGGAGTCCAAGAGAAATGGGATTATTTAAACATTGCACTGCTGAAGGCAACAGAAGGCAACAAAAAATTCAAGAAACGACTGGGGTCAAAATAGTAAAGAACAAAAAGTTAAAATTCAGTAATTATAAAAAAATCCATAGTGAGGAAAACAGAATGATCTATAAGAGGCTAAGCAAGTTATAAGAGCTTCCAAGGCACACACAGAAGAGAAAATAGCACAGTCAGAAAAAAAAGGGGCAAAACATTTTTTAGATACATAAATGATAAAAGGAAAGTAAAACAAGGATTAGTTAAATTAAAAACAAAAGAAGGAAGGTATGTAGAAGAGGATAAAGGTCTAGCTGACTGCCTCAATGAATATTTTTGTTCAGTATTTACAGATGAAAATGAAGGAAAAGGGCCTCAGTTAGGAAAAAGGACAAATGACCCATCTGTTACATGTGAGTTTACAGTGGAAGAGGTTCTATTTCGACTGTCAAAAGTAAACACAAATAAGTCAATGGGACCTGATGGAATACACCCAACGTTATTAAAAGAGCTTAGATGTGTACTAGCAAATCCATTAACAGATTTCTTTAACCAATCATTGTTAACAGGAGTAGTCCCAGAAGATTGGAAGTTAGCAAATGTTGTGCCCATTCACAAGAAAGATAGTAGGGAGGAGACGGGCAACTATAGGCCAGTAAGCCTTAGTTCAATAGTGGGGAAAGTAATGGAAACTATGTTAAAGGATAGGGTTGTTGAACATCTAAAATCACAGGGATTTCAAGATCAGAGACAACATGGGTTTACTTCAGGAAGATGATGCCAAACTTATCTTATTGATTTTATTTATTGGGTAACTAAAATAATAGATCAATGTGGTGCAGTAGACATTGCTTACCTAGATTTCAGTCAGGCTTTTGACACTGTTGCACATAGAAGGCTTATAAATAAACTGCAATCTTTAAGTTTGAATTCCAATATTGTTGAATGGGTAAGGCAGTGACTGAGTGACAGGCAACAGAGGGTTGTAGTCAATAGAGTATATTCGAAGCATGGGCTTGTCTCCAGTGGGGTACCTCAGGGATCTGTATGTGGACCCATTCTCGTTAATATTTTTATTAGTGATATTGCAGAAGGTCTTGATGGTAAGCTACATCTTTTTGCTGATGATACTAAGATATGTAACAGGGTTGATGTTCCAGGAGGGATAAGCCAAATGGCAAATGATTTAGGTAAACTAGAAAAATGGTCAGAGTTGTGGCAACTGACATTTAATGTGGATAAGTGCAAGATAATGCATCTTGGACGTAAAAACCCAAGGGCAGAGTACAGAATATTTGATAGAGTCCTAACCTCAACATCTAAGGACAGGGATTTAGGGGTGATTATTTCTGATGAAGGAAGGCAGACAATGCAATAGAACAGCAGGAGATTATAGCAGAATGTTTGATGTATAGGGAGAGGTATTAGCAGTAGAAAGAGGGATTGCTCATGCCATTGTACAGAACACTGGTGAGACCTCACTTGGAGTATTGAAGATCGTATCTCCAGAAGGATATTGATACTTTAGAGAGAGTTCAGAGAAGGGGCTACTAAACTGATTCATGGATTGCAGGATAAAACTTACAAGGAAAGGTTAAAGGAACTTAACATGTATACCTTGGAGGAAAGACGAGACAGAGGGCATAGAAACATCTAAATACATAAAGGGAATAAACACAGTAAAGGAAGAAAAACTACCACAACAAGAAGACATAGTCTTAAATTAGAGAGGCAACGGTTTAAAAATAATATCAGGAAGTGGATGCATGGAATAGCCTTCCAGCTGAAGTGGTAGAGGTTAACACAGTAAAGGAGTTTAAGCATGCATGGGATAGACATAAGGCTATCCTAACTATAAGAAAAGGCCAAGGACTAATGAAAGTCTTTAGAAAATTGGGCAGACTAGATGGGCCAAATGATTCTCATCTGCCATCATATTCTATGTTTCTATTAAATTAAAAATGTCAACTCATAGTGAGATGCTCAGCTCCATTCCTGTTATAGGATATATACATAGGATATATATTCTAATATGTTCCAGAAATTAGTCGCTCAATCCAATGTAATTCAGTTTTTCAATAAAGCTCACATTCTAATGTAATTTAGTTCATCAATAAAACTTGCACTGTAATGTAATTCAGTTCACCAATAAAGCTCACACTGTAATGTTATTCAGTTATATAATATAGCTTGCATGCAAATGTAATTCTGTTTGCCAATAAAGCTCACACTAGAATATAAGTCAGTTAATCAATAAAGCTCACACTGTAATGTAATTCAATTCATCAATGTTGTGGCATTGACTTAAAGATGAATATTAATATTTTAATTAATATATATTAATTAAGTAATAAGTAGCAACATTAATATGTTTTATAGTTCTTAGTATTATGGTCTAATATGTGGATCGAAAATACTCAAAACGTTGTAATATTAAATGTACACAGATACTCCTCACTTACCGACCGGGTTCCGTTCTTACGACTCAGTCATAGAACACATTGGTCAGTAAGTGAGGAGTTAAGGGATTCCTTGCTCTGGTGCAGTTGTCTTTGTTGGGGGAAATTTCCCCAAACATAAACTAACGCACCAGAGTAGAGAATCCCTCTAATCTATGTTTGGGCAATTTTCCCCGAACATAGATTTAAGGGATTCCCTGCTATGGTGCGTCTGTCTGTGTTCAGGGACATTTCCCAGAACATAGAAGAACACAGCAGAGCAGGGAATCCCTCTAATTCCCACAACGGCTCGCACTTACCACCCCGCGAGAGAACTAGCTGAATGTCAATTTACTACAATAATTATTCAATACAAAACTACAACATATTACTTACAAAAGGCTATAACAGTTGCTAAATGTTACAATGGGAACAAACTTACACAGGCCCCTGCCTCTGGGGCTGGTTCTAAACAGTCAGCTGCTAAATTCTTAGGCAGGCCAAGAAGCCAAGAGCAAAATGAGAGGCTAACGACAGGCTACACCTGTTTTTTATTCAGTGTTTTCCTAAGTAGGCAATACTGTGATGTTACTGACAGAAGCACATGGCTTAAGGAATTCTACACACTGCCCTTAGTGGTGCCTCTAAAGCAGTGATTCCCAACCTTTTTTGACTTGAGTACTCCTTGGCAGACCATTTCCATAAATTGTACCCCCATATTAGCAAAATGTTTGTAATTAATATAGTTGTTATTATTTCAATGTATACATTTTTCTCTGCCCAATTTCCCATTTTTTTCTGCCTGCTCTTCCTCTAACAGTGGGTGTGGGAGTGTGACAGTGTGGTACCTATGGTCATAGTATGGCTCACATTTTGTTTTTCAGTGGCTTCAATCTTCCCCCGGGCATAAAATGATTTTATGCTTTTTTGGGAGGCGGTTTGTTTTTCAGCCTTGGGGCTCCACTTTCACAAGACAAAACTGCAGGACCCACCACGTGCATGGTATTCCTGGGTTTACAGTTAAACACAGTCCTCTTAGAGGCTAGCCTCCCCGCGGACAAGCTCCTGAGAATCAAAAATGACGTGCATGAATTCATGAGGATCGTAGCTTGTTCACGGAAAGACTTGCAATCTTTATTGGGCACTCTTAACTTTGATATGCAGATTATCCCGCAGGGTCGATCATTTATTTCTAGGCTATTGTGCCTCCTACCTGGTGCCCCAGATAGCCAAAGCAGGATTACCCTGAATCTAAACGCCAGAGCCGATTTAATCATGTGGCAACAGTTCCTAGACAATTGGAATGGCAGATCTATGTTTGTTCCCCCATCGTCTGATGATTTGGTTATTTGGACTGATGCGGCTGCACACACTGGCTTCGCTGCCATTTTTGGTGACAGATGGTTAAGAGACATTTGGCCTGCTGAGGCCATTAACTTACCAGCATTTCAGGAGACATCCGCTCTCTTTGAGATCTATCCTATCGTGGCAGCCGCATTTAGGTGGGGAGCATTATGGCAAGGGCAGTCTGGCAAATTTCAATGTGTATAAACTGAAAAATGTAACATGCTATGTTTGACCCTGTAACTTTCTAAAGCACCATAAAACCTGTACATTTGTACAACTGTTTTACTTGTGAGACATTGCTGAATACAAATGTGTATTTTATTGCAGTAACAGCTAACAGTATTATGCTATTCACAGTTAAAATGCCATGCAGAACTAAAAAAATAACAACATTTCTTAATTTCACAATTTCTTTTTATATTTTATTCATAATAAATTATGTTTCATATATAAATATTTGACATGACACAAAAGCCCTGTTTCTCCTGAACAAAATTATGTCTAATAGGTGTGGGTGCATTAAACATGAAAGAGATGAATTCTGGTTGAACAGACATTTAGCGCAAATTCAAAGTTTTGTTTGCGTTTTGTTTTGATCACAACTTGTACAACTGCCTCAGTCCTTAAGGGGTTAAAGACAATGAATATGTGAACATTTTGTAGATACAAACATCCACCAGCTATTGATATTTAGTTATGTTAAATGGCTGCTTTTTACCGACCAACGAGTCCCATCTCAATGTATTTCTAATTCTATTTTTCCAGATTGCTACTTCTAGTCCAAAATGTGCAAAAAGTGTCCAAAAAGTGATCAAAAGTGAGGGAATAGGGACATTAAAAGAATAAAGAAAATATTGTGATATATGAATGCACTATACATGAAAGAACACACTGCAACTTGGAATATGTTACTTTCTAGGTCTATATGTTTCTGGGAATTTTTATTTTTTTTAAATATCATGGTAACACATATCACTATAAGCCAAAACAAGTATGTATGCGAACACTCATATAGTTTGCCAGTTAATGAGTAATGGCTAAGGGCCATGTATTAGTTACAGAAAAAAAACCTTAAACAGTAACATATTAAAGGGATTTCACCAACAAAGGTAGTCCAGATCTGAAATGCTGGCAAGTTCCCTCTGCAAGAGAAACCACAGGGAAATTTAGATACATATCACTAGTGGTTTATGTAAATGTATTAATTTATATTACAATAAAACTTATTTTGTATATTGTTTGTAATTATTATTTTATTTTGTGTATTGTTTGTAATTGTTATGATTTTACGTTTTGCTTTTGTTCTCTGTATTGTATGGAATTAAGATAGACATAGGAATATATGTAAGAATAACAATGTTTCTAATACATTCAAATTACAGGTAGAGAACACCAAGGTTGTATTCCTGGGTGTGTAGCGGAGAGGTAGTATAATCCACGGTATCTCCGCTGGGTAACAGGAACAGCATAACCTAATCCAGGTAAATAAATACAGCATACAATAATCCCGGTAGCGTTGTAAGAATCCTTCCTTCCCAAGAACTAGACGACACATAGGCTGGGAGTCAACTGAGCTTTTAATCACAAGTCACAGTATTTATGGGATTCCCCATGCAAGGGGTTTCCTTACTGACATTATAGGGGTTGTACAGTAGGGGACTACATGGGGAACTTAACAACCTGTACATTTCTCCCATCATGCACTGCTGTACGAGAGGGATACTCCTACTAGAATATACCGTTAAGTGGATTATGCCTCCATGCAGCAGAACCGACATTTTACATGAAAATGAATAACTTTTACATTATTCGCTTTATTCAAACGAATGGACGTTTGGTAGATAGCTGGGGTCTGAGCGCACAGTTCATGAAAGTACCGCTCAGATCCCAGCACAACTAACCGAACGTCGCACAAAACACACATTATTTCCAAGTTACATTCAAAGTACCGATTGACATTAGGGGAACAACTACCGAAAGACCGGGGCTCCTGAAGGGCCTGGAAGTCCAGCGGTATTTGTGCCATTGAGTAGCCGATTTTAGTTCCAGGCGCTGGATGACCAAATACCGCTGGGTTAACACAGGATCCAAGATGGCCGACCACCGCGTGGTCGGTAGCCGAACGGCGGCCACCCTGAATCCCTATAATTACCGATTGGAAACAATGTTGCAATCTTTAATGGGAGCCACACGACCTCCTGTGTGTGGTCTCCCATTCGGTAGTTTATTCGTTTCACGAACAGTGTTGAAATTCACTGTTCGTGAAACTACTGTATGAATGCTGGTGGCTTTATGCCGCCAGCATACAAATGCTCTTGTTCGGATAAAATACAGTAACCTGTATACGCTTGGTTCTTGGTTTAAAGTAACAGCAATACATTAATACCAATTACAGTTTTAAGTGGCTAGTTTTGCCACAGGGTGCATATTCCATATTATGCAATATTCTTTTAAGGAACAAACTGTAAATGTTATATATAGAGTTGAGCGGACACCTGGATGTTTGGGTCCGGCGGGTTCGGACGAACTTTGAAAAAAAAGTCCGGATTTGGGATCGAACTGGACCCCGAACTCCATTGAAGTCAATGGGGACCCGAACCTTTGGGCACAAAAATGGCTCTAAAAAAGTCCTGGAAAGGGCTAGAGGGCTGCAAAAGGAAGTAAAATGGGGGTAAGAGTAGAACAAGTGCCCCGCAAACAAATGTGGATAGGGAAATCACGTAAAATAACATAAAAATTAAAAATACAGCTGAGCCATAAAATATCACTAGATGAAATCTTTGATTTTAGCTTTGGAAGAACATAAATCAAAATCTAAAGCATGGCTGTCAGGAGGATCACCAGAATTATCCATTTGAGCGAGGGAAGGAGTGCAGGGTATTCTCTTTCATTGTTCAAACTGAGCTCAACTCCTGATGCATAGAGAAAAGGCCTTCACAAGCTGGTTTTTTTTTTAAATTGTGGTAGACCCCAAAATATTGGGAAATATAAAAAAAGAACCATTTGCGGCCTGCAGTGCATTTCTTGCAGTCCTGATGCATGGAGAAATGCTCAACTCCTGATGCATGGAGAAAAGGCCTTCACAAGCCTATGCTTTTGTGTACATAGTTTATACTAAGTGACCCATAGGTTGAGGAGGCGGTGACCGTGACGGTGTAGGTGGAAACGGCGGTGGAGGAGGAGGTAGCCAACACTGTTTTTTATTTTAGTTTTTTTAATTGGGGTAGCCCCCAAAATATTGGGACATATAAAAAAAGAAAACTCTGTTCTGCAGAGCGACTAACCCGTTCGTGCTTCAGCTGAAACTCCACTATTGCCTGCTGCTGCTCACACAGTCTCATGAGGCGGTGAGCGGGAAGGCCCAAATTACACTGATGCGCAGACAGGAGAGCAGCAGCAGGGTGAGAACACCGAAAGCTATCACAGCCGCTACAGTGAATTACACATCCTGTTCCAAATTGCGGATCAGTCTGGTGATGGCTTCTGGTATCCAGTACTCTTTTTACTGAAGCTATATCAGGGTCCTGGTATGTGGCCGCACAAAGGCTGGTGCTCAACACCAGGGGGCGTGCGGTTACCCTGCACCAGACCCTGCTAATCCATTCCACACTGTGACTCCTAACTTCAACATCAGGCATACTAGGTCCCGATTGTTCGACCGCCGCCCAGACAGTGTCTGGGTCCCGGTCACCGGACTGCGAAACTGCAAATGGATTGTTAAAACTGTTATGGTTCCTTTTATTGCTCCATCTGTTACTTGGATAACTGTGGGAATTCTAAAGATAATACATGATGACAAGCGCTAGTGGACGGCCGCTCCTCTTTTGCACCCTGCTCCCTCTTATGCGGTGCTGGTGCCTCTGTGCGACCAGCGCCTCTTCCTCCAAACTGCACACGTCACTCGCATGACCTTCATTCCATGAGGGGTTTAGGACCTCATCATCCTCCACATCAGATTCCACCCACTCCTCAACCCTGCCCTCCTTGCCAGTCTGCACAGTGCAGAAAGCCACAGCAGTTGGCACCTGTGTTTTTCCAGCATGTGAAGTCTGCAAAGGACATATGGAAATTGTTTTAGAATTGTATCCAGGCAACAGTGTTCCCTATAAACTGACCTCTCAGTCTGACTTGTGAGGATATTTCCCCCGAATTACAATATTGTTATATTGGTATTTGACGGTTCTATTTGACAGTCAGATATGAAGTGCACACCCCAAATTTACTTTTTATCACCCAAAACGATTTGAATTTTTCAAAGTGCTCTGAAAGCACACTATTTGACGGTTCTATTTGACTCTCAGATATGAAGAGCATGCCCTAAATTTACTTCTTAGGAGCAAGAAAATAGGAATTTGTCAAAGTGCGCTGTAAACACAGTATTTGACGCTTCTATTTGACTCTCAGATATGAAGTGCAGACATCAAATTTACTTTTTAGCACCTAAAGAATTCGAATTTTTACAACTGCAATGTAAGCACAATATTTGACGGTTTTATTTGACTCTCAGATATGAAGTGTACCGCAGGCCGCAAATGTACTATTTAGCAGCCCAAAAATTTGAATGTTAAAAAGGCTATGTCATAGCACTATTTGACGGTTCTATTTGACTCTCAAATATGAAGAGCACGCCCCAAATATACTTCTTAGGAGCAAAAAAATGGGAATTTGTCAAAATGTGTGCTGTAAACACAGAATTTGACGATTCTATTTGATTCTCAGATATGAAGAGCACGCCCCAAATTTACTATTTAGCAGTTTAGCATCAAAACAATTAGAATTTTTCCAATTGCGCTGTAACCGCACTATCTGACGCTTCTATTTGACTCTCAGATATGAAGAGCACACCCCAAATTTACTATTTAGCAGTTTAGCACCAAAACAATTAGAATTTTTACAACTGCGCTGTAACCGCACTATTTGATGCTTCTATTTGACTCTCAGATATGAAGAGCACGCCCCAAATTTACTACTTAGCAGATAAGCACCCAGAAAATAAGAATGTTTACAATTGCGCAGTAACCGCATTATTTGACTCTTCTATTTGACTCTCAGATATGAAGAGCAAGCCCCAAATTTATTGTTTAGCACCAAAACAATTAGAATTTTTACAACTGCGCTGTAACCGCACTATTTGATGCTTCTATTTGACTCTCAGATATGAAGAGCATGCCCCAAATTTACTACTTAGCAGATAAGCACCCAGAAAATAAGAATGTTTACAATTGCGCAGTAACTGCATTATTTGACTCTTCTTTTTGACTCTCAGATATGAAGAGCAAGCCCCAAATTTATTGTTTAGCACCAAAACAATTATAATTTTTACAACCGCGCTGTAACCGCAGTATTTGACGCTTCTATTTGACTCTCAGATATGAAGTGCACCCCACTAATGTACTAGTTTGCAGAATTCTTTCCTAATCTGTCCCTGAAAGCGGCAGCATCCTCTATCTACACTAATAAGAGCTCATGTGACGTGCGGCGCTACGTGACTCCAGCTTATATATAGAGGCTGGGTCACATGCTGCACTGGCCAATCACAGCCATGCCATTAGTAGGCATGGCTGTGATGGCTTTTAAGGGCACACAAGTCAAACGCTTGATCAAAACGCGCCATTAAATCACCGAACACCGAACTCCAACCCGTACATACAGTGATATGTCCGTGTTCGGGTCCAGGGTCCAAAAAACGTAATGTTCAGTATGAACCCGAACTTTACAGTCCGGGTTCACTCAACTTTAGTTATATATTAAACTAGGTAGACCAGGGCTGCAAATGCATTGATATTCCTGGGCTACACTGCCATTCAATATATAAACTGTAAAAACATAAAACACATATATAAATATAAATATTACATATACACACACACATATATATATATATATATATATATATATATATATATATATATATATATAGAAATGTATGTATGTATGTTGGTTAGGAGACATTTTTGACATTTGACTTATGGTATGCAAAATTATCACTTGAGAATTTATTTTAATCAGTGCATAGTTTTGACAAATGTTTGATCTTACTAGAACTTTAGTAAACTTAGCTGGATTTTTTTCAAAGGCAAATATCAAAGAAATGACCAACTTGCCTTCTACTTTCTAGTTTTCATTCATTTACGAGATCTGAAAATCCATTGCATGAAGCAGTCTACCCCGCTGCTTCTGTACTATTACTTTTGGATAGTTACACTACAAGCTATTTTGGGTCTAAATTGAATGTCAGAAGTCATTTGGCATTGAAAATGTGATGCATTTGACTGTCTGCTGAAGCTGTGCAATAAATACATGTATCCTACTTTCTAATCCTATTCACTTGAATGAGTATGAGACAATGCTGAGCTGCGGTTGCAAATTACAATAACTGTTTTAAACTTTACAAAACATCAACAATCTTTTTATTAAAATGAGGATAGTATCAGGGCACATCTAACGGAACATAAAGATTACAAATACAGGAAACGGAAGAGATGATTTTGCTATAGATTTCAGTAAATTGTGTATAATGGTGCCATTTAAAAAATCCAAAATACAATTGCATAAAAGTAATATAAGTGTGCAATAAATAACAATAAAATTTAATAATGTACTGGAAAAAGGTTTTGACATAGTATAGACTATCACAGTACAACATTTATAATGAAGATCAAACTGTATGCTTCAGATCCATGTGTGTCTTTTTATTTTTGTTTGTGCATGTGTGTAAAAAATTTAATTCTCATCCATGGGCGTGCGCAGCCTGTTGCATTAGGGTGTGCACCCTAAAGCACAAACACACGCCGCGTTTATATGTATTTTTATATACACATACACACAGATACATATACATACATACATACACACATATATATATATATATATATATATATATATATATATATATACAAATATACATAGGTGCAGTGTGTGTGATTGTGAGTGGTGCAGCATGTAAGGGGTGCAGTGTGTGTGATTGCGAGGGGTACAGTGTGTGTGTGTAATTGTGAAAGGTGCAGTGTGTGTGTGATTGTGAGGGATGCAGTGTGTGTGGGGTACAGTGTGTATGATTGTGAGGGGTGCACTGTGTGGGCGACAGGGGTTAGGGGTGGAGAGGCAGCGACAGGGGGTAGGGGAGTGGAGGGGCAGTGACAGGGGTTAGGGGTGGAGGGCATCGACAAGAGTTAGGGGTAGAGGGACAGGGGCAGGGGGGTGGAGGGGCAGTGACAGGAGGTAGCTGGGGTAAATGGTTAGTGAAAGGGGTTAGGGGTAGGGGCAGTGACAGGGGTTGGGTGGGAGGGGTAGAGGGGCAGTGAGGGGGGTGGTGGAGGGGCAGTGACAGGGGAGTGGAGGGGCAGTGACAGGGGTGGGGGAGGGGCAGTGACAGGGGTGAGGGAGGAGTGGAGGGGGCAGTGACAGGGGTTAGGGGAGTGGAGGGGCAGTGACAGGGGAAGGGGGGTAGAGGGACAGTGACAGGGGTTGGGAGGTAGAGGGGCAGTGGTAGAGGTAGGGTGAGGGGCAGTGAGTGACAGGGGCTAGAAGTACAGTGAGTGACAGGGGGTAGAAAGGGGGTTTATAAATACCTGCCCTGGTGGTCCAGTGGGCGCCTTCTCTCTTCAGTCTGCAGCTCCACCGGGAGTGAGCTGCAGACCACATGGTGAGTCTCGCGATCTCCAGGAAGAGCATTGCCGCGGCAACGCTCTGACAGGCTGGAGATTATGAGACACCTCAGTCTGCAGCTCACTCCTGGCGGAGCTGCATACTGAGTCTGGATCTCCGTCAGGGCAGACTGACAGGAGGGGCCTCGCACCCGGCAGCATTGTGTGCAAGCCACTGGGCCCCCTCCTGTGTTGGGTCCTTGGTCATAGACCGGGAACCCGACATGTCAGTCTGCCCTAACGCAGTGCAGCACGGAGGTGTTATTAGGGCACACCCGGCACACCCCATGCGCACACCTATGTTCTCATCCCTTCTATCTCTCCTCCTGTAATGAGAAATATAGCAACTAGACTACATCAGATCAAAAGCTGTTATTGCCACAGAAATATGTATGGGAAGGAAGATCTTTTTTTCTATTTTTTAATGGACAACCACATACCTAGTTCTTTCAGGGCACTTGTGTGCAGTATTCTAAATCCTGACACATTCCCATATCACAGGGCTAATTTAAAAAAGAAAAGCCTCTAAACAAAGGCACTTGCACCACCTGTACACGAACAATAAATAATATAAAAGAAATTGCACTTATGTGGTGGTTCTGGTTCCTTTCGTGTATTTTTTTTTTTATTCGCTCAGGAGTTAATATATCCGAACACATTGTATTCGATTCCCGAATGAGGACCACCCCTGTACCCCATTAGAACATTAACACCAGTGACTTAAAGGACCACTATAGGCACCCAGACCACTTCAGCTCAATTAAGTGGTCTGAGTGCTAGGTTCCTCTAGTGTTAACCCTGTCGCTGTAAACATAGCAGTTTCAGAGAACTAGGGTTAATCCAGCCTCTAGTGGCTGGCTCACTGACAGTCACTAGAGGCGCTTCCCACGCTTCTCACTGTGAAAATCAGTGGAAAATCACAGTGAGAAGACGATGATGTCGATAGGAAAGCACTGAGTAATGCTTTCCTATGGGCAGTTTGAATGCGTGCAGATTCGGACCTGACGTTGACAGGAGGAGGAGAGTTTCCCAGCTTGAGGGAGTGTTTTGCCCCCTTCAGCCCAGCGGGAGTGGGACCCTGACGGTGGGGGGGACCTAAAGACCCTATAGTGCCAGGAAATTGTTATTGTTTTCCTGGCACTATAGTGGTCCTTTTAAGTGCGAAACCGCAAGGGAAGTAATTAATGAAGGCTTCCACTGCGTGGCTGCCATTTTGCATAACCAGAATGCACCTGGTCGACAAAAGAATGATGCCATTTTGTCTCCCGAACGTAGGTAGCTGTACTTGGCCATTGAGTGCCTGGAACCCTTTCCGGCTAGGCACTCGCATGAATCCTGGTAAAGATTATACCGCTGCCCATTCTTCTTCCTGACCAGCTATGCGAATGATGTTTGGGAAATGGGGACTACCGACTGGAGAATCCCTTGCATGGTGTTCGCACAGGATCCCCCAAACAGAGACCAGGCAGGGCACCTATTTCTCTGGAACTGTTTTGGGCCATCACCTCAAAACTTTACCCGGTGGCGATCCAATTCTGCCAAATGGATCTGAGTGATACTTGGCCAAGTTGGGCACTCAGACCAGAGCTATCTGGGGATATAACTTTTGTGCGTGTTCCTGGTGATATTGGGGGTACCTTTGAGGTATTGTATATTTTGTATATATTTTTCTGTATCTGAGAGATAATGGAATCACAGTTTTCTCACGCAATTATCTCTCTGACACAGAGGATCCTAGGATGGAAAACCCCTTTAATTTTGGGATGGAAAACCCCTTTAATTTTAACTTTAGTTTTAATTCCTCCTCTCAGGCAGACTCTAACCATTAAACACTCCAGCATCCATTCCCCCAATAACTAGATGAAACATAGTTCTGGGAGTCAACTGATTTTATTCAGGCCACACACGGCATGGGTCAGTGCATAAAAGTCTTACGTGGCCTGAATAAGGTCAGTTGATTCCAAGAACTATGTTTTGTCTACTTATTGGGGGAATTGATGCTGGAGTGTTTACCTTTTCCAGTCTGAGAGGAGGAATTAGAGAAGGTAACCAGTTGGGTTACCTGGGGTCCGCTACAACTTATATTTTTCTAGATGAGTGTTCGGTGGCTGGAAGAACATTGTGAAGTGTGGACCCAATTCCATTCCAATTCCATAATTGAATTCATAAAAATGCAAATGCCAAAAATAAATAAATACAGAAAAATAATAAATCGTGCAATATATTTTTACTACCAATTAATTAAATCAGTTTGATACCAATAGTAAATGACAAGAAATGGAAATATGTATTAGAAATTTATCAAATTCAAAAAAGTTCAATTGTATTGCTATTGCTGAATACTTAGATACGTGTTGCCATGACAATTTAACACTGCACTTAAAAATAGTGTAGTACTTTACATCCCAAGAGCCACAATTACAAGCACTTCAGTCCATTATGAAGGCAGGAAAAGAAGAATATGTAATTACAGTTTAGTTACTTAAGAATGCAACAGTAAAAAATAACATACATACGAATGCACAAATGCAAAATATGTATACAACTGCCAAAGAGACATGTCATATTTTTTTCTCATGCATTTAGTAGAACAATTAGATTTGGATAAAATAAGCTAATTGTGTAAGATAATACAATTAGATGTTTGTTATCCTAAATAAAATAGGAATATAAACTTGCAATAAAAAGATTAGAACTGTGCACAGTGCTTTGGAAATTTTATTCAGAACTTCCAACATTCGGCTATGTGTTTGCTCGGTTTGGCAGATATTTAGTAATAAAGTCTGATTAGGTTGAACTGGAAACCTCTGCAGCACATTGCTTCCTAGTCAACCACCACAATAAATAGTTTTAAAAAATGAAGCCAATGAGTGTCAATTTGATCCCCCCCCCCCCTTTATTAGTGCAAAGGAGGCTTTAGGAACGGAGGACCTTCCATATGCCTTCACTTGCAATGCTACTGGTTTTTCCCATGCTAAGCAATATCAGGCAGAATGCTCTGATTGGTTGACTTGTAATTCAACCAAACAGAGCTCTCTAAGGTAGCATTACTAAGGTAGCACTTATAAGGGATTTCTCAACCTTGCAATATCATTTAAGCCGAGCTCCTGTAGGGCTGACATGGATTCTTTTTATTGAATTTTGTTTTGTGTCTAGCATAAGTGTCAGCATGCTCAATGCAAACAGACAATATGAAAAAATGAGGGCAATGCAAACAGATGTTGAGTGCACTAGCAGTGCTACAATTATTTTTTTAAGGACACAATAGAAAGTAAAGCAAATGTTTTGGTTTGCACAATGCAAACAGCAGGATGCAATATTCTTCTTAAATAAGTGGATGTTGTACCACACACCAAAAGCATTAGAAAGAACACTTGTTTTCAAGTCCACTTTGGGATGGTTATATAATTTGTGTTTGCAACATCTGTAGTTCGTTAAGTACCAATACTTAAATATCAATCAAAAACCTGACCTGCATACTATTCCAAACCGACATTTACATAAGAGAAGATTTTAGTACCATGCCAATGGCTATTAAAGTGTAAGTTCACTTGCTGTATCAAGGCAGACATTTTATGTGAGTCCTACACCAAAAACTCAACTTGCTGCTTTCAGATAAAATACAAAATCTTTAATGAGACAGAGAGGGGTATTCTTATGAGCCCTTACAAAGCAGCATGGTGACCTAGCTATTTAACATAGAAGCAACCCTAAATGCATACATTTGAACAGCATGTTGCATGTTAATCTTGCTGCCTTCAATACCACGCATTATGTGGTTTTAGTTCATGCTTAACATTTTAAATCATTTCATGCATTTATTCATACAAACTGTAATACTTTTAATTTACCTAAACCAGACTGGATATGGACTTATTATTCAATAAGACTTGCTTCATCCAGCAAATTTTTATTCTACTTTTTAACTATATTTCTATAACACTTGACTTTTTAAAGACCTTTTACAATGAATTATTCAAAACAGAACATGTATCTATTTTGGTTTGAAACGTGTCCAAGTTTTGTGACAGTTTTTCATGCACTTTTTGTATGAAACATGTTGCACCTACTGCTTTAAATATTTCTGTCTAACGACACCCAGCACGGTTAAAATGCCATAGACCAACTATCTCAACTGATTTGCCTTTGACATGGCATGCTACCTTATACATAACAGTAAGGAAAAACCCAGTGAAAAAGAGAGAGGTTTTGGTGTAAAGATGAAGCATGGCGAGATTTCAATCTAAAGGTCATTGTGATTTTTGTTAAAGGCAGTGTGAATATTAAGTCAAGAATATGTTTTTAAAAACTATGGCTTACCAATGATATCAACGAACATTTATTAGAATGAGGCATTTATTTCAATAGATGGGTCCATAGTCCAATTCTGCATTGTTACCTTTTCCAAGTGCTTTCTCGTCTCTTTTGCTTTTTTATAGTTTAATCATATATATTTTAGTGAATTGCATTTAAATATTAAAAACATACAACTTTAATATATGCAAAGTACTTGCAGTATTGTAATTATTACTCTTGAGAGTTGCATGTTTCTCTCTTGAATGCATATTAGTGGATTCTCTTGCATGGTGCTTTTAGTTTACGTATGCACCATTATATCCTTTGTGCAGAATAGAATTCTGTTCATAACAATATTTCCTTCATTACTCAAAGGAGTCTGAGAGAAAGAATTATTCACTGCTATTTGTTGAAATGATCCTCAAGGTACACATAAAAGAATTATGTGTGTCATTTTTAAAAATGTTTTGTGAAACATATTGCTTGTTTTTCTGGGAAATAAACATTACATTATTGATGGTAACTCCATTATGGTATTACGAGAAACTCCCAAAGAGTTTCTTACAAGAGTAACTGTAAATTCCTTGAACAGTAAGAGGAAAAGTAAAGCAAAATGAATAAAGGCATATTTGTTTAGAGCGGTAGCAAAAAAGGAATACCAATACGTCAAAATGTACCAAAAGACCCAACGTGCTTTAATGAATAAGGATATGTAACGTGATGAGTATTTTTGAAACCAGCAAAGAAGGAAAATGTGTCTGCTACTAGGACTTGAGCAAATTAAAGCATTGGATTAAAGGACCACTATAGGCACTTCAGCTTAATGAGGTGGTCTGGGTGCCTGGTCCATCTAGGGTTAACCCTTTTTTTCTATAAACATAGCAGTTTCAGAGAAACTGCTATGTTTATGTTAGGGTTAATCCAGCCTCTAGTGGCTGTCTCATTGACAGCCGCTAGAGGGCTTCCGCGTTTCTCACTGTGAAAATCACAGTGAGAAGACGCCAGCGTCCATAGGAAAGCATTGTGAATGCGCATTCGCATGCGCATTCAGCCGAAAAGAAGGAGAGGAGGAGGAGAGCTCCCCGCCCGGCGCTGGAGAAAGAGGTAAGTTTAACCCCTTCCTCTCCATCCAGCCTGGCAGAAGGGGGACCCTGAGGGTGGGGGCACCCTCAGGGCACTATAGTGCCAGGAAAACAAGTACTTTACATCCCAAGAGCCACAAGTGTTTTCCTGGCACTATAGTGGTCCTTTAACCTTTATTAAGAAG
>OW240917.1:136914065-136917486 GCA_933207985.1 Pelobates cultripes
GACTTGGGTTTTGACCACTGTGACGGGAAAATAAGAAAAAGGAAAAAATACTGTCCTAAACCAGTATTAATAGGAGATAACCCAGCTAGTGAGGAGCCTACTAATACTGCAGACAAGGATAAGGACTTAATTGATATTGGAATTAGTCCAGGTAATTTTAAAAGTGCTCAGTGGGAATATCCCACTTTAGTGACAGCTAGAAATATTAAAGTTGTAAACGGGGTTGCTAATCAGCCAGGAGAAGCACTGCCGTTCCCCTATTTTGAAGTACAAAATGATCTAATTTACCGTGTAGAAAAAAAGGATTCAGACATCATTAAGCAGCTGTTGGTTCCTCAAACTTACCAAAATATAGTGCTAAAGTTGGCTCACAGCCACATATTAGGGGGACACTTGGGAGTCAAAAAAACTAGAGAGAGAGAGTCCTTAGAAGGTTTTACTGGCCTGGAGTGTTTGCTGCTATTACAAACTATTGCTCCTCATGTCCTGAGTGCCAGTACAGGGCTCCTTTCAAGACTTTTCGTAGTCCACTTGTACCCTTAACCATAATTGATGTGCCTTTTGAAAGGATCGCTATGGACTTAGTGGGGCCACTGGTAAAGTCTGCTAGGGGACACCAATATATATTAGTCATCTTGGACTATGCAACTCGCTACCCTGAGGCCATTCCCTTGCGTAATACCTCTGCAAAGTTAATAGCTAAGGAACTTATGTTGATGATCAGTAGGGTGGGTATCCCTAAAGAAATCCTGACAGACCAGAGGACCCCGTTCATGTCCAGAGTCACAAAAGAGTTGTGCAGGTTCTTGCGGGTTAAACATCTTAAGACCTCAGTATATCACCCACAGACTGATGGTTTAGTAGAGAGGTTCAACAAAACCCTTAAGAGTATGCTACGTAAGGTAATTGATGCAGATGGAAGAAATTGGGATTTTTTTTATTGCCATATCTACTGTTTTCCATTCGGGAAGTTCCACAGGCTTCCACGGGCTTCTCTCCTTTTGAATTGTTATATGGTAGACATCCCCGGGGAATATTCGATATCGCTAAGGAGACCTGGGAACAGGAGACTACTCCTCACAGGAGTGTAATTGAGCATATAGCTCAAATGCAGGATAGAATGGCCACCATCATGCCTATTGTCAGGGAACACATGCTGGAAGCCCAGCAAGCTCAGAAAAACAGCTATAACCGTAATGCTAGAGTCAGTGTTCCAACCTGGAGACAGGGTCTTGGTTCTGGTCACTACTGTGGAGAACAAGTTCCTTGCGACTTGGCATGGACCCTATGAAATAATAGAAAAAGTGAGTGATGTCAATTATAAAGTCAGACAACCAGGAAGAAGAAAGCCTGAACAGTTGTATCATATAAATCTGTTAAAGCCATGGAAGGACAGGGAGGTCCTGGTTGCTTTAAAACCTTCAGAACCTCCTATAGTAGAGCCGGAGGTGAACGTTTCTGAGACTCTGTCTGTACATCAAAAGCAAGAGGTTAGAGATTTCATTAGAAGAAATAGGGATGTTTTCTCGGTAGTTCCAGGAAAGACTAAGGTGATTAAACATGACATAATAACCGAACCAGGGAAAAGAGTTAACCTTAAACCCTATAGAATTCCTGAGGCCCGGAGAGAGGTTATAAACTTAGAGGTTGAGAACTAGTGATGTCGCGAACCCGAAATTTTCGGTTCGCGAACGGCGAACGCGAACTTCCGCAAATGTTCGCGAACCGGCGAACCGCCCGAAACGCCATTGACTTCAATGGGCAGGCGAATTTTTAAAACACACAGGGACTCTTTCTGGCCACAATAGTGATGGAAAAGTTGTTTCAAGGGGACTAACACCTGGACTGTGGCATGCCGGAGGGGGATCCATGGCAAAACTCCCATGGAAAATTACACAGTTGATACAGAGTCTGGTTTTAATGCATAAAGGGCAGAAATCACCTAACATTCCTAAATCACAATGAATATGGATTGACACCTGACATATGACATATTGACACATTGACATATGGATTGACACCTGTCCTCAGAGCCCCTGATGCACACGGACACAGAGCAGAATAGAGACTGGTCCCCCTACATAGGGTCACTTGGCAGATATGGATTGACACCTGTCCTCAGAGACCATGATACACACCGACACAGAGCAGAATAGGGACTGTTACCCCTACATAGGGTCACTTGGCAGATATGGATTGACACCCTTGCTCGGCTAAATCCTCATATTTTGTGACGGGCCCCTTAAAATAAGTAAATTCGCCCCTGTTTCCCCAGTTTTGGTATTTATTTGCCAGCCTCCTTCCACATGACTATGGCCCCTGGGAGACTGTGAAAATGTATGCACTTTTATTTGGTGTGTATGGCCCTTTAAGACTGTCGGTGGGCATATTGGGGCTTATGGACTCTTTATGTGACTGGTGCTGGCCCTTTTAAACACCTTTTTTGGGACATCAGGAAGATTGGGACACTGCCCCTTTAAGGCCGTGTCCCCAGACTTGTTGGGGACACGGCCCCTTTAAGACGGTGTCCCCTGTGTCCCCAGACCTGGTGCAACCCTTTGTGCCTGCCTTGCTATTTCCCACTTGGTTCAGTAAATGGGGCTTACTGAAACCAAGTACCACAGGCAGACCAAATCTGGCAGAAGTGGAAGTGTGTATATAAATTTATTTTCCCAGAAGCTGCGGTTAACCGCAGCTTAATTGACAATGCTGGGAGGTCTTTGTTCGTTTGCTGAACACGTGGCGGTGGCCATCTTTGATCATTCGACGAGGTCAGCGGTGTGTAGCCAAATTCATGGAACTAAAATTGGCTACACATTTCCGCGAACACCGCTGAGCTCTACCTTCTCCCCTACTGGTTTTACAGCTGCAGAGACTAAGTCCCATTCGGCGATGGGACTTAGTCTTTTTTTCAGCCGTTTTTTTCAGCCTTATTTCGGCTGCAGAGACTAAGTCCCATTCGCGATGGGACTTAGTCGTTTTTTCAGCCTGAAATAGACCGACCTCACAGCCCAAATCTATGGAACTGTTTGGGCAGGAAAATGTGCTTGCGGTCGGTCATAAAGGGACCTCCAGCTAACTTTTTAACCCCTGGATGGATTTGGCTGATTTTTGGTTATGTTTATGTTTTAAGTGTGCTGATTCCAAATATGTAATTATGAAGATGGGATGTGTAGTTTTAAAGTTACAGGGTATGGCTAAAAACTGTATTTTTACTGCCTGTGTTTAATTATGTTAATCTCTTCCCAAACGTCATTTCGTTCAAAGTGGAGAGAATGTTAAAAAAATATATTTTTGTTCGGAGTGTGAGAAATGCTTTTCAGCCGCTTCTAATCTTAAGCATCATTTGAGGAGCCATACAGGAGAGAAACCTTATTTGTGGTGTGTTTAGTATTGTTCTGATCAGTTTAATACCTTCCGC
>OW240917.1:136931316-136954953 GCA_933207985.1 Pelobates cultripes
GATTTACTTCTATGCTTTGGGTCATTGTCCTGTTGCAACACCCATCTTCTGTTGAACTTCAGCTGGTAGACAGATGGCCTTAAGTTCTCCTGCAAAATGTCTTGATAAACTTGGGAATTAATTTTTCCTTTGATGATAGCAATCCGTCCAGGCCCTGACACAGCAAAGCAGCCCCAAACCATGATGCCCCACCACCATACTTCACAGTTGGGATGAGGTTTTGATGTTGGTGTGCTGTGCCTTTTTTCGCCACACATAGTGTTGTGTGTTTCTTCCAAACAACTCAACTTTGGTTTCATCTGTCCACAGAATATTTTGCCAGTACTGCTGTGGAACATCCAGGTGCTCTTGTGCAAACTGTAAACGTGCAGCAATGTTTTGTTTTGACAGCAGTGGCTTCCTCTGTGGTATCCTCCCATGAAATCCATTCTTGTTTAGTGTTTTACGTATTGTAGATTTGCTAACAGGGATGTTAGCATTTGCCAGTGACTTTTGTAAGTCTTTAGCTGACACTCTAGGATTCTTCTTCAACTCATTGAGCAGTCTGCACTGTGCTCTTGCAGACATCTTTACAGGATGGCCACTGTTACGGCACCCTCAGCATAAAAAGGTTAAACCACCGTTTAGTAGATCTTCCCTTCCAGAGACACAGGCACAGCTACTGCAGAACACCAATCTGCCGAACAGGAAACCATACGAATGCTGTAAACAGCCGAATAGGAAAAACCATACGAATAGGTTTACACTCCTAGCAGTCAAACTGGAACAGCATACAGTAAATCCCCCCAAGAACGAGACAAAGCTCAGTGTTGAGGGTCAAGCAGTGAACAGACAGAGCTTTGGGTTTATTGTGCTTATGTACACATTCTTACACATTAGTACCACCCACAGGGTTTTGGAACACAACCAATAAACACATACAATACACTCAGACACTCCCACACAAATTCCTCCCCTCTGCCTGTGATTCAATTACCTTACACAATGGGTAATGTAATTAGCACAAGCAGAGAAATACAATTTTACACATTATTCATAACTTGAAAAGTTTGCATCACATTCACTTACATTTTCAGAATCAGCATACTTCAAATACAAACATATGTCAAATTTATACAAATTGGTCCAATGGTTCAAAAGATAGATCGTAGTCCTTTGTGACCAAAGGAAGCATGGCTTTTGTGCCCAAAACCAGTTCCACAGAGTCTTCTATCCTGGAGATAATTTTGAAGTAATCCAAATATCTCCAAAGACAGAGGCAAAACTCCATTGAACACATGGCAGCAAAAGACAATAAAACACATAAAAACATATAACTGTACAGCCATTGCACAAAACAAGTACATTCAACATATCCCCAGATAGCTCAGATCTGAACGCACATTATTACTGAATGGCGCTCAGAGCACACACATACAGTTCAATTGCCATGGAGCCAAAGTCTTTCCCATAGTCTTTCATTATACGAATGGGCTCCATGGTATAGCTATCTGGGGTATCACTGTTCAAACAGGGCAAGCACCAAATGACCCGGCTTTCATGTCTTTGCAGGGAAAAATCAAGCCTTTTAACATGGGGCCATAATCCAAAGGCAACAGGCGAGCAACCAGGCTTCTCCAATGCAATGTGGTGAGATTGGTCTCGTCACATCTCTCCCCTTTTCCAAACAGACTAACAGGGTATCTGAACTCCGGCCGGTCAGTGCCCTTGTTAGTCCAGCAGCCCACCCACAACACACAAATAGTAATACAGCCCACACACTGGGTGTGTTACTACACCTGGGTAGAGGAGAACTTTGTCCATGTCCAGGTGCCTCACCACGGCTGTGTGGGTGATTGGTAAGCTGACTTGGTGGGTTGCTGAGTGGGCAGAGACCAGCGGACTGTCTCCCCTTTGGTTACACCGCTCGGTTGCTGGAGGGGGAGACCAACTGGCTCCCCTTTGGCTAAACAGCCCTGTTGCTGGGGGGCAGAACCGACCGTCCCTACCCCCTGTGCTGTAAGTGCAGAGACCATGGTCCCATCTGCATGATTGTGGGGTTTACTGTCCCCCCCTGGTACGTTAAGCTGCCACTGTGGAGAGGGGGTAACAAGCTCCTCTCCCATATATACTTCCAGCCGCTGGGGAGGGAGACCGACTGTCTCTGCTCCCAATACAGAGTCCTGCTGCTGGGGAAAGGAGACTAGGCTCTCTATTCCCTGTAGGACACTCTGCCGCTGGGGAATGGAGACTGGGCTCCCAATTGTGAAGTAATCCAATTATCTCCAAAGACAGAGGCAAAACTCCATTGAACACATGGCAGCAAAAGACAATAAAACACATAAAAACATATAACTGTACAACCATTGCACAAAACAAGTACATTCAACATATCTCCAGATAGCTCAGATTTGAGCGCACATTATTACTGAATGGCGCTCAGAGCACACACATACAGTTCAATTTCCATGATGCCAAAGTCTTTCCCATAGTCTTTCATTATACGAATGGGCTCCATGGCATAGCTATCTGGGGTATCACTGTTCAAACAGGCCAAGCACCAAATGACCCGGCTTTCATGTCTTTGCAGGGAAAAATCAAGCCTTTTAACATGGGGCCATAATCCAAAGGCAACAGGTGAGCAACCAGGCTTCTCCAATGCAATGTGGCGAGATTGGTCTCGTCACAGCCACTCCTAGGGAGAATAGCAGCAAATAAATGTCCACGGGGAAGAAAGGAAAGAAAAATAGCTGTCATATATATATATATATATATATATATATGACAGCTATTTTTCTTTCCTTTCTTCCCCGTGGACATTTATTCTCAACAGACTGCCAACAGTCCATTTGTGAGCGCTAGCAGTAATAGTTGTTTCTTACTTCTGGATCATTGCTTCCACCTGAGGTTAGGTTTCCTGTAACACTCAGTATAGTATTGTTGGGTTCCTATCCTGACTAGCAAGACTTTTTACGTTTAATACTGTTCCTTTAAATACAGTACCTGTTTCTCGCCTCTAGTGGCCTCCCTAGCCACAAGTCACCTCAGACTCTTATCTGGATAACATAAAATCAAGTCAGCTATAAAAGGCCACACCCGACAAGTGGCCTTTACATTGAAGTTGATGTTCATACTAAAGACTTCAGATCCTGGCTCCTGAAAGAGCCTTTGACTTACCTGCATTGCTTCCACCACTGCTCCTTACCAATTTGGATTACTTACAATGCTGCTTCTCTTCTTTATCCTGCCAACCTGGTTTACTTCCAACCCTGCACCATACCAACCCTGCTTCATTCCAACCTGGATTGCCTGCAACTCTGCTTTATCCTGCCAACCTGGTTTACTTCCAATCCTGCTTCATTCCAACCTGGATTGCCTGCAACTCTGCTTTATCCTGCCAACCTGGTTTACTTCCAACCCTGCACCATACCATCCTGGATTACTTTCAACTCTGCATTATCCTACCTACCTGATTTATACAACCCTACATAACCACTATCTGGACATTGCTGAGCACATTTATTAACAAGGTGTTATTTTCTTTCCCTGACTCCTTATAGTTCCTAATACCTGTCTTATTATTCCTATACTTTTATCTAGCTTTATTATTTGTACACTTGTTTGTTTTCCATATAGGGCATATTGCCTTAATACCAATCAAAGGTTACCTCTTTTTACGGAGGGGTGTGTGTAACAAAGTGCTTAAAAGATGAAAGTGATTTACAGGCAACTCTATACACTTATGTGGAAATATCCTATTCCACTGAACAAAATTGTAAGTAACAGGGACCTACACCTGTAAGTGGAGCGCTCAAACACATATACAGCTTACCAAACGTTATTTTTTTCAATGATGCAGTATTAAGTACAAGTGAAGAAAAATACAAAAAAGTACAATATAGTGCAGATGGTATTTAAAGCAGCAATGCAATAATTATAATGATGTCGTGATGAATTATACACTCACATTTCAAGGAGCCTGTATATAGAAACACTGGCTCCGTATTGAGGCTTGTGTGCTTATAATGGTAGCACCACCCTTCTACTTCAATTTGGAGTAATTCTCAAAGACAAAAAAGAGGGAAAGCGGATCAATGTGTAGATTGTGTTCATAAAAGCACACATATATGTTAGTAAATGTGGTGCTCACCTGGTCCTGAGCCTATGGATCCTGGCTCTAGGTGTATAAATTCTGTGCCAATTTGAATGGGGATGGCACTACCCCTATGAAGATTCTCTGGAGGCTCCAAAATGGACTTGAGTGGGATCTTAGGTAAAATAACCAATTTATTGGTGTATAATAAATATAAAAACAAATGTTTTAAAAAGTCCTCAATAAAAGTCCTTTAAAAATGGCCAAAACGTGTTTCACTCTCAAATAGAGCTTCTTCGGTCAGCTGTAATGTAGGTCCTCTGAATCTTCCATTTTTAAATGTCTCTTGGATCTTCCCCTTTAATGAGCTAAGTGCATTTTGTCCAATCATAATGTAGTTTACATTTATCATGTGTGGGGAAATGTGTATGTGTACCTTTTAATAGGTTATTATTTGCTATTACTTTCATTGGTGGGCAGTGGTGGTTGTCAGAAGTATTCCGCATCCATCAGAGAGGTTGGCGGAAGTGACGTCATGAACCCACGTGATTGTCACTCAGCCGCCGCCCGGAGTCCCCCTGACTCCCCGGCCATGTCGCACATCTCCCATGCGTGCAGGTCGTGGGGAGGGGATTGTAGTATAGGAGGGGTAGTCCGTGGCCATTCTGGTGCGTACCGCCCCTAAGGCGTGTCGGCATGGCCGTTAGGTCCTCCCCCTCTGGCGTGATGGACAAATAGTGTGTGTATGGGAGTGTGTAGGAAAAAAACAAAAACAAAAAGTAGAAAATGAAATAAAGAATTATATCACAATGATAATAAACATAATTGTATATCAATGAACTTATATATTATAAATATGATTAGTAGTTATTAAAATATTAAAGTGCATAGGTGCTTATAAAGTGATGAGTGTTCTTAAAGTGATAGTAATAAATGAATCCATATTGAGGTGAATATCCTTTTGGATATATTGTGTCCACTAGGGATATAAATATGTATTCTTTAAGTGGTATTCACAGTTGGTATTGAATTAAAACATAGATAATGCACCACTGGATGGGGGGGGGGGGTGATACATATATAGATATGAAAATAATCTATCATGTATATAATGTATATATAATAGTATATACATGTGTGTGTGTGTGTGTGTGTATATATATATATATATATATATATATATATATGTATAATATAAGAGATGATGGAACCTAATAAATAAAATATATGCTTTAAAATAAAATGGCAGAGTTCGAAGTCTACATTCCCAAGGCTGAATATCCACCTCATCTCACTCTGTCCCAATAACTTGGTAAAGTCTCCTCCTCACCAGTTGCCCTTAACTTTATGTATACCCATAAATTTAAGTTGTGTGGGGTCGCTTGTATGTGCTAAGAAAAAATGGTGTGATACACTATGTCCCTCAAACTTTTTCTTGATATTTTTGGTGTGTTCTTCAATCCTAGTGTGTAGATTGTGTTTGGTGCATCCCACATATTTTAAACCACATGGGCACTCTAATAGATATATTATTTGAATGGCAGGTTATAAGATCTTTAATGGGGAATTCCTCATTATTATTGAAATTCTTAAATTTTTTAATGTGTCTTTTTTTTATTGTTTGTGTTCCTGCACGCTAGGCATGTGCCGCATCCATAAAAGCCCTTTCCTTTATCTAGGAAGGTAGTGGTTTTTGTTTTCTTAATACGATTTTTTTACCAAGAGTCTATTTAAGTTAGCAGCACCCCTAAACACTATTTTGGGTTTTGCTGGTAAAATATGAGATAGGGCATGGTCTTGTAATAGAACGGGCCAGTGTTTATTTAAAATTTTCCTTAGTGCCTTATCATTGTGGCTATAGTTGCATATAATAGGTAGATTGACTTCTCCTTCGTTTTGTGTTTTATTCTTTTCTTGTAATAAGGTGCTTTGTGGGATCTTTGAGACTTGTGTATAAGTGTCTTTTAGTTTTTCCTTTTTATAACCCTTATTCAACAGGTCGGTGATTAATTTGTCTGCTTGTTCCTTAAAATTATCCTCATCTGTACAATTTCTTTTAATTCGTATGAGTTGTGACTTGGGTACACTATTTAGCCATGGGGGAAAATTGGCAACTGGAAGTATGGATAAAACTGTTGACGTCCACATCCTTAAAATGGGTTTTGGTTTTTACCTTCTCATTGTCTATAAAAATATCCAAATCTAAAAATGTAACCATGTGTTTACTAAAATTTGTTGTTAGAATAATGCCCCATTCATTGTTGTTTAGTTGATTTAAAAAGGTGTGTAGTGTATCTTCTGTGCCTTTCCAAATAAAGAACAGGTCATCTATGTAGTGGCGATAGGTCACCAGGCCCTCTATCCAGCTGTCATTGAGTTGTAAATACTGACGTTCCCAGTCTGCCATAAACAGACTGGCGTAGCTGGGTGCGCACCTGGAACCCATCGCCGTCCCACACGCCGAGTGTCATCGTACCAGAAGTAATTGCTGGTTAGAATTAATTGTATTGCTTCCATAATAAAATTTATTTGATCTGGTTCAAATGAATGGGATTGCTCTAAAAAGAATCTCACTGCTGTACAGCCCTTTTGATGTGAAATAATGGTGTATAAAGAACTGACATCTGCAGTTACCAAATAATAGTCCTGTTCCCGTTTAATGGTTTGTAGATGTCTAAGAATACTTCCTGTGTCTCTTTTTTGTCTTTGAGAATTACTTAAAATCAAAGTAAAAGGTTGGTGCTACCATTATAAGCACACAAGCCTCAATACGGAGCCAGTGTTTCTACATACAGGCTCCTTGAAATGTGAGTGTAAAATTCATCACAACATCATTATAATTATTGCATTGCCACTTTAAATACCATCTGCACTATATTGTACTTTTTTGTATTTTTCTTCACATGTACTTTATACTGCATCATTGAACAAAATAACGTTTGGTAAGCTGTATATGTGTTTGAGCGCTCCACTTACAGGTGTAGGTCCATATTGCCTTAATGTTTATTTTTCCCTTTCCTTCTCCTTATTATTTATTCTACAAGGTATACTGCTGATATGCCAAAACCTGCAAATAAAGGCTCTTTAGTTAACTCTGGCAATCATCTCCTCCTACCTGGCCTGATCGAGAGCATGACAAGTATATAGTTGCCGATCCTCTATTTATATTCATTTCAGTACCTGCTTATAATTTACAATCACATATTTATGTTATGTTTCCTTGTATAAAGTCCTTTTTTATTTTTTAGTATTATATGCTGTTGTTATATTGAAATAAAGTAATTTTGTACAGATACTTAGATTTCGTACTACCCTATCCATGTTTGGAACACTATAGTGAGATCCTAGATCTGCATTTTATAATTAGTGCTACTACAACTTTCAAAGCTAAATAAACTATTTATCACTATGATTGAAATATATATATATATATATATATATATATATATATATATATATGTAAAAAATACAAAAGAAGGCTGCGCTTGGATAAGACTTTAAATAATATGAAAAGTCCAGATAAAATCAATGGATAAAAGGAGAAAGTCTTATCTGGCAATGTCCGTTGAAAACGTATTATATAATGGTACTTGGTCTGAAACAGTAGTCTTGCTTGTTATCTTCCTTATGGACCGTCTCATATGCAAGAAATAAGAACAAATACAGAGCCAAAATAGTGTAGTATGTCTTGAATAAAATGGAAGTTGAAATGTAAAACTTGATTGCAAACTCACATTTAAAAGAGCTAGAACCCGCTCTGGTATAGAGGGCGCACAGCGGTTTAAATCCCCGCTTGTAGGATATGGGATGAATTTCCTTTGCGTCCTTCCTCCTTCCGTAGTATGAAAGACACTCGAATAAAAAGAGACAACTAATAGTGTTCTCTATGTAAAATTTAGAATAAAATAAGTGAAAATAAAAGTGGATACTCACAAGACAGGAGCAGGTCAACTGCTCCTGGTAGTTCGCGTTGGTGGTATAATCCCCACCTCGGATTGCTTGGAGTCCAGCAAATAAAAAGGAATAATGCCAGGTAACAATAATAAATATATGTGTATAAAAAGATAAATGGTACAATAAAAGGTTACCAAATATACTTTAATATTTACAATTACACAATATAAAAACCATAAACGCGTTTCGCCAATCAGCGTTATCAATATGGGTAAAGAACCTGATACCTGGCAGTGGATCCTTTAAATAACATGTACAGATATTCAAAAAATTGGCGCCAAAATTTGGGCAGCCAATCAGGATTCAAGTAAGAATACATATAGTTAAAACATAATTAAAACAAGTGTGGTATGATAAATTTAAAACAGAATAAGAATAAATATTTAGAAGATCTAATTTTATATTGAAAACGAACTGTGCATTAGGTAAAATAAATATGATGATGCACGGTCACATGACCGGCATCACGACCGGGAGGGGTTATGGGACCTGTAGTATGACGCCGGCAGGCACTGCGCAGCCGCCGGCGTCATGAAAAGGGGCGGGCGACTGGCGTCAGCTCGCATGAGGGATGCAGCTGACGCCAGTCAATTGGGCATAGAGATCGACGTCAGCACTCACGTGATGCTCAAACGTATTTTTAGGCACCTCGTGGTCATTCCAACATATTGGAGGCCACAAGGGCATTCGAGCAGATATATCAATTTTTTTGTGGAACAATTAATAAAATCATTTATTTTGTAAACCTTGTTTGTCTTTTTTGATACAAATTCTGTTACTTTAGAAGGAACATCAGGGTTAGTGGTTTTACACACAATACACATTTTACACTTACAGAAACCTTTAATTTGTGGGAAAAAGGATATGGGAGGGTTTTTTTTAATTTCTCTTGTAAAATTATTAGTTAATATAGATTTAAAAATTTTGGGCACCCCTAAATATAATCTTCGGACGTTCCGGTATAATTTTGTTTAATATTTCCTCTTGTTTTAGAAGGTGCCAATGTTTTCTTATAACCTTTTTAACAGTGTTACTCTTATTATTAAAATTAAAAATAATCGGTAAGGGCATTTTTGTATCTGTAGTTTTGGGTTTATATTTTAGAAGTTCGTTCCTATCCTTTTTTTGAATCTCCATAATGGTATTTTCTAATTCTGATTTTTGATAGTTTTTTTCAACAAATTTATCTTTTAAAAGGTTTGCTTGTATATTGAAGTCTCTTAGTTCTGAACAATTCCTCCTGAGTCTAAGTATTTGACTTTTTGGGGCGCTGTCTAGCCACGGTTGGTAGTGGCAGCTATTCTTGTCAATAGCAGTATTGACACAAACCTTTTTAAAAAAAGTCTTTGTGTGTACCTTTCCATTTTTTATAAAAATATCAAGGTCTAAAAAATTAATTTGTTCTCTGCTATATTCGTGGTTGAGGATTATACCTCTGTTGTTCAGATTGAGATTAGTAATAAAAGAGTTAAGTGCTTCGTCAGTACCATCCCAAATGAAAAAAAGATCATCAATATATCTAAAAAAGGAGACCAGGTTTGCTCTCCACGCATGATTACTAAAAATGGCTTCTGACTCCCAGTCAGCCATAAACAAGTTTGCATAGCTGGGAGCAAACCTGGTCCCCATGGCAGTGCCTCTTTTTTGAAGATAAAAAGAATTTAAAAACCAAAAATAGTTGAGCGAACACTGCAGAAACATTAAGAATGGATACTTGAATCATTCAGTATCCAAACATTTTATTATACATAATAAAGATCCTAAAATGTTGAAATGTATTGCTATAGGAGAATGTACGGTTCCATGGAGGGGCGGTAATATTAAAAATATTTTAGGCAGAAAAGAAATGGAGTGGGTTTATAAACTTCAAACCCTTGCACCGTATGGTTTAAATGTTGATTTTGATTTGTTTAATTTTTTATGAATGTTCATTTTTACTATATTTTACTCTTTATTATCTATATTTGATACCTTCTATTATTCATTGTTTTTTACTATTATTATTATCCATCTTCTAGTCACCATGCCTGCTCTCACTATTAAGTAGACCAGGCATGGTGTTAATTGTAATTTTATTCATTTTTATCATATTTTTTATATTGTATTCTCCCCTTTTTAATATTCTCCCAGCCGGCCGCATTTCTTGTGCGAGCCGACTTGTTTATTTTATCTCCATGACGACGGCTACAGCTTTGTGTTAGCCGTCGTCTACTTCCTGATTTCCCCCTTCCTGATGACGACGGGCGCAGTCCTGTGCGTGCCGCCGTCATCAATATCACTGCCCCCTTTTTCCGACGTCAGCCGCATCACGTGCGTGCTGACGTCGATCTCTATGCCCAATTGACTGGCGTCAGCTGCATCCCTCATGCGAGCTGACGCCAGTCGCCCGCCCCTTTTCATGACGCCGGCGGCTGCGCAGTGCCTGCCGGCATCATACTACAGGTCCCATAACCCCTCCCGGTCGTGATGCCGGTCATGTGACCGTGCATCATCATATTTATTTTACCTAATGCACAGTTCGTTTTCAATATAAAATTAGATCTTCTAAATATTTATTCTTATTCTGTTTTAAATTTATCATACCACACTTGTTTTAATTATGTTTTAACTATATGTATTCTTTCTTGAATCCTGATTGGCTGCCCAAATTTTGGCGCCAATTTTTTGAATATCTGTACATGTTATTTAAAGGATCCACTGCCAGGTATCAGGTTCTTTACCCATATTGATAACGTCGATTGGCGAAACGCGTTTATGGTTTTTATATTGTGTAATTTTAAATATTAAAGTATATTTGGTAACCTTTTATTGTACCATTTATCTTTTTATACACATATATTTATTATTGTTACCTGGCATTATTCCTTTTTATTTGCTGGACTCCAAGCAATCCGAGGTGGGGATTATACCACCAACGCGAACTACCAGGAGCAGTTGACCTGCTCCTGTCTTGTGAGTATCCACTTTTATTTTCACTTATTTTATTCTAAATTTTACATAGAGAACACTATTAGTTGTCTCTTTTTATTCGAGTGTCTTTCATACTACGGAAGGAGGAAGGACGCGAAGGAAATTCATCCCATATCCTACAAGCGGGGATTTAAACCGCTGTGCGCCCTCTATACCAGAGCGGGTTCTAGCTCTTTTAAATGTGAGTTTGCAATCAAGTTTTACATTTCAACTTCCATTTTATTCAAGACATACTACACTATTTTGGCTCTGTATTTGTTCTTATTTCTTGCATATGAGACGGTCCATAAGGAAGATAACAAGCAAGACTACTGTTTCAGACCAAGTACCATTATATAATACGTTTTCAACGGACATTGCCAGATAAGACTTTCTCCTTTTATCCATTGATTTTATCTGGACTTTTTGTATTATTTAAAGTCTTATCCAAGTGCAGCCTTCTTTTGTATTTTTTACCTTTCTGTGTTTTGTTTTAAGGGTTCTTGAGGGATTCCCTTATAGGGTTGCTGCTAATCTGTGTTATCTAGCGCTCACTCACTGTTCTGGTTTTATATATATATATATATATATATATGTATATATATATATATAATATCACTATTCATTATTATGAATGATGTTGCTGTTTCAACAATAAGGAATGCAAATGTATGTAATCTCTCACCTACATCAGGGTACATTGAGGCAACTGTAGATCTCAGCACAATATATATATTTATGATTTTAGGTGTTCTACATCACATTGAGAGATCTAACATTTCTGTTTGCTCATGTGTTAGTGTGTTTGTATTATTTATGAGATGTATTCATGGATGGGGTATAGCAGGTTACATACACATCACATTTCACATTCCTCATTGCAAAGTACAATGTTCTGGTCAAAATAGCAATACCACTGAGACATTAAGGAATGAAATGTAACAAAGAAATGGATCAGAAATAGCTGAGTAAAAATGAGTTGACTTTAATGGGCTCTTATTCCTCAAGATCTCATATCTGGTAATGCATGGACCAGCTGTAGCAAGTATAAACATTTTAATTTTTTTAATTTTTTAAGTAGTCAAGTTCCAACCAGATTATCTTACAATATCTTGTTGATAGTATTAAATAGGAACAGAGTTAATGGTTATTAATACAACTAATATGTGCAGACATGCCACTGTCTGAAAAGTTTGTAATGGAGTGGGCTGTATTTAGCATATTGCATGATTTGGTACTCGCAGCACCTTTGTAGTTTTTGCATATACAGAGGAGTTGGTTGTTTTAATATGAATCTCAGTTGATGCTGATGTGCCATAAAATGATTAGCTCATAAAAATTAATGGAAACTGCTGAGTTGCAGTAGAGGCAGAACCCAAGATAGAAGTCAAACTATTCTTCATATTTGTGAAAGGAAAATGGCTGTGCAGTGACCGATGAAAAGGCAAGCTTGATAAGAGTGCTCACCTATGGGAAGAGTGAGTCTAAGAGGAATTATTATTTTAAGGGAGAAGTAGGAGAGATAAATGGCACCAGGCAACGTAACTGGGCAGTGGCATATGTATAGGCTGGAAATCACCTCCCAAAACTCCAGACATCATGGCCTTCTGTTTTGTGTTCAGGGACAAGTCAAAGATAGCTTTTTATTTGGAAAGAAAGTCAGTTGTGGTGTGCTGATCTGACAAAAAGGCAAGACTGACAAAGGGAAACAAATGAATACTTTGTATACACAATCGTAAGACAATATTGATCAGCGTATGAAGACTGAAAGGGTAATGTGGATTGATACAGGAAAGCTTCTATTACTTGTTTTGAGAATAGAAGGGACAGTGACTTACTTTATATACTATCCTAGGGTTATAATTACCAGGCATTGGCAGGCTAGAATAGAAGGGACAGTGACTTCCTTTATATACTATCCTAGGGTTATAATTACCAGGCATTGGCAGGCTAAGTCCCCTGATAAAGCAAATAAAATATTGTTGGCTAGATAGACTTTGTATACTGTGATGAAGCTCTTGTACTCTGACTGAGTACCTCTGCCAAGTTTGCTTCCTAGTCACTTGCTGAGATCCTGGAGCATTTCAACCCCAGTCGCCGAGGCTTGACTGGGGTCTCTCTGGAGATTTTCCACCAGACCAGGCTGCAGCTCCCTTTCTTCCAGGCAGGTATCGTTCCCTCAGCCTTTGCCTCTTCAATTCCTTTCCCATGCAGGTATCCACACCTTTTGCCTGTAATGCTATTTGTTCTTGTTTTTATAAATACACTTATGATTCTCTGGCCACCTCTCTAGAGGGATCATGCAGCCACCTAACAGGTATGACAACTCTGTGACTAGGTTCCCTAATAATCCACACAGGACATACAGTTCCAAAAGGAATTAACATGCACATCTTTATTTTTACTTGGGACTAGCCCATATGCTAATTACACTTAGATTGCTGTGACAACATCAATAAAATACAAATAACCAAATCATATCAGCCAACATACGGCAACTTATAATAACACAATGATATATGTATAAAGGGGGCGGAGAAGACACTAATTAACACAAAATCTCTCCTGTCTGCAGAATTAGCAATATGCAAATTTACCTTAATATTCAGATTGCTTAGTCACCCAGGTATACTAAAAATTTTAAATATCAATCACCCTTATAATGTATGCATGTTTAGGTGAGTGCAGTACTCTTGGTTTCATATATATATTTGAGAGTCCAGGCCAACTACCCAGTTTTGCACTTTTTCCTGTCACAGATGCCTCATTTCAGGGCCCTACTTAACTTTGGGCTGCAGAGAGTTTCATGAAGGAGCATTCCCCAAGTAAATGGATTAAACTTATAAGAGCAGGCACCCGGGGTACATTGGTATTGTGGCAGGCTTTTGCACAGTATGATCATATTCTGTAACTAAACCCCCAATATTTTTGCCTAGGTTAGGTGTTTTTAAAAAAAACTATAACGTTCTGTGAGCTTTGAAAATGCAGTTAAGTGAATGTATGAGTGGGTTGGATCTTGTACATAGATATAAAACACAGATACAGATATTTACTAGACTTGGGCATTAATTTTCAGACGAACATGTTTTTGTCATCATTTTTGGCAGTTATTCCGAAAGACGAATGGACTAATACAAATAACAATTACAAAGAATGAAACCAAGAACAAATTGCTTGTTGGATGAAATTGCATCCATGCAATTTTATCTTCCATTTGTTTATTGCACTTACAAGTGAAGAGCTCACTGATCCCTCCTAATATTTAAATCCTCAATCTTGGCCTATGGGGATCAATATGAGGTTGAATTATCTCTCCTGCCCCTATTCGCCTGTTAGGGGCATGTATACTAAACAGAGCAGTCAGTGGCTGCTCCCTGTTATGAAAAAAAAGACTGGGCAGCTATTCAATAATCTAATAAAGAAGAAACTGGCACAGGTCCCTCTTGTCCTCATTGTGGGTCATCTTTTAAAATAATTGCCTGGGTGGTACATCGTGTTTCCTGCCCCTGCCCGCATCTGTTCCCACAAGTGGAGACCATTAAAATAACTGTGGCTTCCAGTCCACACCCAGGAGACATCTGCAATACTATCTCTTCTGGCATTTATGGAAGCCTGAGCAGATGGAAACGTCACATTACCGGACACACAAGCCTCCTTGGAAATTGCAACAAAAAGAAATGCCTGAAGGACTCAAACATTGTTAGAAAAAAGATTCTCTGTCTTAATGAAATAAGAATTAAACTGTTTGGCCTCAATCTGAAGTGTCATTTGTGGAGAAAATCAGGCACTGCTCATCAATTACCATCTCAAAGGTGAAGCATGGTGGTGGGAACTGGATGGCTGATCAGGGTTGAAGAAAAGCTGAACACAACTAAACCAGTTGCGATGTTCAGATGTGTCATTGTGTCCTGGCTATGGCATAAGGACATGCCCTTGACCCCTCCACGCCCCTCCCAGGCATACTTAAAGTGACAGATCCAATTGGGGGAGTTGCCTGGCAACTAAAGAACTCCCCCAGGAGCAAGTCACCTCAATCTGTGTCACGTAATTGTGGTGATTGCCAATCACATGATCACAATTACAGTGACACAACTAATGCCAACTTCCCACAGAGTATGCTGCTTTCCTTTTTTTTTTTTTTTTTTTTACGTTTACAGTGAACACAAAGTTTGTTAGTAGACCCTTTCACTGCTGATCACAGTGTTATTGCTGTGATCACTCTGATCAGCACAGAAGAGCTGTTCATATTTTTGGAGTCAGGTTTGTGACTGTTTTGTTAAAATTTGACCATTTATACCACTTATCTCTATTTAATATTTAACTCTTTATCATTTCTGTGGTCTTTTTGATCAGAGTCTTCTGTCTGATCAACCTGAATTGTACGGGCAGGCTGGGATGGGGGGCAGAGAGGCAATTGCCCCCCACGCCGCCCTAAATCCAGGACCAGCGCCGCCTATAGGACAAGTAGGTGTTGGCCTAGGGCGCACATGTGGCATTTATACATATGCCTCAGCAGGATTCACGATGCTTGGCACTGAGGACAGAGGCACTGCTGCTCTGAAAAGCCTGCCGAAGCTGTATTAGAGCATTGCCATGGGTTACCACGGCAACGCTTTGATGCATTTCCTGGCACCGACCGGAAGGGGCTGCATTTCCCACTGGACCACCAGGGAGCCAGATTCCCCCTCCCTGGCAAAGGTAAGCCTCAGGGAGGTGGAAAACACTATATATATATATATATATATATATATATATATATATATATATATATACACACATATATATATATATATTTATTTAAACTATCCCCTAAGTCCTAAGGTCCCACTAGTGTCCCTAACACCCCACTATAGTTCCTAACCCCCCCAATACTGCCACAAACCCCACTGCTGCCCCAAACTATCACTACTGCCCCTAACCCAAGATTGCCACAAATCCCCCCACTACAGGTTCTAACACTGACACTATTGCCACTAACCCCCCAATACAGCCCATGCCCCCCAATACAGCCCCCATCCCCCAGTGCAAGTCATAACCCCCACTACAGCCCCTAAACCCCTTTAAACTGCCACTAACCTTCCAATGCAGCCCCCACTGCAGGTCCTAACCCCCCCACTACAGCCCCTTCCCCCCTCTAATACAGCTCTTGTCCCCCCTAATAGAGCCACCAACCCCCCACCCCAACTACAGATCCTAATCACCACAATACTGCCCCTAACCTACCACTTATGCCCCCCACTGCTGCCTTTAAAGCATTACTCCCCCACCCCCCAGCTATATTGGGTTGATGGGGAGCTAACTTGAATCTCCCTTCCCATCTTGAACGAAATGAAAAATTTACTACTTCCCACATAAATTTTCTACACATCACATTTTGCCACACATAACACTCACAGTGGCCCAAACATTTCAATCACAGCTACACACGCATTACACAGCCTTATACATCATGCACAAAAAGCCACAACATACACTTCACACATAGCTACAACACTTTCATCTATCCTATATAAGACACACATACACCACACATCCTAATAAATTTTCAGTTATCTAACAATAAAAAATAGCACAAGTAAAGAATTTCCTGGAAAACTCATAGGATGCAGCTATGAGAAAATACATACCCTATGCTAATCTCATGCTTTCATGTTCAAGTAAACCCATACCCCCTAACAGCAGTGTCCAGTAAAGCAGGAAGTCTATGGATGGGGTAAAAGGGTGGGCCACTGACACAAATCTGACGAAAGGAGCGAACAAACACAAAAAGGGGGCATGTCTGTGTCCCCATGTCTCCCAGTTCCTTAGTGTCTGTGTACCCATGTCTCCCAGTGTCCCCATGTCACTAGGACACTAGGAGACATTGAGAGACATTGGCACACTGGGAGACATGGGGACACTGAGATACTAGGGAACACTGGGAGACCTGGGGACACAGACTCTTGGGGACACTGGGAGACATGGAGAAATGGGGACACTAACTTTGGGACACGAGGGGACATGGGAGACATGGGGCACTGAGACACTGTAATACATAGGGGACACTGTGATACATAGGGGACACTGGAGACTTGATAAAGACCTGTGTATTGGTCAAAACGTTGCAGTGTCCAATAAACCTGCTTAAATCTATCACAGTGAGTGCCTGATATTTTTTCTTTTATACTAGGGGACACTGAGACACTAGGATACGTGGGGACACTGGGAGACTAGGGGACTTTGAGAGACTAGAAAACACCGAGACACTAGGGACACTGGCACACTGAGTGCCTGAGATTTTTTTTCTTCTATACTAGGGACACTGAGACACATGGGGACACTGAGAGACTAGGGGATACTGAGACACTACGGACACTGGGAGACATGGGGCACTGAGACACTCTGATACATAGGGGACACTGTGATACATAGAGGACACTGTGATACATAGGTGACACTGGAGACTTGATAAAGACCTGGGTCCAGGTCGAAATGTTGCGTTGTCCAATAAACCGGCTTATAAACCTGACACTGGGAGACATGGGGATACGGAGATACTAGGGACACTGGCTGGGAGACATGGGGACACTGGGAGTGCCCCATGTCTCCCAGGTCTCAAAGTCGCCCAGTGTCCCCATGTCTCCCTGTGTCCCTATGTCTTTCAGTGTCCCCTAGTGTCTCAGTGTCCCCATGTCTCCCAGTGTCCCCTAGTGTTTGTATCCCCATGTCTCCCAGTGTCCTTTAGTTTGTGTCCCCATGTCTCCCAGTGTCCCAATGTCCCAATGTCACTTGGACACTTAGAGATATTAGGACACTGTGAGACATGGGGACACTGAGACACTGCGATACATAGGGACACTGAGAGAATAGGGGACTCAGGGAGACTAGGGACACAAGCACTAGGGACACAGAGAGACACCAGGGACACTGGGAGACTAGGGGCCACTGGGAGACATGGGGTCACTGTGTCCCTAGTGTATCAGGGTCCCCATGTTCCCCAGTGTCCCAATGTCTCAGCGTCCCTAAGTCTCTCACCGTCCCCATGTCTCGCAGGCGCAGAGCTGCTGTCTGGACTCTCTGTGCAGAGCTGCTCCCTGCGGATCAGTGAGTAGAGAGAGGCAGGGAGGGAGATGCTGTAACTTCTCATCCCTGCCTCTCTCCACACAAACAGCGACCCCTACTGGCCGGGGAGGGGCAATAGGTCACCCCTTTAGTTTAAAAGCCCCCACTCGCACGTCACGGGTGGGGGATCGGGAGGAATCACCCTTTTTTTTTTTTTTCTTTTTTTTTTTTTTAACAGCGAGCAGCCACAGTTTGGAGAATTAGAGTCTCCTAACTCACGACTTCCTTACCCTCACATGGAGTATTCCACTATGTACCCCTTACTTTCATCCACTATGGGCAAAATTTACTAATATTAAGTAATTTTTACTTAGTATTAGTAAATTTGGCTGAAAGACCAATTTAGGTCTTTCAGCCTTTTGGTAGATAACTCCCTAATGGGAATTAGGGAGTTATCTACTAAGCGGCTGCAAGAGAAGTGCCCAAGTCCTGAAATGCCGAAGTTCCCAAATTTCAAAGTGCCGAAGTTGCCCAAGTTCCGAAGTGTCGAAGTCCCGAATTGCGGAAGTCCTGAATTGCGAAAGTCGCGAATTGCGGAATGCCAAACCGAAAATTTTCCCCGTGCACATGCCTAGTTATCCCTGTCCCCACTGATCAACTCCACTTACCTCTATTGTTATGGGCAAATGCAAATATTACAAGTTTTAGAATGAAATGTTGTATTTCTTAAACTGTGTACTTTGTCTTTAAGAGATATTGCAAACTGACAAGGTGTTAGAAATGGAACATATTGTTTTTCATAACTGTTTCTTTAAGCAATAACCTCAGTGCATAATATGTTTGCGCCATTTTGTCCCAGACGAATTACAATAACAATAATGCATAAACAAGCTTCAAGGCTATGCTACGACTCTTGCAGTACACAATATACTGTGGTAACCCCAAGTTAATGGAACTTCCCCAAATCCGTGAATCTCCCACGACTGTACACTTACGACTTAGTATAAACACCAGATAACCTATTCAGACTTTAAGATGCCATCTTGAACTAAGTCAGGAAAATTTCCATGATGTATACACCCTTTAGTTATGGCCTTGTATGTTTGCCAAATTAAGGGAGGTCCTAAATTGAATAAAGTAAAATAAGTGTTACTTTTTCATATTTGAATAAAGGAACCTAAAATGGAGACACCTAAGGTATAAATAGGTGTACTTTTAAATGTTAAGATACAGAGGAGAGACTTGGAGACAGACGCTGCTCCATCTTAAAATGACAGAGAGGCTGACATGATGACATGTTCAGAAGGGTATGTTAACCTATTAATGATATTTGCAAGCATGTAATTTAATCTTATAAACTCTGCTATAATGGATTTTATATTTTTATATAATAAATATCCAAAAGACAAAACGATTGCTTCCAAGACAATCCTTATTTTATATTGTATTCTCAATTATTTATATATGTTAAATAGAGGATCTCTTACACTATATAAAATTATGGCTAAGATATCTGTATGGTTAGCCCTACTAAGTTCTATGCTTTAAGACATTATAGTGGTAAACCAGCGGTTACACTATCAATTGTAAGAGGCTGTTTCTGCTTGGATTTGGACTGCTGTGCTCCCCTTCAAAATGCTAGACGAGCCTTCCCCTCCGAGCAACAAGTATTGTCTGTGGGCAAGCTCAGCGTGCCGGACTGATGTGCTGCAACGCTTGGATGATATCTTTGCCCACTTCTGGGTGCAACTGGAAGCTCAGATCATGGCTGCACCAGCTCAGGGCAGGAGAGAGCACGGAGAGAAGAAGGGACGAGAGGCGTGTGACTCCCCTTCGGGCACAAATACCGAACAAGCTACGGTAACCCCCACGCAGGGCCTAGCTGGGCAAAAGGCCAACAGGAGCAAGAGGCTATCAGCCACCTGGAGAGCGAAGGACTTGAACTCTGCCACCAGCTCCGAGGTGAATACTTACAACCCCCCTACTTTCTGTCAATCCATTACGTTTCTATTCCCCTACATTCCTTAGGGATAGATCAACTGGCTGCAAAGGGTTTGTTTCGAGCCATTTTCTCTTATGTTCATAATTCAGTCCCGGGAGGCCAACACCCATCCTCACACGGAGGTATTCACGAATTGGCTCAACTTATAGCTAGAGCCTTGCTCCAACTTCTACATGTTATTAAGTAGGGCCTCACCTGTCAGGGCCACTTATTTGAATCTATTACTTGTCACTGAGGGGCCAACATTCACGCCACTTCTTTCGGTGGCCTCAATCCATTGGCCAAAAACACAGCTAGAGCCTCTCTGAGCCACTTGTTATTTAGAAAGGCCTCACTTTCCTTTTGTAAAGCTAATTTCTTAGCGAGATGCCAGTTGATACAGGGCTACACTCGAGATGCCCATTACATTTACTCATTGTTTATTCATCATAGTATGTCTCTCACCATGGAACTAGAAGAGGCTATTTCATTCTCAAGTACCCACCAGACCCTCCACCTCAGCTAGCCCATTGTACTCTGGCCAGGATACCACTTACACAGTTCCTAATTTCTGCCGAACCCATGCATAAAGACTTATCTTTCCCAGTGACAGTACTGAAGCTGAGCTGTACAGACTCATGATTGTCAACTCTGAGCTCCCCAGCTGGGTATCTCTGCAAATATCACAGACAGCATGGCAGAGATGCATACTATAATGACATCCATCCTTTCATCAAAATTATGTTATATGATTGTCTGGAGAATTAGAGTCTCCTAACTCACGAGTTCCTTACCCTCACACAGAGTATTTCACTATGTACCCTTTACTTTCATCCACTATGGGTAACATCACAAGTTACAGTCAGGCACACACTCTCTCTGCTCACGTTATTTCACCAGCACATTTAAATCTTCCGTCATTAAAAAGTACATTTTGGTAGGCAAAGACATCAGTTTGGTCTCCTTGTAGATTGCCTGACTTCACTCCAAAGTAGTTTCCTGCAACATGCCACAGTGGAGGTCTCTGTGGCATTGGCACAGTATTAAATTGTAGGGGCATTTTATTTGCCATCCGTCTCATGTCTGGGATCTATAGCAGCCCTTAACTATTCAATGTATTTGTGGTAACCCTCTCATAGCTGCTATTGACTGTCTGTGACTGCTATACAACAATACATTATCATGACACATTTCTGACTGTTGAGGAACCAATTGCTATACTCTAGAGCATTCACAAGCATACGGCCCCATTTCATCCTGGGTATTCCCCTAGCCCAAGATATACCATAGGCCTATACCTATAATATTACTAGGTGTACATCTTGACTTATTGTCAATACAGCCCTGCCCACCCCGCGGACAGTGTATAATCATGTCAGGGTAGACAGAGTCATTCATTGGCAAAAGTTCATTCCCCCACTGACCAATGATTCCCCTGTTATTTTAAACTGGGTTTGCAGCTACCAAGGAAAACTGGTTCTGTGACACATGGCCCACAGAGACACAAAGCCTACTCTTTTAGTAACCTTCAGGTCTCATTGTAGTATACTCCATCTCGGCCACTGCCTGGGGCACTCTATGGGGCAGTATGGAAAGTTGTACTTGGCTGGCAGCAACACAGCAATTTTACCTTGTTTGCATACACATACCAGCCTGTCACAACATAGCAGCTGAATCCTTGTCTCAATCCCATTTCAAGTATTCGTCCAAACATTCCACAGCTACTTAACCACATACGAAAACTCCTACATTCCAAAATCTCATTCTAGGTTATCTCATCTCATGGTCATGGTAGATTGCTGGCACACACAGCTCTCTGCTTATACCAACCATTTATATGCCAGAACTCTGGCCATTTTAATAAGTTCACTTCTGAATATCGAATCGTCAATCAGTACTCCATTGAAACCATTGGTTACATTAAATTGTCCAACACTCACAGGACTACACAGGCATTCACTTTCTTTTAAACACTCACTACGTCAAATTCATCCTGTACGTCAGGACACAATTCATAAATCTCTGATACGACCCTTCAACATATTCATTGTCATTCTTTTAGAATACTCACTGCTTCTGCAGTCTTTAGTAAACATCCCAGCGCACATCATAAACTGGGACATTGGATTGTCTGCATACACCAGATTTCCCTCAAACGGAGAGGGAATTGAGACAGGCATTAAAAGTACTGGTTATGTAATGTCATAACATACTAAGGATTAAACTGTTAACTTTTTGCCTTCTTTTACAGGCCTCCCTGAACGTTGGTTTCGGCACACCACAACCGACTTATACCACTACTATAACGCGGCTTATTGTCCCCTAATACAATAAGTACAATAAATGGAAAGGCGGAGTCTGTAGATGAGTGGTTTATCCAGCCTATAAATTCACAGGCCTCCACTTCCTCTGGGCTGAGACTTTCTAGTTCAGCCCACCCACTGCACCCTTTTTTAAGCATTCACTTAGTGGGCCCTCTTTTACAGGCCTACCCGAACGTGAGTTTTGGCACACCACAACCGACTTATACCACTACTATAACTCCCCGACTACATATATATATATATATATATATATATATATATATATATATATATATATATATATATATATATAAAACAAATAAAGATGAAGGCTGCACTCTTCGGTCTTCTTAATAAAAGTTGCAAAATGCTTTATTCAATATGCATTAAAAAGAACGCCGGGGGGTGTGCATATCATCTGTGGTGAGTCTTACTATTTTACTTATGATATATAAGCTGAATTATTTGTCATGTACTTTTTTGTTATTTCTGATCCTGAGGAAAGCCTGGATTGGGGCTGAAACGTCGATCAATTCTTTTTAATGCATATTGAATAAAGCATTTTGGAACTTTTATTAAGAAGACCGAAGAGTGCAGCCTTCATCTTTATTTGTTCTTTATCTACATTTGTCAGTTGGCTTTTGCACCGGCTTTTATATGGATCACGTGAGTGCAAAGAACTTTTTCTAATTCTATATATAAACATATATATATATGCACATTGCTTTATGATGGTCACTGTGATATGTGTATGTTTACATATCTACTAGTGTGTGTGTGTGAACATACACATATCACAGTGACCATCATAAAGCAATGTACAGTAATTGCATTTTCCTCATGAAAGCTTTCAAATCAAACATAGTAACATTTTCTGGGCTCTTTTCATCAGGAATTCTTGTTATTCTATGCTATGTTTCATTAGATTCTAATAACTATAAAATTACTATGTACTCTGTCAGATGCACAGCCCCAATCTTATTTTTAAGGCAAGTAGTGATTTTTGTATTTAAGATATGTATTTGATTTTCTGCTCTGCTTTCTGACTTTGTTTTATACATCTGGTAACCTAAAGCTGACATTTTTCTTTACTGGAAAAGGACCAATAAAAGAGATATATATAAAAAAAGGTGAAAACAAATGACTTGCAATCTGATACAAACATGACTATATTTTATTAAAGAGTGGAAGTAATGCAATCTTTTTAGATATCACTTTTTTGAAAATTAAAACCTGCCTCATCCATTCCTTTTACAGTACATTCTTTCCAGCAGATAAACCAAATGCAGTAAGAACTTGGTAAGTGTATCTAGCAGCATTGAAAACTAAATATAGGA
>OW240917.1:136955053-136986716 GCA_933207985.1 Pelobates cultripes
CAATACACTTGGATACAAATATCAAATATATAACAGGATCATTGTCATATGGATACAAGCAATGATCCTCCTTTGTCCTGTAATGAAATGTTGTTCTAAGGGTCAGCCTTAGGGGTGTGTGAGCAGTGCGGCTAGACAGGGCACAATGGCAACAAGGGTGTGAGGAAGCAAACATAGCTCAAACATACAGGGATTGGTGGTGCAGTGGCAAGTTTCAAAAGCTGGCCCCAGTAAGGGAGGCAGAGCTAAATATCATGTAGGTTGGTGGACTGTCTACCTGTGAATATGTGTTACTGTCTACCTATGAATATGTGTTACTGTCTACCTGTGACTCTGTGTGTGACGGTCTACCTTTGAATATGTGTTACTGTCTACCTGTTACTCTGTGTGTGACTGCCTGCCTGTAACTGTATATGTGACTGTCTGCCCAGAACTGTGCGTGTAACTGCCCGTAACTATGTGTGTAACTTTGTGTTGCCAAAAGAAAAACAAAGTCCTAAAATGTGAAGAAATCATCTTCAATGGTCATTCACTGGAACATCCATGATTTGAGCATTTGTTAATATTTTATTTATATGTATTTCTGTTTCTGTGCAAATATTTCAGATTCTGCCTGTATTGCTGAATGTGTTAGATCGCATTGTATTCCCCCTATATTTCTGTAAAGAATGAACAAATAAAAAACTAAATTTTAAAGATATGTTTACATTTGATTTTTTTCTTATCTGGAACAGCAATCTATACATGCAATTTCTATTTTGTTAAATGCTTGTGTTCCTCTAAGCATCCAATATTTCAAACAAATGCTAAAACACATGGTTGAAACAGGGGTTGAAAGGTCACTAAATCCTAGCAATGTGCTATTGGTAAAATGGCCTTACCACCATGATAAATGGTATGGTTAAATAAGTTCAAAAGGCATTTGACCCTCTGGCCAAAGTGTGTGTTTATCTAAAATATATTTTTCTTAATTTGTTTTGTCTAAAGGAATGAAAACAGATATAATCAGACTAAAGGCTTTGCCCAATACTTATTGTAAAAATTATATGTTTTTAAAAAATGCTGTATAGTAGAATGCATATACAGCACAGATATGTCAACATGAATTTATTTTAAGCCAAATGGTGTCCAGAAAAATCATGTTGTATGATCTGTTGGTTAGTGACATTCCTGAGGCATAATATATCTCTGTGAAGAAGTCAGTTTTCATTGTATCAATCACATGAAAACAATAATCTTACTTTATGTTTTATATGTTTCTATTGAATCAGCTGCCCCAAAAACAAAGCCAAGCTAAACTAAGGGAATTTGTCAAGTCCGGTTTCATCCCCTCGATCATTTGAAAACTCTTGTAATGTTTTAGCTGCTGGAGGTACAATTTGTACAAAGTCATTATGCTTTTATTTAATCTTTAAATTAAATCTATTGAATAAGACAGCCTGAGGTAAGTTTTATTTGAAAAAAAGTCACTTTTTATCTAAATTTAATAATTTAAGTAAAGTCTGTTTAAAGCAGTCCGTTGTTCAATCCTCATTAAATCAATAAATAGATCTCTGAGTAAAAAATATATTAGAACAGTCATGCAGAGAAAGGTTATTTGAAATCTGGAAATAACTACAAAGAATTTCTCTGAATTGTTCACTTAAAAGCAATAACATTAAAATAATCTAAGATCTTTTCTAAATTGGAAGAACAAGTGGTCCACACAGGCCAAGAGTGCTTAGGAGCACAGGGACACGATTCTCTCCTGTTGTTGTTGATCTGCCTTCTATGATTCACATCTGCAACACTTTTTATCTGGTTGTGCAGCTAAAGTTAGCTAAGTTAGAACTATGTTGTTTTTTAACTTTGTCAGAAAATTATTCAACTCAGCAAAAACAGTTTCAACACAGAAAAAAATAAAATAAAAAACAGTGTATCTCAAAGTAAAACAGTCCCCTTTTTGCTTCTATTCTATGCTATATAAAATGTTTTGTTAAGGCTTAAAAAGGAAGCTTCAATTTCTAATTGCTAATTTAATTCCTTAATAATTATTTGATGATAAAAAAAATATTTTCCTTGTTGTCTGGAATTGCTTGATACCTAAGCATCTAAATATAGCAAGTAAGTATAGTATATGGAGCAAGTAAGTGAGTAAGTGAATAAGCATACATATGTATGTCCTAAATGTGAACTCCATCTAAAACGATTTTTATTTCTTCACCCTTCAACTCTTAATAATTTATTATTCATAATTTAATTTCAATATTTTAATTATACAGGACCACCTTTAGTTTTTACTGAACTTTGGACAAACCTAAACGTTTAATTGTGTCAAGCCCTCACACACAAGTAGTAATGATCTCTCACTAGCCCAATCACCAAATTTTAACCAGAATATCATCAAAACTCACTAACGCACCTACTCACGCACTCACTTATCGCCAAAGTTAGGTGTCTGTAGTGCATCATTAAATGTCTGAAAAACAGAATGTTGCTATTTTTGTGCATGCCCATCACATATGCTAAAATGTGGCATGTGCTCCACATTCTATTAGAAAAATCTAAAAATGGCTGTAGAAGATATATAATTTTGAACATTTTAGAGTGCAGAGTTCTTGTTTAATATCGACCTAACAATATACGTTGGGTGAGGAATTAGCCTTTAAAACTTGAGCAAGTCTTGTAGCTCTGTAAAATTGGACAGGGTCAGAAACACCCACTTCTTTGGCCTGCCCATAATAATTCTTGCATGCCACATCTAAGGTTAATGAGAGCACTAAGAGGCAAATGAATCGCTCTAAACAAACAATATCTTTGTGAGTATCAACCTTTTCAGAGAATAAACATGTCCTATAAGAGAGATATTATAAGGTGTCCATTTCTTCATAAGAAAATCTAAGTGGGACAACATTTGCATGTAGTTGGAGGTATAAAACTATTGCCTCCATCTAGTTATGACCACTCCTAAGTATTTCAGTTGTTGTGTGTTAGCCTTAAACTTAAATGAAAAAGCTAAACTTATAAAATCTCTATCACACATAGAGATAGTAAGTCCTTCACATTTAGACTGATTTAATTCCTGATTCCGAAGACGTTTTTCCTCATTGTGGATGTTGAGGGTTCAATATATAGAGCAAATAGAAAAGGAGCTATGAAACAGTTCTGCTTTGTTCACTTGAGAATCAGAAATGTTGTGGAGCATACTCCCATTATCAAAACGTTAGCAGACGGGTTGCAGAGATAAATCTTCCTGATAAGCCAAATTGATAAAGGACCACCCAGTCTATTCTTTTCAAAACTTTTTCTTCATCTAGACTTAATAATATTGAGGAAAATTCTCCTGCAAGTCAATCAAATTAAGAACTCTCTGTATCATGGCTGGTGCTATTCAATTTAAAATTAATCCACCTTGATGAGAGTAATAGGCTCAGTTTATTTACTAAAATGATTGCAGATATTCTATATTAAATATCTAGTTATGAAATTGGTCTGTTAGAGGATGAGGACACGTCCTTCTTTTGGCAATACTATCATACATTTGCTTCAAACATTTCAGGTACAATTTTGTTCCCACATAGCAGAGACCTTATAAGGCTATCTTTCTATTGTTGGTCAATTGTGTTACCATTGTAAAGATATTTATAATAATTTGCAAATTCTTTGTTTCTCTAGGATCCACCAGTAATTGGCCAGTAGATGAACAGATTCCCAAAATGTACTGTGCATGTCAGATTTGTTAGCTTTTTATATTAACTCTCTTCGGGTTTCTAACTACGTTGTATTTAGATATTTTATTTAATTTTGAGTGCATCTCTGACATAGACATGTATTTTATGGAGACTTAAGGTGCATTATAATTTTGAATGTAAGTATAACATAGAATCCTCTCAAATCATTTTGTGTTAGGATGAACAGCAGATTATCAAGCCATTAATAAATGCCTTGAATGTTGCCCATATTAGGCTCTCATTAATCCCCTTAGTTCTATTCTAGTCAAAAAACAAGTTAATGTCACTTGTTAACTCTCTATCAATATCTTCTTTAAAGAGATGTCCCTCTATCGATACAGTTTATCTCTGAAAAATATTTATGAAAACTGGGGAGTGATCTCACCACAACACTGTATCTATCCAGCAGGTGTCAATGAACTTAACATTAGATCATCTATTCTGAAATATATTCTATGAGTATGTGAGTAAACATTTTTAAAAGGATTGATATGATCTGCATTCTCCATACATCACAAAGAAACTGCAAAGATAAGAATTTTTCTAAAATACTCTGTCTGGGTGAGAATTTCTTAGGTTGACATTAGGAGTAAGGACTAAATTTATGTTAATAATAGCATTAAAATCTCCACCAGGAAAAAGGAAATGAGGATTGCTGCTTTCGAGAAGTTTCCGTGAATTTTGGATCATGTTCACTTAAGGCATATACATTTAGGAATTTTACATCACGACTGTTAAGAGGGCCATCGATCAATAAAAATCAATTAATCTTATCCCTTACAATGTTATCTACAAAACTGATTTTTTTTCTAATTAAAACTGAGACACCGCATTGCTTAAGCTGTGCACAAGCATGTAATTTTTTTTTAACAAAATTAGAGCACCAAAAGGATGGGATATTTTCTTTCGTAACATTTTTTCTTGGAGAAATACCATGTCAGAATTCATAATTAAATGATACTCAAGAACCTGACCCCATTTTTTTTTTCAATTCAAGCCTTGTATATTGCGTGATACTAAAGGGATATTTTTACTGGAACTTAATGAGTGAGCCACCATTCTAACACTCTGTAGTATTGACTGGGAAAAACAAACAGGTAGTTGTGGTAGGGAGAGAAAAATCACATGGATAGGTTAATACAAAAAAATATGGGGTTACTATATAAAGAATATGGATAATAAGAAATATGATCATATGTATATAAAGTAATAACTCACAATTATAGACAGTATCACACAGTCTAGAGCCACAAGAGCCTGCTATGTGAGCATGATATTTTAATGTGCAATATTAATTTAAGTGGTGGTGCACTACAGGAAAAAAATTGACATAAATATTCAATTCAAAGAGTAAACTTAGTTTTCAGAGTGAGAATGTGTTTGGCTGGAGTGCACTTCCCGCCCAGCAAATACTTTAATTTTGGACACTTGAGTAATAAGGACAGAAAGTAAAAAAATAAATAAAATGAAGGAATACAAATTTGTTAACACACTTAGTATATATTTTTGCTTTGTTTTCAGCGGACACCCCCTCTTTATTCTCTTTATATCTTTTATATATATTTTGCCTCTCTATAATCAAACTACCTATACAGTGTTAGTAAAGCATCTTTAATTCTTGCGGGTCAAAATTCATGCCTAAACTGCAAGAAAATAAACTAACCATGAAAGAAGGAAGAGAAAATAACAAATAAGAGACAAATCAGAACAAAACCACAACGTCACACATGTCAGATTTTGTAGACTGTTAACTTCAACATATTTCATAGTACAGGTTGTACTTTCTAATATTAGAGAAAGTATATTACATAGTAATTAATAAGGAGCCAAATGTAAAAGAGTGTACCACAAATAATTTATTCTCTGTGGGAACTGAATGTGACGGGGTATATCAAAGAAAAAGGCCAAAAGAAATATGTGTACTTTTTCACATAAAACAATCCAACATATCAAGGGATTGCAATTAAAGTGCAGCAAGTATATATTTTAAGAGTGAAGATGAGGCACCATATTTCTATGAAAGTGGCTATCACCAGATGTATATTTTTCCTCTTCTTAATACTTTGGATACAGGAATATTAAAAAAGTTATCCAAGGTGAGAGGCTAGTGACTCTATATGTTGATACTTTTCATGTAATTTTATTTTTAATTTATTGACTAAATGGACTACTGGGATAGTTCCTCCATTTTTATACGTATGCTTTGCACAAAATTCTACTGACCTTTATATCTTAATAAAGTTTTCAAAACTTAATTGGACATAAGTAAAATATATCATTGTACCAAATATTGCAATGTGTCTTCTCACGATTAATCTCCTAGAATAGCTTGAGTCAAGTATAGACATAAATGCCCAACATATTTCCACATGTCAATGTTCTTATGCAAAAAAATGACATTTAACAGTATGCCTTGATAACAGCAAAAAAAAAGCAATAAAAGAGGAAACTAGTCAATATAAAATACTGTTGTGTGATTTCAAGAGCTTGCTTACCTAGATGCTTCCCTGCTGGGCTATGACCAGGGCATTTAATGTGTTGCTTTAAAATATATCGCACTTATTATCTAAAACAACTCTCCTGATGTTTATTGACTTTTAAATTCATCCATTCATTAATAAGATTTAGGCTACCGCATTAGAGAACATGTATTTGTACTTCTTACGATTGACTCTTTAGCATATGTACAATACATTTTCTGACTGCAACAAATTTTACAGGAGATCCTTCCCATGAGACATTAGCTGCAAAGCGTGTATAAAAAAATCATAGCTGGATTCCTTAAATAAGAACATTGTATTTTAGGTAAGGGAGACATAGACATATTTGTAATATATCTAACCTTGTGACAAACAAGTGGTAAGAAATTTCAGAATGGCATGACAAAATATTTTTAAAAGCTAAAATTGCTATTTTAGGTGCAAAGTACTAAATCTCGATGTTCATGTTTGTTTTCCATGGTCATTGATCATTATTTTGGACTTTAACCTTTGAGGCATATGTTTTTCTTGACAGAGTACCTGCTTTATTTGGGGAGACCGCAAACAGAGGGTGATCAATTGGATGCATCTTATTGATGCAGTGTCAAATCATTGACTCAACAAAAAGATTGAGGATTCAAGGATTGAAGTGGTCCTGGTGCTTGGAGTCTGTTTGTGCAGAGTTTCGCTATGAAACTCTTTGGGATGTCATTAGCCAGCCCAGAACAAGAGTTATGGGCTGCCTAATGTGACAGATTCATCTGCATTGTTGGTTCGTCTGTTTCCCTTTGTTCGCGGAATTGCCTGTTCATATACCCCCGTTCGTGTAATTTGCAAAATGCCGATTGAAACTACCGAACGAACGACCACCCAGGAGAGGAGTGTGCTGCTGGTTAACCTCTTGGCCCCAATTAGAACGTTGTGGTTAACCGCAGACACCTCTCCATTCCATTCGTACGGGTGGTCGTCGTTCGCATGTCGACCACGAGGCAGCGGCCATTTTGGGACATACGAACACAGAGCGGTGTTCGGTACAAACTGTATGGAACTAAAAACGGACACTTAAACTACCGAACACCGCTGAAAAGCTGCTGCCTACCTTCCTTTTCGACAAGGCATGCGAACGTCGGTCGTTCGGGAGTTTTATTCATTCGTATGGACTTTTACCCCGACAGCCATCCCATGGAGTCATTCGTATACCGAAGGACTGGTGAAAGACTTTGACTCCATGGCGATTCGACTAGATACATCGGATCTGAGCGCTGTTCGGTGAAAACATGCCCTCAGATCCAGGCTGTCTGGGGATACGTTACACGAACCATATGCATTCGGTATTTCTGTCGTTATGTATTTTAATGTATTTTTGTTATTGTATTTCAAGATGGCGATTGTCTCTACCTTGAGAGATAATTAGGTTTCTTCCCAATTATCTCCGAGGTAGAGAAGACGGAATTATGGGCCAGATGGGAAGGGCTATTATTGAAGCCACTGCGATTGGCTACTGTCCAATATGTTTTACAGTCTTCCACAAGGTCCCCTCGGGGAGTGTCCACCTTGTGGAGACCTGCATAAATACCGGGCAGGTAGCCCCCATTAAACAGAACTTCATTTGACCCTCAAGACGGAGCTTGGTCTCGTTTGTGGGGGGGAATTATTACTGGGACAGCGCTTTCGTTATTTCTAGCTGTGGAAGGCGTTCCACTGTTTGGCTGATCGGGAGTTGCTGTGTTCGTGGACTTCGTTCGGGAGTTTGGCGATCGGCTGGATTTAAACTGCATTTCTGGAGAAGGGGATTATTGCCTAAACGGCGGCTTCATCTACCCGACGGTACGTGTCGTAACACCTAATATCAGTTCTGTGCATATTGGATATCTGCCACCACAGCCCTCAGCTCACCCTCTCTGACTTCCTCCCACTTTCAATGTGTGGGAGTGATGTAATAAGAGGAGGTTTGGGCTGTCAGGAGAATTTGACCTTGGGACTAAAATATAGGTATGGGAAGGGGGTGACCAGTATAGGAAAAGCTACCCTGAACCCCAAAAAAGTGTTCTTTGGTTGGAGTCATTTTTTTCACAACAGCTAAATATCTATGCATACAGATATATATCATTACAATTGAAAAACGCGTATCAAAACATATCAAACCATATCAAAAAGCAATACCATTAAGTGAAAGCCTGACATATGATTTAATACATAAAATTCTTCTTTATATAAATTATGTACATTTGTGACATAAATGAACAATTCACATAACACAAATGGATCTCAAAATTTAAGTAGATATGTATATGGCATAGCAAATAAATAAATAAATAAATAAATCACAGTTTAATACATTGCATACAGTGTTGCTATTTCCTGCTAAGGCCAATCACAGGGTTAAGTAGGTATACTCAGAGAAGGCCTTTTTTTACCAGCAATACATGGTTGCTATGGTGACAATTTATGTAACATGTATTTCTGTGATTTATCAGTGAACAGCTAATCTATGATAAGGATGGAAACCATTCAGAAACCATATGTTATTAGCTACAGCTTACAGAAACTATTTACCTACAGGGATGGAAGTGAGCCCTGTAAGTGAGCCTTTTATTACAAATTCATGTTAAATAATCCTATTAATTGTTGAATGTCATACACTAGAAAAATCAGACTGAGGTCTGATCTGGTATCATGTGCAGACTCGGATCAGCTGACAAGACCACACATATCTATTTAACATATATTGTAATCATGTTGTTGGATAATCTTCAATACCATACTACACTAAATTAAATCCTTGATTCACAGCATAATAAAATAACAATAGCAATCAATTTGCCCACAAAGTATAAATACAATTTGAATAAAAAAAATCATTATTACTTTTTTACATCTGACTAATGCAGTATATTGATATTTAGGCCTTCTATGAAATAGTAAAAGGATACAATTGTTGTGGAGTGAACTTTTTCTGTTCTCTGTAGTGATATATAATTCAATAGCATGTGGCGTCGTGGACACATTACTTCCTTTAAATAAAAATAACTATGCATTTAAATTGCTTTACAAAAAATAGAAAATGTAATCCATGACTCATTACCGTTGAAGATTCATCTCCAGCATCTCAAATTATCACCTGAAGCAAAATCCAATTTTCTGCAAGAATTTAATAAAGCTTGATAACTTTAGAACATAATAGTTCCACTATTTTAGTTGATACAATATGCACTATGTTTCCATATAATTTTCTGGAGAGATAAAAGTTCTGTATCTTAGCTGTATTAAAAGTACTAATGTTCTAGCTGATACCACTTGAGGACAATGCACAATTATACCAAGGTTAAAGAAAATTTTTCTTGAAATGTTGTAAATTTCACAAATGATAGATTTACCGATGTAAAAATGTTTTTTAATGTTTAATAAACTGCTGAAAGGATAACATCAGTACATTAGAAATTATTTCTACTTTATTGATTATGTGTTCAAGATTAATAATCAATGAAAGTGTTTCATATGTCTATAAACAAGCAGATTTTTGATACACAACAAACCTAAAATATGGCTCTGCTTATTTTTTGTTTGTTTGTTTGGCTATATTTCTGATGCTTACAAAATAATGTCACATGATCATGACAGACAGTAAGTTTACCATTACAAGTTACAATGATAACAATCAACTCTGAGATACAATAGACAAACTCAGAATCTATGTCATTCTATACTGTGACTGTAGTAAAAGAATAATGTATCTAAACACTGTCCTAAGAAATCATTGTAACTATGTTTTGCCTTAAATTCTGTGTTTGATTTTACCCTGTTTGGGGTCATGCATTCTCATTGGTTCCCAGCCCATTTAAGTGCTCAAAAAAAAGTGGTCTAGGTTTAGCGGTCCTGTAGTTTTAACCCTGCAATGTAAAACATTGCAGTTTTGAAGAAATTGCAAAGATTCTATTTGTCAGGATTGCTAGTTGATCCAGCATGCATAACTGTATCACACCAAGGACTGCACAAATGGCTGGACGTAACATACCAGAAAATAGTCAGAATACTTGCCGAGATCGGGGACACAGAATGAGACACAACAATTAGAGAAAGCCAAAAGTCAGAATTCCAGAAGCGAAGAGAAATAAATGCTCAGGAACACACTCAGAATGTGTGTGCGCATCCTTTGCGAGACATCACACACACGCCATCAATACCATGGGCAGACGTGGGGTTATAAATTGGGATGGATCTGCAGTGGCTGGTGTCCTTCAACATGCCGCAGGAGTCAGATACACTGGCATATGGCTGCTGAGTAGCACCTCTGTTAATGCCAGAAAGGCATTTGGACCAATTATTGTCACGGCACAGCCCGAGCCCTGAAGACAGCAAGGCGTGGCAGCCCCTTTAAGAGACCTGGCTGGGTTTGAACTCACTGATCCAGCATCCCAGTCAGGTTCTCTGCCATGACATCCACGAGGGGGTTTCAGTTTTTGTTTGCATTTTTCTGCTTCCTGACCCCCTTGCCTGGATTAAGCACCTGCAGCCCTTTTCCAATTAGGGTCAGCTGCATCTAATTAGTATGCTGTAAAAGCCAGCCCTGCCTGAAACCTAGTATCTGGTAATTTTGCCTGTTTGGTTTTTCCTGCCGGATCTTTGATTTGCTACTGACTGATTTCCTGGACTCTGACCTCTGCCTGATTTACCGACTTTGTTACTCCGCTGTCAGCCCTGACTTCTGCTTCTCTTCTGACCCTGCCATCTCCTGCAACAGGGCTCCAACTCCTTGTAAACTGTCCCCTGGTGACTGTTACAATTATCATGTGTGCTATTAATAAAACAACGCAAATACAATTCCAATGCCTGGTTAGCCCTCTCAGCCGTACCATTGGTTTGGGGATGGTAAGAGGAAGAAAATGACAATGCCCAACTGTTTATTGAAAGCTCTCCAAAACTGAGACACAAACTGAGAACCTCAGTCAGACACAATATTGTGAGGAATGCCATGTAGTCGGATAATTTCTCGTATGAAAATAAGAACTAGGTCTTGTGAGGATGGCAATTTATTTAGTGGAACAAAATTAGCTATTTTGGAAAAGCGGTCAACCATTAGAACTGGGAAGTTCTACAATGAAATCCATGGACAAATGGGACCATGGGACACTATGTACGGGAAGTAGATGCAACAATCCACATGGAAGCTTATCAGGAACCTTAGAAACTGCACAAAACGAACATGCCTGCACATATTCCTTAACATCTTTCCTGAGAGACTCCCACCAAAATGATCTTAGGATCGCGGATATGGATTTATTAATGCCTGGATGTCCAGCAGTCACATTATTGTGGAATACCCTCGTGACATTCTCCCTTTCAGCCAATGGAACAAATAATTTATGATGTGGTTTATTGCATGGTGCCTGAGACTGAGCCTCCATGATAGCACCAAGCAGAGGGGATGACAAGGAAATAACAGTGGAAGCAATGATACACTCAGGAGGGATAATAGGGGATGTTTCTTGTTCTTGTACTGACTCAGTGTCAAATTGCCTAGATAAGGCGTCTGCTTTCACATTTTTGGGACCAGGTCTGTAAGTTATAAGAAAGTTAAAGTGAGATAGGAACAAAGACCATCCAGCCTGTCTAGAAGACTGTTGTTTAGCATCTCCTATATAAGCTAAATTCTTGTGGTCAGTAGTAATCAACAGGAGGTCCTTGGAACCCTCTAAAAGATGTTGCCACTCTAAGAGCTAGTATAATGGCCAACAATTCTCTGTTGCTAATATCATAATTATGCTCAGCTGAAGACAACTAGAGAAGTACCCACATGGATGCAAAGGGGTATCCTGACTCTCCCTCTGAGAAAGAACAGCCTCTACCCCAGTTTCGTTGGCATCAACCTCTAGTATAAAGGGTTTGCTGGTTTTTGGATTTATCAAAATGTCAGCAGAAGCAAACCTTGTTTGAGAAGTTCAAAAGCTTCTCTAGCTTCCTCAGACCATATCATACTGCTAGCCCCCTCGCGTGTCATATTGGTGATAGGGGCTATCACAGAAGAGAACCCTTTGATAAGTCTCCTGTAATAATTAGCAAACCCAATAAACCTTTGGATGGCTTTTATTCCATTGGGCAATGGCCAATGTAGAACAGCTTCTAGGTTATGAGGATCCATCTGAAAAGCAGAGGCAGAAATGTTATTGTAACAAATTCCTCCTCACCTTGCGGTATTTGCACTCAGCGGCCATGCATCTGTATAACTGACTCCTGCAACATGTTGATGGATGCCGGCCGCTTCGGATCCATGCCAAATTATAGCCCCACGTCTGCCCATGTTGATGACAACGTCGGCGTGCATTTGACATCACGTGGAAAAAGCACGCGCACATTCTGGGATCAAAGGCTGATTTTGGCCAATCAAAATTGTAAAGGACTTATTTAAACGCAATTTAACTTTTCCTCATTGCCCTGTCGTGGTTTCCCTTAGTGGTTGTCCGAGAGTGTGTTCCTGAGCGCTTATTTCTGGTTATTGATTTTGGCTTTGTTTGACTTCATTGTATTCTGGTAACCCTGACTTTTGGAATTTCCCTTATCGTTGCATCCCATTCTGTGTCCCTGACCTCGGCAAGTATCCTGACTATTCTTTGGTACGTCCGGCCATTCTAAGGCCTGGTAAGACGTTACCTTTTAGTCCTAGGTGTAATACAATTCTATGTGCTGGATCAATCAGTAATCCTGACAATACGACAGGGCCTTAAATCCTGTCGAATTGTGTCAGCGCATAGCAGCTTGCGAGAGAAAGCTAGGGGAGAATTATCACCATATGGATCAATTTGCCCAGGCTTTCAGTACACTTCTTACTCGAACAGTGCATCTACAGCCTGCGACTTCTCCGACTATGTCACCTCTACCTCGTGTACCTCCACATATAGTACATAAGGCACCTACTATCTCCTTCCCCGCATTTTGATGGTAAAATGAAAGAATGCCGGGGAGTCCTGAATCAAATTGAGTATCATTTTGAGGCCTCACTGGGATCTTTTCCCATGGATAGATCTAAGATTGGTTACCTGATGAACAAACTTAATCCCTTAACCCCTTCAGACCGGAGGACGTACTATTACGCCCTATTCTAAGCGGCTCTAAACGCCGCCGGGCGTAATAGTACGCCCTCCGGTCTTTTGGTACTTACCCGGTCGCCGGCGATCCCACGCCGGCGATCGCGGTAGGGGGGACTCCCAGGGAGGCCCCCGCGGCACGACCATCCTCCTCGAAGCCCCCCGGCCTTGTGAAAGTGGGGTCCTTGAGAGTTTATGAGACATTTTAACTAAAAAACACTGGACATACCACATTTGCAATACCTTGTCTACTATTGAAAATTTTAATTCCTGGGCTACCATACGGTCTCAAAGGCAACGTAACCAATCTAGCGAATTTCAATGTGAAAAAAATGAAACGCAAGCCTTATATTTGACTCTATAACTTTTGAAAACACCATAAAACCTGTACATGAGGGGTACTGTTATACTCGGGAGACTTCGCTGAACACATATATTAGTGTTTCAAAACAATAAAATGTATCATAACAATTACATCGTCTGTGTAAGTGCCATTTGTGTGTGAAAAATGCAAAAAATTTCACTTTCACTGATGATAGCATCGTTGTAATACATTTTACAGTTTCGAAACACTAATATCTGTGTCAGCGAAGCCTTCCGAGTAAAACCATACCCCCCATGTACAGGTTTTATGGTGTTTTGGAAAGTTACAGGGTTAAATATAGTGCTAGCAAATTAAATTCCCTAGACTTTTGGCCTGGGTTGTCAGGTAGGTCCCACAAATTGTAATTAATAAAGTTACATAACTATGTATATAAATATATATATATATATATATATATATGTGTGTATATAGTTTTTTAAAATTATTTTTATTTATATATCGGTATATATATTTATATAGTAATATATATGTATACTTATGTATATAGAGATATATATATATATATATAATATATATATATATATATATATATATATATATATATATATATATATATATAGTTTTTTAAAATTATTTTTATTTATATATCGGTATATATATTTATATAGTAATATATATGTATATACTTATGTATATAGAGATATATATATATAATTTTGTTCTACATGTATTTTGATATCTATATATATATATATATATTTAATATATATATATATATATATTAATTTTAAAATACAGTTAGAATGAATTTACACGTATATATTTTATTTATTTATTTTTTATTTTTGTTTTATTTTTTAACATATTTACTTATTTATTTTATATTATATATATATATATATGTATATGTATATTTATATATATATAGATATATAGATATATATATCTATATATATATATATATATATATATATATATAATGATAATTATATATACATATTTAATCAATATCATTCTAAGTGTATATTGATATTATATATATATATATATATATATATATATACTAATATTAAAATATACTTAGACAGTGTATGTGTATGTATGTGTATATATATATATATTTAGATCATATATATAATAAATAAATATATATATATATATGATCTAAGTATATATAATTTAATTTTAAACTGTTTTAAACTGTCTTTTATTTTTTTTACAGGCAGCAGGGGGAGTATCTGTCATAACAGGCACTCCCCCTGCTTGCACTGACATGGCCCAGGGGGGCCAGAACGAACGGAGGGGGACTCCCTGGGCTGCCATGCATTTTTACAGTTTTCAATAAAGTTGATTTTGAAGTAAAGTTTGCAATACTTGTTTGACATGTTTGTGGTGAGTCTGAAGATCAGGGGAATAAATATGGATATCATCCAGATAAACTAGGACAAATAAATAGATATAGTCTCTGAGTACATCATTAATAAAGTCTTGGAACACGGCTGAGCATTACATAACCCGAAGGGCATGACAAGCTACTCATAGTGCCCACTTCTAGTGTTAAATGCCATTTTCCACTCATGATTTTCTTTAATCCTTACCAAATTGTAAGCACTTCTGAGGTCAAGTTTAGTAAAGATTTTAGCACCCTGGAGTCTGTCAAACAATTCAGAAATGCAGGAAATGGGATAGGCATTTTTAATGGTGATCTTGTTTAATGCCCTGTAGTCAATGCATGGACGTAATTCTCCATCTTTTTTTTTTTTTTTTTACAAAAAAGAACACTGCACCATCAGGAGAGGATGATTTACATATATGGGCCTTACTTAGGGGGTCTTTGATATACTCTTCCATTATTCTACTCTCCTGTGGCGATAAGGCATACCTTGGGTGGCATAGCGCTGGGTAGCAGATTTATGGAACAGTCATACGATCTATGAGGAGGTAGACTATTGGTCTGACTCTTACTGAATACCTCCTTAACCTCCCAGTATTGTATGGGAACTTCAGATGCCTGAGGCGTTGTAGTGGGTAATGTAATGATGCCCACTCTTTTGGTAATGTGCAACATACATCTCTCAGTACAGTCCTTGCCCCATTCCAATATTTCCCCTTTTGCCCAGTCAATATGAGGATTGTGCTTAATAAACCAAGGAAATCCTAATATGATGGGACAAGAAGGAGAAGCAATTATTTGGAATGTTATGTTTTCCTTGTGTAAGGCACCAATGGAAATGTTAATGGTTAAGGTTTTGTGGGTAATTAAGGGCCGAGAGAAAGGTCTCCCATCAATAGCCTCAACAGCCAGAGGTGATTATCTCTCCTTGATAGATATAGAATGTTTTTTCGGAAAATGTACATCAATGAAGTTTCCTGCCACACCTCAGTCCATCAGGGCTTTGCATGAAAAGTTCTTCTTGTTACATTTGGCCATAATAAGACCTGTCCCCTTAGGGTTCTTAGGTGCGGAAGTTTTCTGGACGTATGGGACAAGCACTCCTCATGTGTCCTTTTTTACCGCAGTATAGGCATAGACCCTCTTTTCTCCTATATTGTCTTTCTGCCTCTGATAGTCTAGTGATGCCCGAATGCATAGGTTTGGGTTCAGACTGAACAGGGAGGTCAGGAACAATAGTCTGGAAAAACGAGGTGCTAATGATATAGCCATATGTCTGGTTCTATTTCTGGTAGTCTCTCTGGTTCTTAATCGATTATCAATTTGCATGACAAATGTGATAAACTCATTTAATTTTTTTAGGTAGGTCTTTGACAACAATCTCATCCAGAATTGCCTCGGATAATCCTTTTTTAAATGCAGAGATTAACTCGCTATTAGTCCACTCTATCACAGAAACCGAGGTGTGAAATTCTATGGCATAATCTGAGATAGACCGGTTCCCCTGTTTAATATGCATTAGGGCAGTGGAGGCATCATCCTCCCTGCCTAATGGTTCAAATGTTAATTTGAATTCCGCAAGAAATTCCTGGTAATTATATGCAATACTCCTATTACTTTGGCAAAACGGATTGGCCCAAGCTAAGGCTTTACCTTTAAATTGGTTCATTAGGTAACCAAGCTTAGCTCTATTTGAGGGAAAAGATCCCGGTGAGGCCTCAAAGTGGTACTCAATTTGATTCAGACATCCCTGCCATTCTTTAATATTACTAACAAAATGCAGGGGAGGAGATAGGGAGATAGTAGGTACCTTATGTACTACAGGTGGAAGTACTTTAGGCAGAGGTGACATAGTCAGAGAAACCTCAGGCTGTAGATGTGCTGTTCGAGTAAGAAGCATACTGAAAGCCTGGGCAAATTGACCCATACGGTGATCGTTCTCCTCTAGCTTTCTCTCGCAAGCTGCTATTTGTTGACACAGTTCTGCAGGATCTATGGCCATGCTGTAATGTCAGGATAACTAGTTGATCCAGCACGCAGAACTGTATTACACCTAGGACTAAAAGTAACATCTTACCGGGCCTTAGAATGGCCGGACTTAACGTACCAGAGAATCGTCAGAATACTTGCCAAGGTCGGGGACACAGAATGAGACATAACGATTAGATGAAGTCAAAAGTCCAGGATACCAGAATACAGGGAAGTCAAAACGAAGCCAAAGTCAATAACCAGAAATAAACGCTCAGGAGCACACTCTCGGACAACCACTAAGGGAAACCACAACAGGGCAATGAGGAAAAGAATAAAGGAGTTTAAATAAGCATCCCTTAGATCTGATTTGCCGTACCTGGCCTTTGACCCCAGAATGTGCATGCGCGTCCTTTGCGTGATGTCACACGCAAGCCAACGTCGTCAATACCATGGGCGGATGTGGGGTTATAAATTAGAATGGATCCGCAGCGGCCAGCAGCCTTCAACATGCTGCAAGAGTCAGATATACTGGCACATGGCTGCTGAGTAGCTCCTCCGTTAATGCAGTTTTCCATTATGGATACCACAAGGTGAGGATGAACATGTGACAGTATTGCTGAGTTAACACTAAAGCTACCAAAGGTGCTTCCACATTAAGAACCGAGTCCAAATTTAGGTTGATCAGCGGTTCTGATGAATTCTATATATCCAAAGCACCAAACGTATCAAGAAATCGACTAAATCAAGAAATCAACTAGAATGATAAATGAGCATGCTCATTTGCCTCATTATTTGGAGTTCTACTCATGGAGCCAATAAAAAAAATTATAGATGGCTAGAGATATTGATGGTTAGGGGACAGCAACTAAATGTTTATATTATTCATGTGATCAAGGGAGAAGTGATCCATGGAGGGGAAAAAGAAGGAGTCTTTGAAAGATGTATATAGAGCACTTGGGACTAGGACATGGAGACAGGGGGACTTAACAAGGAGAGATAAGGACATGGGTAGAGAGAGAAGTGGATAGGGAGAGATATGAACATTGACAAGAAGAAAAGAGGCATGGATAAGTAGTGAAAGAGGCATGGGGAAAGGTGACAATGAGAAGTAGAAGTAACAGGAAGTAATTGCTAAGTATTAGATAGTAACTTAGCAAGGTGTGTGAAAAAACATGGGAAATATTTGAATATGCGTCCCGTTTGTTAACACACATGCACCCACTAACACTCTAAGTAGATTCACATATGACACCACTGACACTCAACACACACCTCTACTCACAGACACAAATATACACATTGACACCCTGGACAAAAAACATACACCCAATCATTTACACTCACACTCACACTCACTGATACTTCTCACAGATACATCGCTGCATTTATACACAGGCACTCAGTGGCACTCTACACAGATTAATACAAAATGCAGTTATACATATACACATTGACATCACATGCAGATAGATACATTGGGGCATTCACAGATTCATAATACACAAATAAACTCTTGATCATATAACAGCCTGAATTAGTAAGCATTCTTACACTGCACATTTACATCCATGCATTCACAGAAGCAATCACATTATAAACAAGTACAGTCCTTTATTTACAGATATTGATTCTCCATGAAGTAAACATGACATGTTTAAAAAAAAAAAAAAAAAAGTCACTGGTCCAATGCATTACGGACTGGCAAGAAAATTATTGGCCCAACTAGAAACATGCACACACACACGTTCGAAATGTTCAGTACTGAATTCTACCTGTTTAATGAGTTGCTACTATCCAAAATTTTGTATGAATTGTCATAGTTAACAATACTTAAGAACTATCCTTTTCTCTTAGTGATATAAAGGGTATTTTTTTATTTAGATAGATTTTATTTTTCTGTATTTTTAGATACCTCTGTGGAGTGATGTTTAAGTTGTTCCTTTTGAATGGAAGGCAGAGCACCATCTGCTGCTTTCACGTGTACTATGTGCATAATAATTTTCAACCAAGACAGATAATAGCCTTTAAACAGATTTTAGAATGATCAATCGTTAAAATTTGACAGACAAATAATACACAGGGAAAAAAATAAATCCCCAAATATTACACGATACCAAGTCTAAAAGTTTAGCTAGATCGGGAAACAGTAAATTTAATTGCACAAAAAGAATAAATTGTGGTGTGCTAATTGATTTTTTATGGAAATAAATATGCATTTGCGTTACTGAAGCAGTGAAGTTAAAGTAGGTGAAACAAGAACTCATATTAACTGTTTTAAAAAAATGATGGCAGCCAGAAATATAAATCCAATCAGCTTGACATCAAATTTTTGTAAATATCATGTATCCTTATGTAGAATGTAAAAAGGCATGTTGTCACCATCTGATCCCTTAACATGTTTATAATTAACCTAAATAAAGTGGAAATGTTTAGGCCAAAGAATGAAATAAAGATAATTTAGAAGATCCAAAAAAAAAAAAGAAACACAAAAACGTCTTTTAATTAATAATCTTCTCGAAGTACATATTTGTATGTAGACATTACAGATCTTTCACAATATGAAGAGAAAATACGACTGGAATGCTTCAACAGTTTTGTCTTGGGACTGTGCTACCCCTTGTGGCTGATGCATAGTACTGTATCTTCTCTTGTTAAATGAATATGCCACACAAATCTGGAATAATCATAAATGCACTATGAAACATTAAATTAAGCAGATCATTATTGTAAATACATTTTTATATATAAAAAAATAATAATCTTGCTTGCCTTGGAAATTTTGCATCTCTTGAAAATGAAGTGTTTAGAAAAGAGATATAACATCATATTGTCTCCTGATTGGGGACACTGATTTATATTTAACACTGTCCTTTATGAGTTGACTACACATATGTTTTTTTTGTTCTCTAATTTATTCCATAGTATTCAAAAATGTGGTTATGCCCTAATTGTTCATATGCTTTTCATCTTTTATTTGTCACTAGAATATGACACTTTCACAATCTAAAAAATGTAATATGTTCTGCTATCAGTATGAGAAGTGCAACAGAGCCTTGACAAATGCCTGACTTTACAGTGGAACAGAAATTGTCAAGTTCAAATTCCAGTTGCTAGGAGGTAGAAATCACTGTGCTAGAACAGGCAGCATATTTTTAATCTAACATGGTTAGGATTCAACTGCCAAAGTTATGAAACAAAATAAATAAATAAATAAATAAAATCACCCCTTTTTCTTTTCTAAAGTGGACAATGAGTGTACAAAAATTGTAGAAAATGAAGTGGAAATGAATAGTGAAAACTAATATTTAGTGATATTTTTGGGGAAAATAGTGATTATCTACATGCAAGTGCTACTCCAAACATTTTTTATATACTTAATTTAAATTCTGTATGCCTTACTTAGGACTGTGCCCGTAATCTCTCCTTTTGAATATCTGCATAAGAAGTTGAAAACCTACCTAGAGTCAGTAGCAGAACTAATGAAGAGGTGCAAAAAAAATGTTTGGGCCCCCTCTAGCGCAAGAGTGGCAAAAAGATAGTTCCCCAACTTTCATACAACTCTCACAATACTATGTTAGCTGGGGATCTACTATTTGCTCATCCATGCAGGGTTGTATTTGTAAGAGGTATTTTTGTATATAGTATGTGTGTGTGCACGTAAGGGTGTATTTGTATGTACTGTTGCCATTGGAATGCAGCGGTGTACTTGTGTGTAGTGTTTGCGTTTGAATGCAGGGCTTTTAAATGTGGCTTTTAAATGTGCATGTACAATTGTGTGTAGTATTGGTGTTTGAGTGAAAGAGTGTGTTTGTATATAACTTGTGAGTTTGATTGCAGGGGTGTGTTTGCATGCCGTGTTGGTGTTTGTTGGTATGTATGCACATACACTACCACATACATAAATAGTTACCCAGATATACATACAAATTAACACACAAATACACACACATTCATATACTCACTAACACATACACATACATATGCTCACACTGACACACAGATACACACTGCCACATACACACACTGCCACATACACACACTGACACACAGATGTGCACACTGATGCATACTAGCACACACTCAGATACACACACTGGCATACTTGCACACACTGACACAAAGATACACACACTGACACAGACAGACAGATACACACACTGGCAAACATACATACACTCAGATACACTGACACATACACACACCTTGACACATACAAACATACTGGCACATACACACACTCACACAGACACACATTTAGATACACTGACACATATGCATAGTGACATATAGACACACACACACTGATATAAACACACACACATATTCACATATAATTTATTTACAGCCACACACATATACACATATAATTTATTTACAGCCACCCTTCTGTTAGCTTACCATTGTCTGTAGGAGGGTGGTTTAATTGATGTGCTGGCTGAGGCTGATGTGCGGCAGCAGCTCATTCATTTCTTCCCCCTGTTGCCTGTGCTTCCTTTCCCTTGCAGTGCACTCTCCTTATACCTGGGAGGAAGTGACAGGCATGTCGTGCACACTTATGTTTTAGTCTAAACATAGATAAGCTGTTCCCATTTGTAATTACTAATTATGGCCTTGTATCTTTGCCAAGTTAAGGCAGGTCCTAAAATGACCGAATCGAACATCTACTTATTAATATTAGGACACAGAGGAGAGATTTTGGAGACAGAGATACTGCTCCATTATATCATGACTGATAGAGGTTGACATGTTCAGGAGGGTATGTTATTCTATTTACTGATATTGCAAGCATATAATTTAAACTTATACACTCTGCTATAAATTATTGTAATGGATTTTGTATGTCTATATTTATATATTCATTTAATAAAATATTTAAAAGACAAAACTGTATTGCTTCCAAGACAATCCCTATTTTATATTGTATTCTCAATTATTTATATATTTTAAATAGAGGAACTCTTACTAACTATATAATATTATGGCTAAGATATCTGTATGGTTTGCCCTGCTAAGTTCTATGCTTTAAGACGTTATAGTGGTAAATAGGGGAACCGGCTGTGGTAACAACCCTGTCACACTTGCACCCTTAAAGTCACTGTGTCATACTTTCCCAGCTGCAGTCACCCTCATACACACACAGTCACCATTATACACAGGCATTCCTCTACAGACAGTAGCCCTCAGACATGCACTGTCACCCTTCAACAAATAACACACGGCCTTACCATAAACACAATGCACACATCAAGACCACCATCCTAAAACAGCTGACACACACGCATACAACATTGTAAAAAAGAAAAAATCTTAAATTGCAGTGGAATTCACCCCAGCACACATTCTAGGTTTTGATTTAGAATTTGTACAATTGCCTCTGTCCTTAAGGGCAGACCTAGTTTTGAAGTGTAGTGGAGTTTTTTTGTTTTTGGGGGGGATTGTCACTGCCACACTCTCTTTAAGTAAGGGTTTTTATTTTTATTTTTATATATATATGTGTAGTTCTAATCAGACATGTTTATGTTATAAGACTATTTATATCAAAAAGTTTCATAATGATCCCAGTTAAAAATAGTAAAGCAGTATATTCATTTCTGATTATACGTTTTGCAGGTTCATATATCATTACTTCTTGACTGTATTTCTGCACAAGTTCAAATCAAATTTCCAAGACCCTGATTCCCAGGTCAAGTGCATGTGTGTACTTTTATTTCCTATCTATGCCCCTTGATTATTTGCCTTGACTATTTATGGTAACCATGACAGTTTTAAGGTGTTACATAGAAGCAGCATCACTTACTAGTGGAATTAATCATCTATGTCATTTATTTACTGCCTTAAGGTTATTTTGTTATTTCAGTACTAAAATGAGTGTCAATCAGTTTATAGTTTATGTGTGTTTGTGTCTTTTTAACCATATTAAGATGATGTAATCTGCATGATAAGCAAAGTCCTACTGTACAATTACAAAAAATATTTCAAAATTACTCTAAAAATAATTTTACATTAACACAAGGAAGCTACGTTTTCTATATTCAACCGATTGGAGATGTTATTGCAAAATTGAAGACAGGGATTAATGCAAGGACTCAAGAAAAAAAACATAAATTAAATGCATTACATAGTAGGAATAGTCTAATACGTCTACTCTTTATCCCATAAAGTCTGGTAATTCTAAAGAATACAGTAATGCTTTCTTGATGTATACACACTGTGTGTAAATATTATTTTGCTTATCACCTTGGGATCTTACACAGTTATCCCAGTGTCCCTTCCGCTATTAAAATTAAATTGCAAAATCCTTTGTTGATATTGCCATCAGCTGCGTCGTCGTATTAACCTGAATCTTATCGATGCTCTGAAATCTCTTCCATCTCCCCCACAGGGAGCCACATTTTTCAACAGATTCTTGACAAGGGGGGTTACAACAGCCTTGAAAACCTTCTGAGTCATCTGAATAGTTTCTGCAGAGGAATGTTTAGGCCTAATGCAAAATGTGATCCAGATTCATTGCTCTACTCGCTCAGTCATTTTTAATGCGATGGCCACATGGTACACATTCTCTCTCAAAGGCGTCTAGTACCTCCACTGACTGGTACAATGAAGTTGTCATTGTTCACGCATGTGCCTTCCACTCTATTCTCCTTCGCTGCCAGATTACATTAATGTCGCGCAAACCATTTACGTTTTATTTTCCGGTTATTTAACTCCTGAATCAGGTTCATTTTAAAATTTATATGCCTCATGTTATGGTAATAAAAAGAGTTAAATATTGAATATATAATAAATACATAATAAATTGTAAGTATAAAACAGGATTAGAATGCAGCACAAAACATTGTCAATCAAGGTAAATATACTATCTTCATCATTCCTCTTAAAATTGAAGGTATATAAAATTAGAAAGAAAACATATCCCTGTGATTGTATCTAAAGGGCTAAGGGGATTTAACCCCTTTACGACCGATGATGGTTCAGGACCGTCATCAGAAACATCCCGTTAAGGACCGATGACAGTCCTGAACCATCATAACGGAAATTTTAACTTACTCGTTCGGCATTGCTCCCGGTCTGGGGGGACTGCCTGACAGCCCAGATAGTCCCCGCTCGGCAAATTAGGCCCCCACGGACATGTGTTCACTCTGAAAGAGCGGTCACATGGCCGCAGTAGACGTCCTTGCATCTAAAAAGATTAAAAAAAAGTTTGATAAAACAACAATGTAAAAAAAATATATATGTATACGTATATATATATATATATATATATATATATGAGATATATTATATCTATATATAATATGTATATATATATATATATATATATATATATATATATATCTTATATTGATAATGTCATTCTGAGTGTATTTTTATATAAATATATACATATATTAATATAAAAATACACTTATAATTAAATTACACACGTGTATATACATATAATATATATAATAACTATATATAATATATATATGTATATATACATATATATATATATTATACATTCTAAATAATAAGTAAATAAAATAAATAGAACATTTTAAAAATAACAACATTTTTTTTAATTATATGTATATATATAAATATATATATATATATATATGTAATTTTATTCTAACTGTATTTTGATACACTTAGAATTAAATTTTATATATATATATATATATATATATATATAATATATATATATATATATATATATAAATATGAAACATATATATCCATATACATAGTTATGTAAATAATTTCATAATTATACATGTAGACTTCAAATATATAAATATGTATATATATTTAAATTCTACGTGCATATTTATGTAATATTTTTACATAATTAAGTAATTTTGATTGCAATTTAAGGGACCTGCCTGACAACCCAGACAGAAAGTCCAGAGAATTTAATTTGCTAGCATTGTATTTAACCCTGTAACTTTCCATTACACCCTAAAATCTGTACATGGAGTTACCGTTTTACTCGGGAGACTTCGCTGAACACAAATATTAGTGTTTCAAAACAGTAAAACATATCACAGCGATTATATGGTCTATGAAAGTAAATTTTTTTGCATTTTTCACATACAAATGCACTTTCACTGATGATATAATTGTTGTGATATATTTTATTGTTTTGAAACACTAATATTTGTGTTCAGCGACCGAGTATAGCAGTACCCCCCATGTACAGGTTTTATGGTGTTTTTGAAAGATACAATTTTAAATACAAGGCTTGATTTTCCTTTTTTTACATTGATATTTGCCAGATTGGTTATGTTGCATTTGAGAGCATATGCTAGCCCAGGAATGAGAATTACCCCCATGATGGCATACCATTTGCAAAAAGAAGACAACCCGAGGTATTGCAAATGTTCAGTCTTTGTTAGTAGCCACCTAGTCACAAACACTGGCCAAAGTTAATGTTCATAATTGTTTTTTGCATTTTTAACACACAAACAAATATAAATGCAAACTTTGGCCAGTGTTTGTGACTAAGTGTCTACTAAAAATTACTGGACATACCCCATATTGAATACCCTGGGTTGTCTACTTTAAAAAAAGTTTGTACATGTAAGGTGTGATTCAGAGATTTATGGCAGATAACAGTGTTACAATGTCACTATTGATACATTTTAAAAATCTATATTTTGAAACAGCAATTTCCTACTTGTACATATAGCCCTATAACTTGCAAAAAAACATGTAAACACTGGGTGTTTTGTAAACTCAGGACAATATTTTGAATCTATTTAGCAGTTTTTGTCATTAGCTTTGTTAATGTACAACAAGGCCAAAACAGTCCGATCCTTAAGGGGTTAAGGATCTTATTATGAACTCATTTTACTTTCATACACTTAAAACCACCAATTGGATTCAAGACAGAACCAATATTTTTTACAACTTCCTGTCTATACTCTTACTTTATGAAATCTATATGGCTGTGAAGAATATGTTTGTTAATCTCTGTCTATTTTTTTTTAATAATTATTCAAATTCTTAGTTAATCTCCTTTGCAATAAAATTAAAGGGACACTATAGTCACTTGAATAACTTTAGCTTAATGAAGCAGTTTTGGTGTATAGAACCTGCCCCTGCAGCCTCACTGCTCAATCCTCTGCCATTTAGAAGTTAAATCCCTTTGTTTATGAACCCTAGTCACACCTCCCTGCATGTGACTTGCACAGCCTTCCATAAACACTTCCTGTAAAGAGAGCCCTTTTTAGGCTTTCTTTATTGCAAGTCCTGTTTAATTAAGATTTACGTATCCCCTGCTATGTTAATAGCTTGCTAGACCCTGCAAGAGCCTCCTGTATGTTGTTAAAGTTCAATTTAGAGATCGAGATACAATTATTTAAGGTAAATTACATCTGTTTGAAAGTGAAACCAGTTTCTTTTTCATGTAGGCTCTGACAAGCATAGCCAGGGGAGGAGTGGCTAGGGCTGCATAAACAGAAACAAAGTGATTTAACTCCTAAATGACAGTGAATTGAGCAGTGAAATTGCAGGGCAATGATCTATACACTAAAACTGCTTTATTTAGCTAAAGTAATTTAGGTGACTATAGTGTTCCTTTAAATAAGTGATATATTTAACCATCGCTTAGTAAAGAAAATATCACAGTGTAGCTAAAAAGTGTAAGTGTAAGGGACACTCCAGATCTCTAAAGTACTTTAATCCATCAAAGCTTCTTAGAGTGTATCCTCTTTTCTTTGAAAGAAATTGGCACTTTTATAAATTAACACTATTACATCCTCATGCATGTCAATCAGAAAATGGGTCCTGTCACTTCCTGGTTGTCTAGCTCAGTGAAGCTAAACTACTTACAGGTACAGTAAGTCTGGTCTGGGTGGCAAGGGAGGGCAAGTAAATGCTTTAAACAAGGGATCTGCAGCTTTTGCAAGCAGTTTTTAGATGTACCCTATTAGAAATGTGCATATATGCTTTCATTGGGGATATATTTACTAAACAGTGATTGTCTTTTTTTTTTTAATTCCTCTATTTTGTCTTTAGAGTGCCCCTTTACAGCCTAATTATAATTTGTTGCTATAATTTGTTGCTAAACTATAGCAGGTTATACTAATTACAATAGGGAGGTGCCATGGCACTACTGGCACCATAACCACTACAACGCACCGTTGTACTTATGGTGCGGGGACTATTTCTTTAATTTTATGTAATATGTTTTATTTGAGCCAAAAATGCTGGACACATATGGTCAATGTAATGTGATACAGAATAGTTTTATGATAGGGAAATATGGTTCACTTAACAAAATAGAATTTAACAACACAACAACCATAATTTACACTCATTCACTCTCCTTTTTGTCAAGAAGACTTTCAGGTGAAGTTATATTTTTTTTTCAGTTGCTGACAATTTCACACAAAACACAACTAGATGAACCTATGAAACAAATTATCAGTGTCATTAAAACTTGGCTTACATATGGCTTCAGATAATGACACTAACTGTTTGGCAGCCATTAGAGAAGAGGATTACATCGTTGCCTTGGGCAACACATCAACCTCAGTCTACAGTATTAGCTCAAGAATAGAAACCTCTGTGAAAGATTTGACGGCTGTGGCATGCTGAATATATGTCAATTTCTGAAGTGTGCCTGTACCCTAAATATATCAATTTAACCATCGAAATACCAGATAGATAGGCTGATGTGTAAATAATAAACATTTGACATGTAGGCAATGCAGAGTATCAAAGAAAGATTTGTATGAAATTGTTTAAATGAGTATATACAATTGTTTTACAGAACATTATATTGTATCTAGCTGCAAGAAAATGCCATCAATAAATATTGTCAGCAGCACTTTTCAAAGGATTTAAGCTCAGCTTTACCTCAATTGTTTTTTCTTTACAAATAAATGCAAAAAAAAAAAAAAAAGAAATATCCACTACTGTTCTTAAACTCTGTAGTGTTACTAATGCAAACATGTAATCCTAACACTTTAGTGTAGGACTACCTACTTAGGCCTAAACTCATTTTTTCTCCATAGCTGCACTGGTTTTGCCACGCTGGTCTTGTCACGGCTGATCCCACCTCCATGTCTGAGATGATCAATGTTGGTGATCTCAGCCAATCCGAAACTTTACAATAGGAAAGCATTGGGAGTCTATGGCGAATGCGCTGCAAAATGCTGTGCCGTACCAATCAGCATCTCATCAAAGAAATTGCATTGTATGCGCTGAACATAGGGGCTGCACACAGTGCAGCATGATAATATGAAGCACCTATAGTGGCTGCCTGAGTGACTGCCACTAAAGGTATTACAAGGCAGGAATGTAAAAACTGCATTTTCTCTAAAAAGGCATTGTTTACACTTCTGAGCATGCAGAGACATTAAGCTGTAGTGGTTCTGGAGACTAAAGTGTCTTTAAAAAAAAAAAAAAAAAGAACACCTAAAAAGTCAAGAAACATTTTCATTGTATAAGATATGCTTATAAGAGTGTTCTGAAGAAATTAATACAATCACATAAGTAATAGTGCAGGTATTGGTCAATTAGAACATTCAACATAACTTAATTTTTTAACTTTTGTAATACCTCCCAGAGATCAAAAATACCCAGGGCTTGAGCCCAAAAATAATTTTGTGACCCATTTTATAAAACTCCACTACTGCCCCTTCTGGAAATGTGACCCCTTAACAGGCCTCTTGACACATTCACAGTTACTTATGGACACATATAGGTGCCCAGATGCATTCACACAAACAGACACACACAAGCACAGATTGGAACATGCAGGCAAAGAGAAAGACAGTAACAGACAGGTGCAGACAATGGTACACACAGGTACAGACAGCCACATACAGGCACAGACAGACAAAGACAGGTTTACACAGACAGAGAGGCACACACAGATACAGATACACTCACACAGACAGAAATAGAAAGACATAGACAGGTAATCACCAGCTGGGGTATACATTCCCAGACACAGGGCGGCAGAGAGAGGTGCACACTGATACAGACAGGCACATACAGTCCCACACAGGCAGAGAGGTATACACAGATACAGACAGACACAGACAGGCACACACAGATACAGATACACAAAAACATACTGTCGCACACACTTCTGCACAAACAGATACACACATATACTGACATACACACTGATGACATGTTGTAGGCATGAAATGTGTGAGTCCTTTTGCTCCTTTTGCTGGATTGAGGCATCTTCATTCTTTTTTTTTTATTCTTTTTTTTTTGTAGTGCAAGTGAATACAAAGAAGCGTGCAGTGCCATGACCATTTCTGCAGTCCAATCAATCGTTTACAAACATTAACATTGGTATGGCATATTGTATGGTAACTTTGCACAGTTTTTTGGTAAATAAGATTCCTAAGGTACATATGTGGACGAGTTGAGTCAAGCATGTCTAGCTAGTAAGCATGTGTACATTCCACCCCTTCTGATCCTAGCTGATTAGGGGTGTGCCAGTGTAGATGGTGAGGGTATGCAATAAGGGGCATGTCATTATATGTCCATCTATTGTGGAACAGGGTGATGATTCGTTGGTGCTCTTAAATAAGGGCTTGTGTGGTAGCTTGGGGGGTCAAAAGAAGTGTGATTCCTAAACCCTGCTGCTATGATGGTGTGCGGCCTGTGTCTATTAAGCGGCACTGTGTTTCTTGAGGGTTTGGTGCATGCTTGGGAGTATAACCAGGCTGGTAAAACCAGTTCTGGCTGATATTGAAGGCATCCCTGCCAGTAAAGAGAGCCCCAGGGGTTTTGTGTGCCTTCACATGTGGGGTGTTGCTGTGTCTTTTATGTTGAGAGGCCCTCGTACCCAAGTACATCGGCTTCAAGGTCCCTGACAGAGTGCGAGGGGTGGCACTAGTACCCTTGTTCAGAGTAGTAGGGCAGCTAGACTGTTATGGATGTCAAGAGTAGGAACTCATCCTATGCGTAAACGCTTGTGCATGATGTCTCAGGCCTTTATAGTGTTCCCCTGTTCCCTAGGGGGGGGGTGAAGCGTGTCAAGATCTAAAGGGTTTGAGTAAGGGTATTCGATGGCTGATTATTCAATTCGCCCTTTGATGTCGAGTAAGTGATAGTGTCAGGAGCATTATATGAAATCTGGGATTTAACCTTCAGTAATAAGAAAAATATAAAAAGTAAATTAAACAAGGCTGCATGTGAAGCCGTCTAGAGAGCAATACTAAACATAAAGGTAAAACGTAAAACAATATTAACGTTAAACTTGCAAAGGTATGTGTATGCGAGCACATTCAGGTTACTGAGTCCCGTTCCCCTCCGGGAATGAAAGGAGTGATCCGGTCTAAATCCCATATTCGTCGTGACGTTGTTGCTGGGTCTGGCTCCGGGAGGCCTAGTGCTTGCAGAAGTTTCAGCCCCTCCGAGGGGTTTGCAGCTTTGTGGGTCTTCCCTTCTTTGGTGCACACCAGCGATCTTGGGTTAGTCCATTTGTAGGGCTGTCAGTAAGGGTTGCGTGATGGGGCGCATTGATTTGCGCCACATTAGGGTGGCTTTGCTAAGATCTTGGTAAAATGTAAGGGAGTAAGTTTCGAAAAGAAGTGGGGTTTTCCCCCGCAGCGCCTGTAACAGCCTTTGTTTGTCTGCATGGGATCGACAGCAGAGTATGATGTCCCTGGGGACGTTGTTCAGTGCTTGTGAGAAAGTTGCAATGCGGTATAGTCCATCATAGTCAAACTGTTTAGCATGTTTGGCTGGAAGGAGAGATGCAATAAGTTGCCTGATGAGATGTGGTAATTCCTCCACACCCCGGATTTTGACATTCTTTTGTCAGCTCCTATCTTCTAGGGTATCCATTCTGGCAGCTAGTAGGGAGTGGGACTCTTGCAGGTTCTGTATTGATTCCCCTTGAGTCGTCATGCTTTGCCTCAGGTCAGCAGTGTCCTCCTCAGATGCTTGGAGGCGTTCTGTGACTGCTTTCAATTCAGTTTTGACCATGTTGATTTCTGCAAAGAACATGTCCTGGAAGTGTGCCAGTAAGTCGTGGATGTCCTGCCTTGTAACAGGTTTGTCTGTGACAGGTTTCTCTGCACCATGTGTTGTTCAGGCTTCGTCTGTGTGTGTTTTCTCTCCTACCGCGCTGGGAGCTGTCTCAGGCTGGCGTGGCAATGGCTCCTGGGTGCGTGGAGTTGATGACAGCATCTGTCCAATATCATGATTTGAGGCGGTTGCTGCCGCCGCCTGTTTCTGGGATTTGCGGCCCTTCATGGGTTCCGATGGTTCCCTGGGTGGGCTGGCTGTGAGTGGTAGCGGGTCAAAGTCATCCCCGTCCCAGATTGTAAAGTGCGGCAAACGCGGAGTTCCCGCGCGGTAGGCCCGAGGCGTATTGCACCGAGTTTTGGTGCCTCCGGCGAATAAAAACAGCATCCACAGGATCGGTGTGTTCTCCCCAGCACTATTATCACTGTTATGGCTCTGGATGTCGGGTGGTTTGTGCGCTTGGGGCTGTAGTTTGCCCCGGTAGCCGAGGCATCTTCATTCTTCCATATAGCGTAGATCCGGTGATTTAGCTTTCTTTTTCAGTGATCTGCTTCATTATTATCAAAGTAATTAAAAATACACAAACACATAAAAAGTGTACACAGAATATTAGGTACAAAATGTATTGATATATTAAATCAGGGCTTCCCAAACTTTTATGGGCCGAGACTCACTTTTCAAAATGGTAATTTTTCGAGACCCACTTGCTTTCAATG
>OW240917.1:136995945-137075458 GCA_933207985.1 Pelobates cultripes
GGGTCAAAAAAATCATAATGTTCGGAGCGAACCCGAACTTTACAGTTCGGGTTCACTCATCTCTCCTTATGCTGTTTTTAATTATACTTTTTAGCCAGTAAACTGACATGATGGTTTTTCTGGAAGATCCTGAATTCCAGTGGGTAGTCACATGAGAGTGACCACAGGTCCCAGAACAACAGGAATGCTAGTTATATTCTAAATGGTTGTTTCTTGTTTAAATTATCTAAGGCATGGGTGTTTTTTCTGTAGTGGGCTGCATAATCAAAAATGCATGTGTGTGTTGGGTTACATAATTTTTTATTATTATTTACAGTAATGGTGAACATTAGCTTGTTTTTTTAATCTTTATTTTTTTTTAAATGCAAAAATAGCATTAATAAACATTAAGAATAACAGATATGAAAGCATTAACATGGCATTTACAATTTTATGAAAATAAAATTAGGCTAGTAGTAAATTTGGATAAAATATATGCCAGTAATGAATTAATAAAGGACTGAAGATAAGTCAGGCTCAGTTAACTGACAGTATAGTTAGCAAAAGTACTACTGGGAGGTGGATATATGAAGAATATGCAAACAGCATAAGACACAAAGTAGAAAGAAAAAATGCCTATGTCTGACTAGTTATACATGTCAAGCTATATAGTGGTTTAGCTTGCAGTCAGCCAATGCCACATTTAGGCTATGCTAAGTTTTTTTCCTGCCCTCTCCAGACTATTACAAGATGGCTAGACTAACGACTATCAACCAAGGTTTGTTCTGGGATGTTGCAGCCCCTGGCTACTAAGAAGGACCCAGTGGCCCATGTTCGAGGATGCCTTTACTCTGTGCAGCAGGATCATGGGCTGGCAAGGGACCCGGACTCCAGAAACCACTTTAGCATTAGCACTATTTAATTTGCCTGCCACATGGGAATTAGTGGAGAATCCACCAATATTGGGCTAAACACTATATGGCCATATAGTGGAACTGAATCCCCATATTTGTTTGCACAGATAGGTGATGTTAAGTAGCCTTGTAGGATTTAAAAAATATATATTTTTATGTGTGTAATGTAACTTAATCTGTATTTTGTATAACAAGGTCAATACAAATACATTTTTGGAGCTGTTTCTATAAATCATAAATAAATCATACCTTCCACACAACACATGGGCATCTGTTAAGATTGGAAGAAAGGAGATATCATCTTAAACATCAAGAAAATGTATTTACTGTTATTGTGGATAAACTGTGAAATAGACTACCATCTGAAGTTGTTTTGGAAGATTGAAATAATATATTTAAAAAACCAGTTGGATTTCTAGACATGTAACGCATATGGAGTTATCACAAGTAAAAGTTGATCCAGGCTGGGACCAACTCCCTTGAAGTAAAGAAGAAACTCTTTTTCCTTGAGATGACATAATTAGTTTCTCGGTGAGTTATTTTGCCTTCTTTTGGATGTGTGTGTAGAAGTATTAAACTCGATGGACTACAAGTGATTTTGTTATGTGTCATTGACATGTTCATTCTGGAAACTCTGGTGTCCAAAATGAGCATTCAGTGTCTGGAGAGCAAATTACAATTTATTGTATGGCGGAGATGCAAGTCATGGCGAATCTCTTCTAGCCAGCCCTGCCAAGAGTGTGGCATAGAAATTGTGCAGGGTCTATGCAATCTCCAATGTGCACAGACCCGCCTTTCTCCTGATGATGTCCTGTGCACATTTTTCACAGAGCTGGGTCATTTCACCTCCCAACGCTCTGACTGACAGATGTGCAAATGAGAACAGGAGGCCAAGAGTGCTGGAAACACAGGACAAAGGACATACAGGCAAAGTCACAACTGATGTTCGGACAATGTAGAATAATTTCTTGATGCAAAATATTATAGTATTGTTTTTGTCTTACTTTTTCCAGTAGTATACAGCAACTATCTCTAGTGAAAGGAAATGCATACATATTTCTGGTGCACAATATGCAAAGATTAGAGAAGTGAAAAAAGCTTTCTTATGTAAGCAGAAAGGAGCTTATCATCTCAAACTGATGAAACTCTACATGTTTCTGAATAAGAAAGTCCAGCAGTTATGGGTATCATGGAAAAACTAGTTACTGGTCACTCTAAATTAAATTGTCAATTTCTAGAAGACCCAGGGCTCCTGCCAAAGATGAGCAGTAAACTGACTGATTTCCAGGTGACACTTGAATCATACCAAGTGAAAAGGTTCAGTTTTCAAATCTGAGCCTAAAATAAGTTTTCATTAGATGCATTATTGGTAGAAACTACTCAGTTTGGAGAAAGAGACCATGGCTCATGTACTCAGAGACCAAGAATCCTTCTTATTGTTTTTGTTACAAATTCTTCTAACCAGAACTCACTGCAGTTCAAAAGATTGGAAACACCTGATTCAGAATTTTGCATGTAATTAGAAAACACCAGCTCACCAAGAGAGCATTCCATAGCTGGTTTGAACTCCATAAAAGACTCCAGTAAAAAAAAGGAAAAAAAAAGAAACACTGTAGACCCAAAGGATCAAAAGAAGATTGAAGTGGACACTATGTACTTTGTAAAATATTCTTAACCCCTTAAGGACAGAGCTTCAAAAGCTTGTCTTTCACTTAATGACAACAGCATTTTTTTAATTTTTTGCTGTTTGCGTTCAACTGCAATTTGCATTTTACCAATTTTGTTGCACCAACACATATTATACATCGTTTTTTAAAGGACAGAAAGGGCGTTAATTTGATGTAACACACATATATATAAATGCTTATTTATTATAAGAAAATACAGAAAAATGGAAAAAAATGAAAATTTTGTGTTTTTTTTTTTTTTACAGTTTTTGCAGTAATAACGTGTGCATAATTAGTGCAGGTTTAAGAAAAGTAATTACAAATAAATTAATTTAGTTGTTCTGATTTACAGAATATATAATGTGTCTGGGATTTTAAGTTTTTTTGGGTAGTTACAGGTCACAAAGCACAAGGAGTAAAATAGACTTTTAATGTGGAGCGATCTTAGAATTTGGTATGTTTGTCTTGTAAGCTTAATAGCCATAAAAGAAAACAAAATTGCCACACAAAAGTATATATTTATATAAAGTAGACATCACAGGCTATTTACCTAAGCTTGTTTTGACACTTTCTATGTAGCCATTTCACCGCCAACCTCTGCTACATTTTGGAGTAAAATTACGTTTTTTTTGGTTTTTGGCACACAAACTTCTAACAAAGAAATGCTCATGTATATTTTGTAAAGTTGGTGTGTGCTATTCCTGTACAAAGTTTTATTTTGTGTTCAGTTACATCTGCTGAGTAAAATGACACCCCCATTGTATGTCTTTGGCACTATTTCGTGAAGTTACAGTGCCATACAGGATACCTGTCCTTTTCAGTATTCACAGTAGAATTTTGAGAGATGGATTTAATGAACCTTATCTTCCATTTGGGGTATTATAACAGTTTGACTGTTCAAAAAAACCCCACAAAGGCCTACCATTTGTAAAAGTAGACACTCCAGGGTATCTCATAAGGTGCGTATTGTGCCTTAACATGTCTGTATAATACTTCATATGTTGCTCAGCTATGTCGGCTGAGTACAGCAATACCCCCGTATGTACCTTTGCCAGGTATGTGTGGACATCGGAGGGGCACATTTGGGACACAGCCATTCCAGTTTTTTTCAAACTTTGAATTTTTACGCTGTGCCTATGTCCCATTTTAGAGTATTTTACCAGGCTATATAATCCAAATACCCCATAAATCCAAACCATTTCTTAAAGAAGACAACCCAGGGTATTTCAAAAGGCATATTTTGAACCTTAGTATGGGATCATTTTTCCGCTAGCTTGTACCAAGTGTAGTGGTAATAAGCGTTTTTTCTGCCTTTTTGACACACAAAGTGAGTTTACACAGTATATTTTGCAAACCTGTATAATACTTCATATGTTGCTCAGCTATGTCGGCTGAGTACAGCAATACCACCGTATGTACCTTTGCCAGATATATGTGGATGTTGAAGGGGCGCATTTGAGACGCAGCCATTCAGTTTTTTTCTAACTTTGAAGTTTTACGCTGTGTCCATGTTCCAATTTGGAGTAGTTTAGACGGTTGGTTATTGAAACTTCCCCACAAACACATACTATTTATTAAAGAATACACCCTGGGGTAATTCAAAAGGCATATTTTGAAACTTGGTGTGGGATAATTTTTTCTCTAGTTTGTTCCAGGTGAAGTGGTAATGAGCATTTTTAAAATGTATTTTTTTACTTTTTTAACTTTTTTACTTTTAAAAACTAGTTTTTAAACTTTTGTTTTGCTTATTAATTTTTTTAAACATTCCTAAACTTTCTTAAAACTATTTTACAGATTTGACATTTTTCTAAGCTTTTTTTTTTTTACCGTTAACCCCTAACTAGCAGTAAGCAGCACTAACAGTAAATTGCCCATTTTCCCATAACTCTCACCCACCCCATACTAGCAAAATATATAGTTATAAAATATTTAAAATTAATTACCGTATATACTCGTATATAAGTCGATCTCATGTATAAGTCGAGTGCAGTTTTGTGACCAACAATTGTGAAATATGCTATGCCTCGTGGATAAGTCGAGGGTAAAACTTGGGGCTATGAAATTCTGTGATTTTTATAATTATATACACACACACTCATACAAACACACACTCTGCATTATATATACATACACTCATACAAACACACACTCTGCATTATATATACACACACACTCATACAAACACATATTCTGCATTATATACACACACACACTCATACAAACACACACTGCATTATATACACACACTCTGTGTATATAATGCAGAGTGTGTATATAATGAAGAGTGTGTGTTTGTGTAGTGTGTGTGAACTGGGTGGGGGGAGGGCATTTTTATTATTTTAATTTTAATATTATTTTTTTTATTATTTTATTTTTTTTGTCCCCCCTCCCTGCTTGTTAACCGGTCAGGGAGGGGGGCTATCTTAATCCCTGGTGGTCCAGTGGCATGGGCTGTGAAGTGGGGGGCCGGCAGGAAGCATTTACTTACCTTTCCTGCAGCTCCTGTCAGCTCCCTTCTCCTCCGTTCCGGTCAGCTCCACTGTAAGTCTCGCGGTCTGGTTGCCGCGCGGATTGTTGCCACGGCTCTGACGTCCGCGGCTCTCTAAGTTGCCATAATACAGACAGTGACTCGAGTATAAGTCGAGTGGGGGTTTTTAAGCACAAAAAATGTGCTGAAAAACTAGACTTATACTCGAGTATATACTGTAATTAAATAAATTGAAACCCTGATGGTTAAAAATAAATAAAAGTTAATCCTCATGGGGTTAAAAAAACAATTAGATCACAGTATAATACTGTGATCTGTATTTGATCGCTGTAGGCAGTGATCGACTGGCAGGGAAGGGGTTGATTTTTATTTAGACTAGGTAAAGGGGGGGGGTTTATTTTTTACTTATACGTTATTGATACTTTTTTTAAGCTTAATTTTTAACTTTTTAAAGTTTATTTTAAAACTTTTTTTAACTTCCACCCACCCCAGCTAGCTAAATATATAATTTTAAAATATTTTAATTAATTAAAAAAAAGAATTAAACCTCAGGGGTTAAAAAAAAAAAATCAGATCATAGTAAAATGTAATCCCTGCCAATTGATCACTGTAGTCAGTGATCAATTGGCAGGGAAGGGGTTAATTTTTATTACAATAGGTAAAGGGTGTCTGTATTAACAATCAGTGCCTTTGCTCTCTTTTTGTATCTTGTTCCTTGTTTGTGTAAGGCGACGATCTCTTCTCTTAACGTAAATGACACTCAACAAACCCCTAGTCAGTTTAAGTATTTCTAATGTTCCAGCTCAAGCCCACCAGGTGCAACTAATGAAGCCCCTGATTAGTTACATCAGGTGTGCTTGAGCCTACAAGTAAAAGAGGAAAAACCACAAACACTTGTGTAAAAGAAAATAATATATATGTAAAAAAAACTGTATGTATGGAGAAAATACAACACTGGGGAAGTATATCCAGAGAGTAAAAGATCTGGAACCAAAATTACAGACAATTCATAGCGTAATCCAGCAATGATCAAATGCCCCCCAGAATACCATAGATGTGACACTTAAAAATAGATGTAATATATGCACTTATCACCCCTCTGGGGTATGGATAAAAAGTAATGGAGGTTCTACTTGTAGTAGATCTAGGATGCTCACATGCAAGGAGAGCAATATAGGCACAATGGTGAAGTAAAAATAAATAAATAAGAATTTATTGTATTGCACTTACAATTAAAAAGTGTAAACAGGCATGTCTCCACATGGGTGGTAAGATGCAGAAGTGACTACCTCATTGACAGGGTGCACAGCCCGATATACAAAAAATTCAAATAAAATACACAAACAAAAGTCCACCTTCTCATGTTCCTTCCTGATGTTATAGTCAATGGGTATTGCCTGGAGAAACAAGGAGAGACACGGAGAGAGAACCTAGACCGGCCTGAATATGTATGTATATATATATACCCCATGCATACAAAACCCATTCACATCTCCTGTCACTTTCTCGCCTCCTGCTTCTAGCAGCTGGTGATGTCTCTCCCAATCAGGGCCCTTCACCTTCTTTACATATACTAAGAAAACTAGAAACCCCACAAACCTCATTACAATACCCTGCCCTTTACCCTCACTTATCAACATTCAGTGTGCACTTTGGAATGCCCGCTCCATCTGCAGTAATTTTAAATCAACAGCCATACATGACTTTTTAATCTCAAACTCACTCACACTACTTGCACTTTCAGAGACCTGGCTGTCCCCCTCTGATAGCGCTACTCTTGCCTCTTAATGTTTTGGTGGGCTACAATTCTCTCACACTCCCAGACTCAACTGTGTAGGCATCCTTCTCTCCCCTAAATGTACCTTTCAACCAATCATAACTCCCCCTACCCTATCCTTTTCTTCTTTTGAAGTTCACGCTGTCTGCCTATTTAAAACCACTCCTTTAAGAATTGCTATCATCTACCGCCCCCTGGTCATCCTAGGCTATTTTATGGAGCACTTTTCTTCCTGGTTTCCCCACTTCCTATCATCTAGCATTCCTTCCCTTATACTTGGGGATTTCAATATACCAATCAACAACCACAACTGCACAAATGCCTCACATCTACTCTCTGTAACCTTCTCCTTTGGCCTTACACAATGGTCCAATTTGGCAACCCATACAGCGGGAAACACTCTTGATCTCGCCTTCACCAATCTCTGTACCACCTCTAATTTCTCCAATATTCCTTTTCCTCTATCTGACCTCCATCTGCTGACTTTTGACATCGGCATACCTAAGACCCAATTGACACCATCGTCTGAACATCAATCTCACAAAATCCTCCAATGTCTCTACCTAGAGCATTTCTCCACTAATCTCCAAACTCTCCTTTTACCTATCTCAAACCTCACCTGTCCTAGCTCTGCAACCTCCTTCTACAATTACAACCCCCCCTCTCAACTAGACATCATGGCACCTCCTATATTTACAACAACCTTGGTACACCAAGCTGACTTGATATCTCCAAAAATGCTCCAGAACTGCTGAACGCTGTTGGGGAAAATCTCACTGTGCCTCTGACTTTCTCCACTATAAATTTATGCTGCACTCATAGAGCTTGGCTCTTTCCTCTGCAAAAGTAAATTACTTCAATACCCTCATAACCACACTCTCCCGTGAACCCAAACAACTATTTCACACATTTAACTCTCTTCTTCACCCTATTGTTCCTCCTCCATCTACTAACTTGACCGCCTCAGACTTTGCAACTCACTTCACTGACGAGATCTCTACAATTAGGGAAGAGATCTCTCATCTTTCTTATTCCCCTTACAATACTTCCCCTACCCTCACTCCCTCTGCTTTTCTATGTTCATTCGCACCGCTACAGTGGAAGAGGTTTCTGCTCTGCTCCAGTCCTCCCGCCCCACCACCTGCTCCCTAGATCCAATTCCCTCGTATCTCATCCGTACTCTGTCTTCTTCTCTTTCTCTACCTCTCACTAAAATTATCAATCTCTCTCTCTCCTCTGGCATATTTCCATCGCCCTTCAAACAACCCCAATTCTAAAGAAGCCCAACCTTGACTCTAACTCTCCGTCCAACTACCGTCCTATCTTGCTACTGCCTTTTGCATCCTTGAAAGAGTTGTGTATGCGAGATTGACACACTTCCTCGGGTTAAATTCTCTGCTAGACCCGCTCCAGTCTGGTTTTGGCGCTAAGCACTCTGTAGAAACGGCACTGACCAAAGTATCCAATGATCTACTCGCTGCAAAATCTTGTGGTCACTACTTTATCCTAATTCTCCTTGACCTTTCTGTGGCTTTTGACACTTGATTATCAACAGCTTCTTCTCATCCTCCGCAATATCGATCTACAAGATATTGCTCTCTCCTGGTGCTCCTCCTACCTCTCCAGGTGCTCTTTCTGTGTTTCTTTCTCTGGCTATACTTCTTCTCCCCTACTCCTCTCTGTTGGTGTTCCCCAAGGTTCAGTCCCTTGTCCCCATCTATACTGCCTCCCTTGGTAAACTCATTAGCTCCTTTGGCTTCCAATATCATTTCTATGCAGATGACATGCAAATCTATCTCTCCTCTCCTGGTCTCTCCCCATCCCTCTTGACCAATGTCTCTGACTGACTCTCTGCTATTTCTAAATGGATGGCTGCCCACTTCCTTAAACTCAACTTGACCAAAACTGAAATTCTGGTCTTTCCTCCCTCAAGTGTTGCTACTCCTGTGTCTGTCTCCCTCCAAGTAAACGGTGCTACCATCAGCTCCACCACGCAGGCTCGCTGCCTAGGTGTTCTCTTTGACTCCGACCTCTCCTTCACACCTCATGTTCAGTCTATCGCCAAATCCTGCTGCTTCCATCTCAAAAACATTGCGCGCATCCGACCCTACTTAACGCCAGGTGCGACTAAGGTTCTGGTCCATTCCACTGTCCTTTCTCACCTTGACTTCTGTAATCCGCTTCTCAGTGGTCTTACGCGCTCCCAAGTTGCACCGTTACAGTACATAATGAATGCAACGGCGAGGCTCATCTTCCTGTCAGCCCGAACCGCCCATGCCTCACCCTTCTGTCAGTCCCTGCATTGGCTTCCTGTAAGATATAGGGCTCAATTTAAAATTCTGGTTCTTGCTTTCAAATCTCTACATAATGCTGCTCCCACCTATCTATCCTCCCTAATACACAAGTCTGTCCTGTCTAGGCCCTTACGGTCTGCTGAACACTTACGTCTATCTTCTGTCCGTACTCTCACCTCTGATACTCTCCTTCAAGATTTCTCGAGGGCTGCACCGTTCCTGTGGAAATCACTTCCCTCCTCCATTAGATGCTCACCCAGTCTCCACTCCTTCAAAAAAATCATTAAAAACCAACTTCTTTATAAAAGCGTATCAATAAAACTGTTAATAGCTCCTGACTGATTCCTCTCTTGCAACTGTCATTAGTCTAATACTGTCCTTACCTTTTGGGTCACTTTACCCCACTCTCTCTAGCATGTAAGCTCATTGAGCAGGGCCCTCAACTCCTCTGTTCCTGTGTGTCCAACTTGTCTACAACCAAATGTTTGTTCGTCCACCCACTGTAAAGCGCTGCGGAATTTGTTGGCGCTATATAAATAATATAATAATTATATAAAGAAAAATTTTTAAATGGTATCAATGGGACATAGACAACATAGTATATATATATATATATATATATATTAAAAAACAGAAGTGAGAAATAAAGAAAAACTATAGAAAAATGGAAATACTAAATAAGTCCTGCCAAATCTATGTCTTGATTTAAGCCATATTTTAAAGTTTTTAAATTATATATCCACTGTGCTTCTTTTAATGGAGTTTCTGTAGTTTATCCCCTCCTTTCAAACTGGGTTCTACTTTATCAATCCCAATGGCTACAAAATTATTAAATTAAATGTTTTACAAGAATTACAGTGTTTTGGGATGTTATGATCTTTTTTTGTTTTTTATATTATTAAAATGTTTTAGCATTCTAATGTGCATTTTCTCATGGTTCATTCAATGTATTGTGCTCCATAAGCACATTGCAACAAATAGAAGAACAAATGTGCTAGTCCAGGGATAGGCAACCTTCGGCACTCCAGATGTTGTGGACTACATCCCCCATAATGCTCTTACACCCATAATACTGGTAAAGCATCATGGGAGTTATAGTCCAAAAAATCTGGAGTGCCAAAGGTTGCCTATGCCTGTGCTAGTCCAAAATGTAACGTTTATTTGTAAAAAAAAAATCAATGTTGATGCTTCCGCTTAAACTATTAACGTTCATCAGGACAAGTAAACATATAAAAAACACACATATGTTTATTTATCATGCTGTAAGTATTGGAACCAACTGAAAAAAATTAGATTATGAATTGTTTACTAATGTTAACATTTCCCTATGCACTTTAGTAATCTACTTGACTGAGGATTGATAAACCATTCTGTGGCACAATTTAGTTTAAAAAAAAAAAAAAAACTTTTTAGATTAGGATGGATGCTTGCCCTAACTATATAGATATATTGACAATAATAGGCCTGTTTTGCTACTTAATGATCTGAGCGTATTAAAGTAATAGCTGAATTTGGTTTGTCAGCTGTATGAATTTGACATAAAACATATAAATAAAAGCAAATACGCTAATGTTCATACTTTAATATAATGAATAAACTCATAATTTTATATTTGGTTATCTGGCACATTTGCATAATAAAATACATCATTTTTGCTTTTGTTGTATTTTATACATGTTTTGTTTTTACAGGAAAACAGGATGATTGCTTTTCATTTGAAGCAGAAGACTCCTATTTTAGCACATTGTTTTGCCTACAGGCTCATCTTCACAGTTTTCATTTGTTTGTCTCACCTGGGGAGCTGCCTTGGGCTAAACTGTGTTTTGATGTCAACATATCAAACCTGTGACTTCCAGTTCCATGCATCAGAGTTTTTACACATTTGTGTTTGTTTGTTTTTTATGCTTTTGTTTTATTTATATATTTGTTTTTACTGCTAGCCTCCAAAGGAAACACAAGCCAGCTGTACTTGTGATCACACAAGCACACAACGTTAATCTACTATAGTGTGCAATATAGATACAAGGGGAGATTATTGCTCTATTTATAATTCTCAATGGGTGAGGATTTTATTAAATTTCTCATCATCATGGCACTAAAAATAAACATGCTGAAATACAATGTTAGCACTAATCCACTAGTGAATATTATATGTCCTTTTTATAAACAGCTATTTACTGCGTCGACTAAAAAAAGTTTCATAACAAAAACTGTCATTTTACAATTACGGTTACACCGTATGCACAGATAAACATAAAGCACATTACATTTGTAACTCGTGTTCTAGTATCAGCATCTTTTGAAAACTGTTTATATGTATAAATATATATATATATATTCAATTTTGATTATTTCAGTTTTGTTTTGGCATACTCTATTTCTGTAATTGTAATTATTAATATTATTATTATTTTTAAAGCACCAACAAATTCCATAGTGCTGTACAATGGGTGGACTAACAGACATGTATTGACAACCAGACAAGTTGGACACACAGGAACAGAGGGATTGATGGTGCTGCTCAATGAGCTTACATGCTAGAGGGAGACCGCTTTATAGTGACATAAAAGGTAAGGGTAGGGTAGAATAGTAGGTTGCTAGTATAGTATTCATTGAGGGTTTAGCGTTTTGTTTTGATGACAGTTTCAGGAGAGGACTCATGGTGCTGGTAGGGAAAGCTGTTCACAGTTTAATTGATATGCTTTCCTAAAGAAGTAAGTTTTCAAAGATTTTTTGAAGGAGTGGAGACTGGGTGAGAGTCTACCAGAGAGGAGAAGGGCATTCCATAGGAACAGTGCAGCCCTAGAGAAGTCTTTAAGGTGAGCCTCAGAGGTAGGAGTATGAACAGAGGTTAGACGTAGGTCTCCGGCAGAGCGTAGGGGCCTAGCTGAGACATATTTGTGTATTAGTGAGGGTAAGTAGGTCAGAGCAGCACTGTATAGCGATTTGTAAGCAAATATCAGGATCTTAAATTGAGTCTGATATTAAACGCTAAAACAGTTTCATGTTGTATATTGCGGAGTATGACAGTACTGATGCACATCCTTAGATCTTTGTTATATTCTCAATTTTAGAAGTTATTACCTTTGAAACTACTTAGTTTATATGGTAGTTAAGGTGCACTGAAAAAGGGGGGAGGCGTGGGACACTGACATAGGGGGGAGGCGTGGGAGATGCAGGCAGACAGGAAGATGAGCCTCGCTGCCCCATTCATTATAGACTGTAATGTGGCACGTTTAGAACACGTAAGATCACTGAGAAGTGGATTACAGTAGTTAAGGCGAGAGAGGACAGCAGCATGGACAAGCACCTTTGCCGTATCAGGCGTTAAATAGGGTCGGATGAGCGCAATGTTTTTGAGATGGAAGCGGCAGGATTTAGTGATTGATTGTACATGAGGGGTGAAGGAGAAGTCAGAGTCAAAGAGAACACCTAGGCAGCATGCCTTAACGTTAGAGCGGATGGTAGCACCATTGACTTGGAGGGACACAGACAAGGGAGTAGCAACACTTGGGGAAGGGAAGACCAGAAGTTCTGTTTTCAACAGGTTCAGTTTAAGAAAATGAGCAGCCATCCAGTTGGAAATAGCAGAGAGGCAGTCAAAGACACGAGTCAAGAGTGCTGCTTAATCAAGCATAGGTTATCTAGTTTCTTTGTATATATTGCATCTTAAAAAGAAAATACTAAAGTACTTTAAAATGTGATTCTTGTCATCACTATTAGTAATACTGTCTTTTGCAATTTTAGATTTAGCTTAACAGAAAACAGAGAAGCATGAAAATAGAAAAGAACGGTAGACTTTTTATTTTCATTTTTTTTTATATATAAAAAATAATTATAGGACCACTATAGCGCCTGGAAAACAAACTTGTTTTCCTGGCACTATAGTGTTAATAGGTCCCCCCCACCCTCAGGCTCCCACTCCCGCTGGGCTCTAGGGGTAGGAAGGGGTTAAACACAGGTGCTGGGGACTCTCCTCCTCCCTCTGACATCATCGGCTGAATGCGCATGCGCGGCAAGAGCCAAGCACGCATTCAGTCAGTCCATAGGAAAGCATTCTGAATGCTTTCCTATGGACGCTGGAGTCTTCTCAAGGTGAAAATCACAGTGAGAAGCGCAGAAGCACCTCTAGCGGCTGTCATTGAGACAGCCACTAGAGGCTGGATTAACCCATATGTAAACATAGCAGTTTCTCTGAAACTGCTATGTTTACAGCAGGCAGGGTTAACCCTAGATAGATCTGGCACCCAGACCACATCATTAAGCTGAAGTTGTCTGGGTGCCTATAGTGGTCCTTTAAATAAAAAATAAAAAAATGTTTTATAAATAACATGCAGCTTCTCCACTTAAAAACACTATAACTCCATACTACATATCTATACTACATAACACTATTAATATATCTTAGCTTGAAGCTTCAATCCCTGACTTGGTAATTCATTTCAAATTTGGACCAGTTGCGGCATCATATGAATTCCTGAACTCCAGGTCGAATTGTAGCTGAATAAGGAACCAAACAAATCACATAATAGCAAGCGTGTTTGTTTGATTTGGGAATTTGGAATTCTGCATGTGACACCAAACAAATATGATTGATGGCTGGGGCAGCCACTCAATGTTAAATTTACTTAAAGATCAAATGAGATGTGCCTGTTAGAATGATAGGAGGAGAAGCATTTTACATAAATAATCAATTAAATAAATATATAAATATTTAAATATATAAATATATACACACTTTATATATTTAATACATATTAAATATAGAAATATAGATTTTTATTGCTTCTCAACTTTTTCCTCTGTTGGTTGCTTTTTCTCACTTGATCTGTGAACCAAATGGAGAGAGAATGCACCTTTCGGTGTACTGATATTTATATTATTTATATATTTTGCAGTACACTGCCCTTTTGGTTCACTTCATTTGCTTTCCTGAATCTTTTTTAATTAATGACATTTCGATAAGCCATACTGCTATATGACCGACATTCAACTGTCCCAAAATTAGTAAATAAGTGGTACAAAAATGTAAAGGGAGAGGACTCACGAATGGAATGAGCCTAGTGATTCTGCTGGTTTCCATTTAGCACTATTGTCCACTTTCTAGAAGAGAATATATTGCTAATCCCCTACATAGTTTTAATTTTGGGAAAGACAAGAAAGGCAAGAAATATACATTATTGCTTTCATTGTCAAAGTAGATTTACTTATGACATGTGAGTTAATTAGCTGTAAATTATACATAATGACATGTGGATTGTTCAAATTGACTAATTTTTACCATCATAATCCCTTTATTCCATACATCGAACTGTGGTGAAGGAAGCAACTAATTAACCTATAAACCTTTGGAATCCAATAACATATAGCAATTATAATCAGACTCAAAGCTATCTCACCATGCATATTGCACACCATACAGTTAGGAAGTAGTATGACATACTAAATTAAGTGACAATAGGTCATTTTTTCTTAACTGCTGTCATTATATTTTCTCTATTTCCCCTTATTGAGAACCTCTGTCTTAATAAATTGTTTAATCAGTTAAGTTAGCTTATCTATTCCCAGGCACAGATATAATTACAATATGAAATGCTAGTGGTCCTTTAGGAAATAATGAATAATAATTATATGTATGCATTTTACATTTTTCTCCTTTGTAAGAGCTCAAAAGTGGACATTTTTATTTCAGTCTGAGAATCTTGAACCTTTTCAAATCCACTAGAAGATTTGCACTTCAGGTATTATTATGATGTGACATCTGTGTGATATACCATTTCATAATATGTGCATATGATCCAACACATACACAAAGTGAGTGTGTCTAAATGTGTCTAAATCAGAGTTATTTTATATTTTACTGTTGCTTCATTTTCTAACTTTTCTGCTTGCTCATGCGATAACACATCAGGAATTTTCATCATTCATTGTTTTCATGAGGATTGTACTCTTCTTGTCTCACTTTACATACTTTGAATTCCAAAATCATGGCTAAAATACTTAAGCTATAGCCATGTAGAAGGCTTTTTTCTATTTTTGCCTACATTTTGCAATTCAGTTTTCAATTCACTAGAATTTGTCGATTAATGAATAAACTCTAAAACAGTTTCAAGTTGTAAATTGCGGAGTATGACAATACTGATGCACATCCTTAGATCTTTGTTATATTCTCAATTTTAGAAGTTATTACCTTTGAAACTATTTAGTTTATATGGTAGTTATGGTGCACTCCACAGAGGACTTGTAATGTGGTACAAGTAGTTTGTACATATTCTAGTACTACCTCATAATTTAGACTCCCACTGTTTTGGTAAGAACAGTCATCACGAACAGTGTGAACAACATGGTTTCTGGAATCTTAAGCAGAAATCATTCTACAGGTTTCTTCTTCTGGTAATAACTTAGGGTATGTTTCTAAAAAATATCAATTTTTCTTTGTGGAGGCTTCAGGAGTCTTGGCACGATAGTTCTTGAACTAGACTTCAGACAAGGCCCCTGCTTGAGTTTCATAAAAATGGCTTTGTCTACTGGAACAAGACTTCAATAACATTTTACATATTGCTATTAATGCTGTGACGGACCGCCTGGCACCCCAACCAGGTGCCTCTGCCAATCGATGCTCCAATGCTCACTGAAGACTGCAAGCACTATACCAGACACCATCAGCAAAGTAGTCCCCACATCCAGCGTTACAGCTTGGCTGGGAACACGCTGTCCTCCACCCACCCTGGACCCAAGACCAGGATCCAGCTTTCAGTGGATGAACCTCTCCTACTCCAGAGAGTATAGAAGGAACATATCTTGTATAATCCCAGGGGAGTATAGTGATATAGCAATCCCCAGGGTAGTGTCAGGATTACTTAGAATTGTATCAGACCAAGGACTAAAAGGTAACATCTTACTGGGCCTTAGAAAGGCCAGACTTAACATACCAAACAATATTCAGGATACTTGCTGAGGTCGGAGGGCACAGGGTGGGACACAACGATAAGGGAAAGCCAGAAGTCAGGGATACTAGAATACAGGGAAGTCAAACAAAGCCAAAGTCAAAAACCAGAAATAAACGCTCAGGAACACACTCTCGGACAACCACTATGGAAACCACGACAGGGCAATGAGGAAAAGTAAATTTGAGTTTAAATAAGTGCTCTACAGTTCTGATTGTCCGAAAACGGCCTTTGACCCCAAAACGTGTGCGCGTCTCCCGCGTGACGTCACGCCGATGTCATCATTAACGTGGGTGGACGTGGGGGTACAATTTGGCATGGATCCGTAGCGGCCAGTGTCCATCAACATGTTGCAAGAGTCAGCTATACAGACACACACCCACTGAGCGCAAATACCGCAAGGTGAGGAGGAATATGTTACATTACCCCCTTCTGAAGACTGCCTACCGGGCAGGCAGGACCAGGCTTGAGAAGAAATTTGGTATGGAAAATACAAATTTTGCAGCCAGCATGGATGTCAGAGGCCAGAACCCAAGAATGCTCAGCAGGCCCATACCTCCTCAAATAAATCAAATACTGCAAGGTGCCACAAGAACACCTGGTATCAATTATGGAGGAGACCTCATCTTCCTCCTGTCCAGAAACAACCAATGGAGGAGGGGGAACATTTGAGACAGTATATCTATTACAAACAAGCGGCTTGAGCAAAGAGACATGAAAGGTATTAGGAATCTGCAAGGAGGCGGGGAGACCCAGAGAATACGAGACAGGATTAATCCTACGAAGGATACGAAACGGACCAAGGAATCTAGCAGCAAATGCTAGGAACTTTAAGCTTGATGTTGCGTGATGATAACCACACCCTCTCACCCACTTGGTAAACAGGGTTGGCACCCCGCCCTTTATCAGCATAAAGTTTGAAACAGTCAACCCCAGTTTCTAGAACGGAGTGAACTTTTATTCAAGTATCACGAATGGAAGCAAGGTGGTCATCCAAAGCAGGGATAGCTGTATCAGAAAAGACAACCAGTAGAACAGTAGGATGACCACCGTTATTAATAAAGAATGGGCTATGTCTAGAACAGTCATGGTCAGCATTGTTCCTAGCAAACTCGGCCCAGGGTAATTTGGACCAATTATCCTGAGTGCTATTAACAAAACAATGCAAATATAATTCCAATGACTGGTTAGCCCTCTCAGCCATGCCATTGGTTTGGGGGTGGTAAGAGGAAGAAAAAGATAATTCAATGCCCAACTGTTTATTGAAAGCCCCACAAAACCGAGAGACAAACTGAGAAACTCTATCCAATACAATATTGTGAGGAATGCCATGAAGTCGGACAATCTCACGTATAAAGATAAGGACCAGGACTTGATAGGATGGCAATTTTTTGAGCGGAATGAAATGAGCTATCTTAGAAAAAACAGTCAACCACCATAAGGATAGAGGTATAGCCATTAGAATTAGGAAGTTCAATAATGAAATACATGGACAAACGGGACCATGGAATATTAGGCACAGGAAGTGGTTGTAACAGGCCACATGGAACCTTATGAGGAACTTTCAAAACTGCGCAAACAGAACAAGCCTGCACATAATCTTTAACGTCCTTCCTGAGAGTATCCCACCAAAATGATCTCATGATCGTGGAAATAGATCTATTAATGCCTGGGTGTCAGCAGGTATGTTGTTGTGGAACACCCTTGTGACATTCTCTTTTTCATACCATGGAACAAACTATTTATCTAGCGGTTTATTGCATGGCGCCTGAGACTGAGCTTCCATGATGGCGCCATGCAGAGGTGAAGATAATGAAAGGACATTGGAAGCGATGATACATTCAGGTGGAACAATAGGGGACATTTCTAGTTCATGCACTGATTCAGTATCAAACTGTCTAGACAAGGCGTCCACCTTCACGTTTTTGGGACAGAGTCTGTAAGTTATAAGAAAGTTGAAGCGAGATAGGAACAAAGACCACCTAGCCTGTCTAAAAGACAGTCGCTTTGCGTCCCCTATATATGCCAAATTCTTATGGTCAGGAATAATCAAAAGGGAACCCTTGGAACCTTCCAAAAGATGTCACCACTCTTTAAGCGCTAATATAATGGCCAACAACTCTCTATTGCCAATATCATAATTACGCTCAGCGGTGGACAATTTTCTAGAGGAGTACCCACGTGTATGCAAAGGGGTGTCCTGACTCTACCTCTGAGAGTGAACAGCCCCTACCCCAGTTTCGCAGTCATCAATCACCAGTATGAAGGGTTTGCATGTGTTAGGATTAATTAATATATCAGCGGATGCAAACCTTTGTTTGAAAAATTTAAAAGCCTCTTTAGCGTCCTTAGACCATATCGTACTGTTAGCACCCTTGCGTGTCATATTGGTGATGGGGCTATCACAGAGGAGAACCCTTTAATACATTTTCTGTAGTAATTGGCAAACCCAATGAATCTTTGAATGGCTTTAAGTCCATTGGGTAATGGCCAATGTAGAACAGCCACTAGTTTCTGAGGGTCCATCTGAAACCCAGTAGCAGAAATGTTATACCCCAGAAATTGCACTTCAGTCTGATCAAAAATGCATTTTTCCAGTTTACAATAAAGTTGATTGTTAAGTAAAGTTTGCAATACTTTTTTGACCTGTTTGTGGTGAGTCTGAAGGTCATGAGAATAAATAAGGATATCATCCAGTTATACCAGGACCAATGAATAAATATAGTCACTGAGTACATCATTAATAAAGTCCTGGAACACAACTGGCGCATTGCATAACCCAAAGGTCATAACAAGGTATTCATAGTGCCCACTTCTAGTGTTAAATGCCATTTTCCACTCGTGATTTTCTTTAATCCTTACCAAATTTATGCACTCCTGAGGTCAAGTTTAGTAAAGATTTTAGCACCCTGGAGTCTGTCAAACAATTCGGAAATGAGTGGAATTGGATAGGCATTTTTAATGGTGATCTTATTTAGTTCCCTGTAGTCAATGCATGGGCGTAACTCTCCATCTTTTTGGAGCTATGGCGCCACTTGGGCCTATGGACCGCCCAGCCCTAAGGATAGTGCATCACCTTGGTATATGGCACATTTGATGTTTACTTGAGTTATTGTCCTGGAATTGGCTTCTCCACTTGCCCATCGTGTTCTTGATAAAGGCTCTTATTGTCTCGTTGTCCTTGTATAGAGTCATATAGAGCCAAGCATTACAACAATGAAATTAGATGGACTACTGAAATATATATATATATATATATATATATATATATATATATATATATCTATATTTGTGGTCGGGACAATAAGCTGAGTTATGTTAGTGGTGCATAAGTCGGTTGTGGTGTGCCGTAACAGACGTTCGGGTAGGCCGTAAAAAGAGAGCCCACCAATTTGAATTGCTTTATAAAGGGAGTGGGGATTGGGGTGAACCAGACAGCCTCAGCCAAGAGGAATGGGCAGGCTGTGTATTTATAGGCCAGAATAACCCCTCCCACAACTACAGGCTCCGCTCACAGGCTCAGCCTTTCCATTTGTGGTCGGGACAACAAGCCGAGCTATGTTAGTGGTGCATAAGTTGGTTGTGGTGTGCAGAAACTGACGTTCGGGTAGGGCTGTAAAAAAAAGGGCAAAAACTTAATAGTTTAACACTTGTATACGTATCGACATCAATACGCAATCAATATACGCAATCAATATTTTACATTTTTATCAGCATTTACAACCAAGATACTGGTTGACCTATGTTATGCCAAGTGGCGAAACAATTAAGCTAATTTGGTGACTTGGGAACCTAACCCCATGGCACATCCGACCTCCTGCAGCCCCCCCCCACCATGTGAGAGTGAGGTCCTTGCGAGGACCTCACAATCACATGGCCGGGTTAGCTGGCTGCTGCATTGCCAGCAGGGGGACTGCCTGTAATGACAGTCCCCCTTCTGGCTGAATTCAAATAAAATTAAATTAAAATAAGTGTAAAAAAAATAAAATTATATACTTAGATCATATATATATATATATATATATGTTATATATATATATGATCTAAGTATATATATATACACATATACACACTGTCTAGGTGTATTTTACTATTAATATATATATAATTATATATATATATAAATATCAAATTACATGTAGACTGATACTGATTAAATATATATAATTATTGTTATATATATATATATATATATATATATATATTTTAACGTATTTACTTTGGCCAGTGTTTGTGACCAAATGACTACTAAAAAAGACTGGACATACCCCATTTGCAATACCTTGGGTTGTCTACTATTGCAAATGGTATGCCATTATGGGTGTAATTTTTTTTCCTGGGCTACTATACAGTCCCAAAGGCAACGTAACCAATCTGGCGAATTTCAATTTCAAATGTAACATGCTATATTTGACCCTGTAACTTCCCAAAACGCCATAAAACCTGTACATAGTGGGTACTGTTTTACATGTGAGACTTTGCTTAATACAAATATGTGTATTTGATTGCAGTAAAAGCAAACAGTATTATGACATTGACAGTTAAAATGTCATGTAGAACAAAAAAAATTTTAAAAAAATCATATTTTCTCCCATTTTTTTCATATTAAATTATGTTTCATAGCTAAACATTTGATATTAAATGAAAGCCCTGCTTGCCCTGAATAAAATGATATGTAATAAGGGTGGGTGCATTTAATATGAAAGAGGTGAATTACGGTTGGACAGACATGTAGCGCAAATGCCAGGTTTTGTTTACATTTTGTTTTGTTCACAATGTGTACATTTGGCTCAGTCCTTAAGGGGTTAATGTAACTGTGAACCACTTTGGGCAACAACATTGCAATTAAATGTGCTATATAAATAAATAAAAGTTTAAATGCATTTCTCACTCTATCAAGCTTGCCATGTGCACTTTTTAAATTTGATCAATCAATTGGTTAGTGTAATGTTTCCACATTTACTCCAGCCACTCCAACCACACAACAGTTACTCAAGCCACTCCACCCAGTTACTCTGCCCACTCCAGTTGTAGACTACTGGTGGAGGCAAGAACACTTCACCAAATTTCCCCAGAAATTGTAGCTTTTCCAGTTTTGTTTGTTTTTAAAAATCAGTCCCTTTCTCCCCTGTTCAATCCCTCCCTCCCTCATCACCCAGTTTAGAGAGCGTCCCTGTTAAGTGTTCCAATTGTTCCCGATTGGATTGCTATTACTTTGTGGAACGTTTAGCTGAATGGTTCACGGAATATCATCGTTCTTGTGGCGAAATTGGTCCCATAGGAATGAATGGCAAAATGTTCAAAACTAGAGTGGGAGCTGGCAAAAGCTGAAAAATCAGGACATGATTTCTAAACTGCCACCACTCCCTCATTTTCAAGCCCACCTACACAAATCTTATATCAAAGCATTCAGCTATCCCTGCTGCCACTAAACATGTCCACGGCTAAGCCATAGTCCTGATAGTTTTCACAATATGACCATTTGTTGGCCACTCATGCCGTCCATTGACATTAATTGAAACTCCACTCTAGCCAGCTCAAATTTGAAGGGCAATTTCTAAACTGTGACTTTGCCTTCATCTATAATATTTCAGAGACATACTATGCATCAAAATGTAGGTCTGGGTCTTGTGATTCTCACATTATAAAGCTCTTCCCTGTAGGATGTACAGTTTTTAAAATACGACCGTTTGAAGATGGCAACCGCCAAAATACTCTGACCTGTGCCAGGCTGGAGCAGCAAGTGATGTCATAGACAGGGCCTTTTGTACACCTGCTAATGTTTTTATAAATGTATGTTTTAAGGTAACTGTGAAGCACTTTGGGCAACAACGTTGCAATTAAATGTGCTATATAAATAAATAAAAGTTGAAATGCATTTCTCAGTCTATCAAGCTTGCCATGTGCACTTTTTAAATTTGATCAATCAATTGGTTAGTGTAATGTTTACTATGTTTACTCACTCCAAACACTCCACACAGTTACTCCAACCACTCCAACCGCACAACAGTTACTCAAGCCACTCCACCCAGTTACTCCGCCCACTCCAGTTGTAGACTACTGGTGGAGGCAAGAACACTTCACACAATTTCCCCAGAAATTGTAGCTTTTCCAGTTTTGTTTGTTTTTAAAAATCACTCCCTTTCTCCTCTGTTCAATCCCTCCTTACCTCATCAACCCAGTTTAGAGAGCGTCCCTGTGCTCTGAGTCAGTGAAATGGCCCAATAAAATGTTTTTCTATGAGAAGCATATGATTGAGCTTCATAGAATAAACAACAGGAATTCAGAAAAATCTTTGGAGTAACCCTTAAACAGATTATATTTATGCAAATCCGTATCTCAAGCCAATAAATCAAACTATTAAAGCAGTCCAGAGAGGGTAATCTGAAGAGCAATATCCAATATCAGATCAGAGTCAAACGTTAAAAAGTAATCCATGGGGGGGAGGAGGAGGGGGTAATGACGTGGTAATGCATGTGCTGTGAGGAGGGGTGTAGCCGACGGAGTTGCAGTGGACTCACCTGAGGTGAATCTGGTGGCTAGCGGTTGAATAAGCATGGCAGTGTAGCTTTACCAGGAGATCTAGTATACCTTGTAAACAAGGCTGAACGCTATTTTGTGTTTAGTGTGCTCGGTGGGAAGAAAACTGAGAAATTGTGGGTACTGGTGAGAAGTCATTTCGTCACTGAAAAATGTAAAGTACGCACTCACTCTGGTAAACAAAGAAAATAAACCGTGGAGTTTTAGCAGACGGAACCAGAGCATTGCAACAACAAGTAAAAACAAAAAAAGGAAAAGCGAAAATGTCACCCACCCACTGGCGTACATATAGGAGTCGCAGGGGTCGCCGCTGCGACCGGGCCCATCACTCCTTTGGACCCCTGGGACCGGGTACCAGCTGCCATGTTTTCGGCCCTGGCCCACAGGGCAAACTGCCAGGGCTGCACATGAAGGGGCCCATCGGGTGGCTCATGCTGTATGGAGATGGATTTTCAGGGGGCCCGGTCAGGGCTGGGCACTTTGACAGTGCAACCAGGCCTCCTGTGATGACATCACTGCTGGGAGGAAGTGACTGCCCTGGTCACTCCGACCAGCAATCACACAGAGCCCACATGGGAGGAAGGACAGGGAGTCAGAGTGGGAACTCTGACTCCCACCAGCCTGAGCCACCACTGGACCCCAGGGAATGTCACCCTCCTGCACCTAAAAGATAGGAAACAGGAGTTTCTGTGTGTGTGTGTGTGTGTGTGTGTGCGTGTGTGTATGTATGTGTTTGTGTCTTTCTGTCTGTATGTGTCTGTGTGTGTGTATGTGTGTGTGTGTGTCTGTCTGTCTGTATGTGTGCCTGTCTGTTTGTATGTCGGTATGTGTCTTTGTATGTGTGTGTATGTATGTATATGTGTGTCTGTCTGTGTCTGGGTGTGTGTCTGTATGTGTGTGCCTTTGTATGTATGTGTGCCTTGTGTGTGTGTCTGTCTGTCTGTATGTATGTGTGTATGTGTCTGTATGTATCTATGTGTGTGTGTCTCTATGTATGTATGTGTCTATATGTGTGTGTATGTATGTGTGTCTGTATGCACGCGTGTCTGTATGTATGTGTGTGTTTGTGTGTGTCAGGGGGGTGGGAGAGCAAAGGGGGGGGAACCAAAGAGGGGGGCATGGATCACTTTCACACCAGGGCCCCATGAATTGTGTGTACGTCACTGCACACACCCCGCAGTAAAAATAAGTCAATTGTTATACACTTATTACTGCAGACTCTAAATACTTAAGATCTTAAAAGGCTGAATATTTGAAATGAAATAAAAGTCCAAAAATAAAAGTCTGGTGCAGTATTTGTTGGGACCTGAATTAGACTATCCCCTTTTTAATTCCCACTGCTATATTTCTTTAAAGCCTGATGTGATGCAAAGGAGATTATTGTAAATACCCTGTGCCTGCATATATATCAGGAGGTTTTTCTTTTTTTTTTCTTTTTTATTAATAATATTTAAAAATAAAAGAAAATGATAGTAAATCAGCCAAACTGAAAATTATAAGGCAGAGTAATAAAAGTGAACTTCATCAAAACTCTGCGTAATATTCTGTTTGCTAAATTTCAGAACAAATTCACAAAGGGATTGTTGTATTACATAAATTGAGATAAGCGGAAAATTGAAAAATAAAATGGCCACATAAAGGTCACAGGATGCTAAACTGAAACAAAAAAAAAGATAAAAAAGATCAGAACCAAGACAAAAGCCTAACATACTTTTCACAGCAAAGCTGTCACGTATTCATCCGCACATAAAAGTGTGGTTAATGACATTTACCGTCCTGACAGGAAAATTTGTGCCGAGCAGCAATCATGCACATGGAAACCTGGTAATTGCTTTTGGGGGTGAAAGGCCGGTTATAGCTAGTATTTAACCCCAGTTCTCTTTTTGCTCATTGCCCTGTTGTGGTTTCATCCTGATGGTAATCCGAGAGTGCGTTCCTGATCTTGATTTTCTGATATTTGACTTTGGCTTCATTTTTGACTTCCCTGAATTTTGGTATCCTTGACTTTTGGCTTTCCTTCATCGTTGTGTCTGATTCTGTGTTGCTGACCTCGGCTAGTATTTTGACAATTCTTGGATACGTTAAGTCCAGCCATTCTAAGGTCCGGTTATACATTATCCTTAGTCCTAGGTGTGACACAGTTTTGCGTGCTGGATCAACTTGTAATCCTGACAAAACCAAAGAGAAAAGCACAATAGACCCATAGGAGATTCCACTGCAAATTTTGATACCTCAGACCTGGATTCTAGAAAGGAAAAAGACATGGTTACGGCAGATCTACTAAATATAAGCCTGCAAAATATGCTGGAAGAAATCAAGAAAGAAATCTCTACAAATTCTTTTGAAGAAATCAAAAATGACATAAATCAGTTAGCAATTAAGATTCAAAAAAATGGAAGATCAACATGTAGAAATCGACTTCCAAGTTAATAAATTGAAAGAAGAAAATGTGAAAACATTATCAAAAATTGCTACATTAGATCTGAAGATCAACGACTTGGAAGATTGTTTAAAAAGAAAAAAATCACAGATTTCGAAATCTTGAAGAAACAACAAATAAAGAAGATCGGAGGTACTTTATCGCTTTGGACCTTTCATTAAATGGCCAAGAAGAAAGAATTGGAAGATGTCATAGGTTGAGTAAACCTCAAAATATTTCAACAGATTTTGCTTGCTTTTACTCCTATGAATTTAAAAAAAAAATTCTAAAAATTCTTTCAAAGAAGGTCTATATCAAAAGATAAAAGTTCTGCCAGACTTGTCATATAATACAAGTGTGAAAAGAAGGTCTTTTGCACCAGCCATCTTGATCCTCAGGAAACATAATATCAAATTCAAATGGAGTTTTCCACTGAAAATGATGATTACCTATGAGAGATGGGTTGAAATATTCGAAACAAATGAAAAGGTGAAAGAATGGCTAAAAAGTAAGAAATTAGTCTAAAAATGAAAGGGTAAAACAAATGGGTGTGGGGTATATTATTCACCTAAGGGTAAAGGGGGCAGGAGAAGTGGGAAAGAGAGTGAGATAGGCAAGGAGAGAATTTTATCACAAATTACAAATATTCAAATAAGTAGGATAACTCCTTAAATTAACTATAGTAACTCTGGGTAAATTAATCAAAGAAATATGAAAGAAATAAGAAGGAAAAAATGAATCACAATCAAATGTATTGGAATTTAATTAAATATAAAACTAGTGTTAAAGTTCACCACATAGATTCACTATGGTTAAAAATAAATAATTCATAAGGGGAAATGAAACACTTATACCACTTTAAGATACCTCTTGATGAGTGATTTAAAACTTTTTTTTTCTCTCTTATACCAAGCTAAAGGGTTAGAAACAAAAATGTTTAAACTCAAGTGGATCACTAATAGCACTCTAAGCCTTTGCTTTTTGGCAAGTGTGGGGACCGATATAGAAGGAGGGAAAGGAGGGAACAGGGTTTTTTTTCTCTCCCCTCTCGCTTTCATTTCCTGATAAGTTTTTATGGTTAGGAATAACTCCAAAGATAAATAACGTATCCATTCCAAAGGGTTCACCCGACTTTGTGTGATACTACTACACAGTTTGCTGAGTAGCTCAAATGAGTTACAGAGAAAATTATGGAATAAATTTCCCTTTAAGTGTATGTTTTATGTGTAATTTGAGATCAAGAGAGTAGATCTCCAGTATTTGTGAAATGGTGTAATATATGTTTGTTATGTAATCAGACCAGGAGTTCAATTATTTGGAAGTGTTTATGCTATCAATGCTTAAGTTAATGTCAATAAATGCACAAGGTTTAAATGCACCAGCAAAAAGGCATATGATATATAACTCTCTTAATGCTGAAAAAATTCAAGTAGGTTTTATACAAGAAACCCATTGGCAGCAAACTATATATAAAAAATGGGGAGGGAATAAATACCCAATAATACTACAAGCATCATTATAAAACACAAAAAAAAACAAAGGTGTGTAGCTATCATTTTTTCTAGTAATATAAAAGTAGATATAATTTATCAAGATGTTGATCCAGAAGCTAGGTATTTAAGAATTGTTTGTAAGATAGATAAAAGTATATTCACTCATGTAAATGTATATTTACCAAATATCAATCCTATGTTGCTATTCTAACATAATGGAAAGAGTCCAGAAAATAACTAAAGGCATACTAATTATAGTTGGTGACTTTAATTGCATATTGGACTATAAAATGGACAAAATATGTCAAACCCCTTTTAAAATTGATAAAAGGGTTATAAAACAATCTAAGAAATTAAATAACATATGTAGAATATTTGACTTATTTGATGTGTGGAGAACTCTATACCCATTAAGCAGGGATTATACTCATTTATCAAATGTTCATGGATCCTATTCCAGGATAGACCGATCTCCCTGAGAAATACGGATAAGTTATATGCTTCCATTATAGCTGAAAGAATAAAAGTAGTAATAAAAAAAAATAATACATCCAGACCAGATACGTTTTATTCCTGGGAGATCAGTAAGTAATTGAACAAGAAAAATCTTAGATATGTTGGAACAGTCTGGAAAAAAACAAGGATCCCCTATTGGCCCTGTCTTTGGACACAGAAAAAGCATTTGACAGGGTCAGTTGGGGTTACCTAGATAGCGTACTAAACATTTTGACTTAAAAGGTTGGATCTGTGATGCCATAATGGCATTATATTCTGTACCTTTAACAAGTACAGTAGGAGCAAATATACGCACAGGATGGTTTGACCTACATAATGGTACAAGACAGGGGTGTCCCTTGTCCCCCCTCCTGTACATTCTTTCATTTGAACCACTGGAAATAAATATTAAGGAAAATTTTAACATTAAATGTTTCCATACTAAGAAAAAATAAATTTAAGTCTCACTATATGCCGATGATGCGCTGATATCAATTACTTCTCCTATGTCCTCTCTTCCATGTTTGATGCAGGAGATAAATGAACACAGCGCAATATCAAATTATAAGTTAAATATTGCAAAATATATGGCTTTGTACATAAATATAGATAGTAATAGTATCGACAAACTCAGTAAAAAGTTAAATTTTATGTGGACAAAGAAAGAACTTAATTATTTATGTGTTATAATACCCGCTTAAGTAGAGAGGACAATGGAAACAAATGTTATGAAGTTATTAAAATTTACAAATAATACCTTGAAAGATTGGAAATCTGTTGAGACATTGTGGTTTGGTAGGATTAATACCATTGTAACGAACTGCCCTTCGCCAGTTGTTCTTCGAGAGGACTAATGACTAGCCTTTTACCATGTGACTATGGCCTCTGGGATGTATGGATCTTTAAAAACCCTCTTTGGGCATATTGGACTTTAATACACTGTTGCTGCCCCTTTAAAGTATATGGAAACAGCTTTGCACTTTTGAAGTGGCACTTCGGATACCGCCGAAGTGCCGAAGTAGTCGAAGTTGCTGCCATTCGACAAACGAACACGTGGCGGCGGCCATTTTAATTCAGCCAAACGTGGTCGGCTGTATTTTGCCGTCGAGTTCATGTAAGTAAAATCAGATACTCGACGGCACGAACACTGCTGAAGTTTTACCTTCTCTGGGACTTCACACTTCGAATAGAGTCGAATTGTCGAACGCCACATTAAAATTGCAGATCTGCACAATCGGCCCCGTTCGAGCATTCGAATGGTATTTGGACTGTAGTGAATGGTCCGACCGCACAGACAAAATCTATGGAACTGTTTTGGGCATGAAAGCCATGCTTGCGGTCGGTCAAATATGACTTCCATAAAACTTTTGAACCCCTGCTCTGATCTGGGTGATTTTTGGATATGTTGTTCACCCAGATCAGGGCTATCAAGGGATGTAGGATTTATGGGGGTATGTTGCTGTTTTGGGGTGTTTCTGTGTTTTGGGTAAAAACTGTATATTTTCTGCCTGTGATAATTAAGTTAGCCCATTGATTGTAGTAATTGTATCACATGCAGAGGGGGAGGTTTGTGTGCCTTAGCTGGGAGTGTCTGAATGTACTGTACTGTGTTGATTGGCTGTTGTAACTTTGTGTCCTGTGTACCACAAGGTCCACGTGGGTGGTAACCTTGTGGGAAAATATGTATATAAGAAAGTCCTGTGTTCTCATTAAACAGATCATCTTGTACTTCATGATGTTTTGGCTCATGTTTGGGGGATTGGAGAACTGCCTACACTCTGGGGATTGATATAATCACTATACTCCTCAGAGTATGCTCTTGCAAGAGCTTATTCTTGTGCTTGTTCCTGCTCTCTGGAATTCGGAGAGGTCGACCTACTGGAAGCCGGACCCTGGTCTTGGGTCCAGAGTGGGTGGAGCTGCGGAGGTTCGTGGAGTCTGCAGTGGTTATGGTGTCAGGTGGAGTGCATGGAGCCCTCGGAAAGCACTAGGAGCATCCGTCAACGGAAGGTACCCTGTTGGGGTACCAAGCGGTTCCGTTATAACCATCAATTCGTATATACTAGCGACATGGTCATATTTGTTTTCGATGCTACCATTTAAAGTGCTTAAAGGTTGGCTTGAAATGATTCAATTAAGTTTTACATCATACATATGGAAGGGTAAAAAACTGATAATGATAAGCTCAGCAACTTTGGCAAAAAAATATTGAAATGGAGGTCTCAATTTTCCAATTATTAAGCATTTATATTAAGCAAATATAATTGGTCATATATATAAACTTCAGGAAGTTCAAATACTAATAGAACCTTGGTATATCATGGAATCAGAAGCAACAGGTTTTAAAAGACTTGACTATTTTATATGGTGTAATAGTTCTAAAAAAATGACAGATGAAATGTATAAAAAATCTTTAATTTTATCCCAGACCAAGTTTGAGAGGAAATAAAAAAAGCTATAGACTTAAGACAAAAAAATTCCAAAGTCATGCAGAATAAGCTCATTAGAAGATGACATTAAGGATTTATCACTATGAAATTGGCCAATTATAAATTAAATCACTTTATCTGATATAATTCAGGATGATAAATTAGAATAATTTCCAAACATTGTAGCAAAATATCAAATTTCTAATAAACAAATTTTCACGTATTTAAGAATAAAACATTTTATAGATTCAACTCTAATAAAAACCTCCTCAACAATTATAAACATATAGAACAGATATTTATGTATAACAAATAAATAAAGTAACATCTAAAGCCAATCAGTTGATAGATGCACTAAACACCAAACCGATAAAAATGATAAAGTAATGGAAAAAGTGTTTAGAGTTAGAAATAACTCAAATAGAATGGTGTACTACTTTAATTCAACTCTATAAGAACATCCATTTTTAAATTTAATTGATTGCCAATTTATAAGAAAAAGAGCAGAGGTAGAGCCAACAATTAGGTACACTAAGAAAATGGGGGGTAACCCCAGGTAGAAATTATCAAAAAAGAAAAATAGTGTACCTACACAGTCTGAAATAGAAATAAGAAATTATGACTGACTGTCAAATCTCAGAGATACTAGACTAGTTGCTACCAGAGATAGCACTAGATCAATAAAATCAAAAAATACATAAATTTAAATTATAACAAATCTTAACATGCGGTGAAAATGCTTGTGTACAAACAGTGAACATATAAAATGTATTAGAAATCCATACCCTGTTAAAAAGGCCTACTAGTATTATGGATTAATACAGCAATGTAAACAATAAAGCAGGACTGATTGAGACTGCACAGGAAGATTGGTAAGTATGGAGTCCTCGCAGTGGAGTCAATCAGTAATAAAATAAGTTGCTAAGTGGAGATGATAGCAAGATGGTACTAAATAGTATAGAAACACTATCTAATCTGCCTAAAGATAACAGTTCAGCAGAACTGATTAAGACCGCAAAAGAAAATTGACAAATACAAAGTCCCAGCAGTCGGTGATTTAGATATTCGTCACTAGGTACATATATACCTAGTGACGAATAGACAGTTTTGACTATAGGACTTCTATAACTATATCTAGGTTTCTAATATAAGTTTAATTCTCCTTGATAAATTAAGCTCCTTTTTTACCATTAGTATTATCCTATCATTACCTTCATTCAGCAGCTTATCTAAATCACCGACTGCTGGGACTTTGTATTTGTCAATTTTCTTTTGCAGTCTTAATCAGTTCTGCTGAACTGTTATCTTTAGGCAGATTAGATAGTGTTTCTATACTATTTAGTACCATCTTGCTATCATCTCCACTTTGCAACTTATTTTTATTACTGATTGACTCCACTGTGAGGACTCCATACTTACCAATCTTCCTGTGCAGTCTCAATCAGTCCTGCTTTATTGTTTACATTGCTGTATTAATCCATAATACTAGTAGGCATTTTTAACAGGGTATGGATTTCTAATACCTTTTATATGTTCACTGTTTGTACACAAGCATTTTCACCACATGTTAAGATTTGTTATAATTAAAATTTATTTATTTTTTGCTTTTATTGATCTAGTACTCTCTCTGGTAGCAACTAGTCTAGTATGTCTGAGATTTGACAGTCAGTCATAATTTCTGATTTCTATTTCAGATTGTGTAGGTACACTATTTTTCTTTTTTCATTATTGCCAATTTAAGATCATGCATAAATGGTATTTGATATCTACTAGGTTATATAAGATGTATCTGGATTATACTCCAAATTGTTGGAGATGTGGAAATCAAGTAGGATCCTTTATCATATATGGTGGGCATGTCCTTTAGTCAAAACTATATGGATTTAGGCTTATAACAGTTTTAGAGTTTTATCTAGTAGAAATTTAAAGTGGCAACCTGAAATAGCACTTCTTCATCTGAAATGGAATTTAACAACTAATAATCATATATGTTTAGCTATTAATTATTTAATGGCTATTAAGATAATTATTGCTAGAAATTAGAGATCTTCCTCCCCCTTTCAAAAAAAATCATCTTATTAACCAAATTAAATATCAGCTTCATATGGAAAAAGATCTATCAAATTCCTCTATATATTCTCTTAAAAAACAAAGTATATATGAATCATGGCTGGGTAAAATATAAGGTATTGAAACTGTTGGTGCAATAGTTAAATTAGAGCTAAATAAGACATAAATAAAATGAAAGGCATAGAAACAAGGTAAAGTTGCTTCTGGTCTAAATGAAAATTAATGTTCTGTTTATAATGTTTTACATGTCTTTAAAGAATGCAGCTTATAATAATTTTTTATAATAAGCATATGTTAGATAAAATATATATAATTGTTGAAACACAAGTGTCTTATGTTTAATATTTGTATGTAATATATGATAAACTCAAATAAAGAGAATTCATGACAAAAAAAAATATACAGTCCATAGGATAAGGTGAATAGGGGAATCCAGTTAGTGTAGCTGAAGTCGATGTCCTAAAATCCGGTAGTAGTTTTCAAGAGGGTCGGAGCGGAGGAAGAAGGCCAAGGGATTGTAGAGATGGGCCTGTAGAAAATGTTATTGAGGAAGAAAACTGTGTGGATGCATACAATCAAAAAGTTAAACACATTAATAGTGCATTGAAGCACTGATGGTATGCATCTAAATACATACGCGCTACGTTCGTCAGTGGGGAAGCTGATGAGCCAGAGTGGGTCCTGGGAAAGACCACTACTAATATCTAGATCTGATACTAGCCAGTGCCTCAACAGCCACTGACTTCACCGTACATCCCTGGCATACACTAACACTAACGCTAACCGTATACCTACCCTACACTACCCAAAACCCTAACACAGCATCAGAACTGGCCTTAGGGGTGTGCGAGCTGTGCAGCCGCACAGGGCGCCATGGAGCAGGGTGCGCCGTGTGGGCGACACAGCTCACACATGGCCGGCCGGGTTAAAAAAAAAGAAGAATTTGTGGCGGGGCGGAGCTTAAAGTGTGGCGGGGCGGGGCATACCATGCAGTGGGCGGTGCTAAAAGTGCCGTGTAACTGCTACAGGGGAAGCAGGAAGGAGTCCCTGCTTCCCCCAACAACCAGAATCCAGGAGCTGCACTGCTTGTCTGTCTCCACAAGGAATAGAGGTAACTATGTGTGATTGTCTGACTGTGCGTGTGACTGTCTGCCTGTGTGTGAGTGTGTGTGTGTGGCTGTCTGCCTGTGTGTGTGTGGCTGTCTGCTTTTCTGTGTATGACTGTCTGCCTGTGTGTGTGTGACTGTTTGTGTGTTTGACTGTCTGCCTGTGTGTATGACTGTCTGCCTGTGTGTGTGTGGCTGTCTGCCTGTGTGTGTTTGTGTGTGTGTGTGGATCTCTGCCTGTGTGTGTGTGTGTGTGTGACTGCCTATGTGTGACTGTCTGGGCAGACTAGATGGGCCAAATGGTTCTTATCTGCAGTCACATTCTATATTTCTATGTCTGTGTGTGTGTGTGTGTGTATCTGTTTGTGTGTGGCTGTCTGTGTGTGACTGCCTGCATGTGTTTGTGTGTGTGTGTGTGTGTGTGTGTGGCTGTCTGCCTGTGTGTGTGTGTGTGTGTGCGTGAGAGGGTGTGTGGGAAGGGAGGGAAAGGGGAGGAAAGTGGGGGGAGGAGTGGGGGGAAAGGGGTTGGGAAGGGCGGGCGCTGTGAAGATTTTTTGCACAGGATGCCCTAAGGCCTAAGGCCGGCCATGCACAGCATTAACCAAAACCCAGCAATAACCCAATAACTAAACCTAAACCCTAATTCAAACCTGATCCTAACTGTTACCCGTAACCCCACCACTAATCCTAACACTAAGAAAATCCTCTTTTAACATTAATTCTGATATTAAAATATGGATTCCTAGCTAAAATAATAGACTCTGTGCAATTCGCAATGGACCCTGCTTCCTAGCCAGTTACACTGATTGCCTGGGGATCATGTTAGTGTCTATTCAGACCCTAAGGATCCCTGCAGCACAGAAACACCACGGGTGAGCACAATCGCTCACCCGTGGAGTTTCTATTCATTTCATTGAGTTACATACAGTGTTGACTTTGTATACAGCTTGTCTGTCAGTCTGGAGCCAGTAAAAGCAGCCCCAGCTGACAGGAATTCTCAATGAAGAATTTATTTGACAGAATTTAATGATGTGAGCAGTGATTTAACCATGCTCACATCAAAATCTATTTAAAGGGCTTTTAAAAGCCCTTCAATTAGCTCCCTGCAGCGCAGGGAGTTCATTGGTCAGCTCAGGGCCACTAAAAGTGTGCTCAACTGACAGGGCAGAGACCCAAGTATCTATTGATACCTGGGTTTAACAATGTGAGCAGGGAATTTATAAAAGGCATTTTAAATACATTATAAAGAGTGCTGCACAGAGCTCATCAAAATGTCATGGGCCACTAAAAATGGACCCAGCTCATAGAGGGGAGTCCCAGATATCAATTGATACCTGGGACTCCATTGTGTAAGAAGGGATTTAACTCTGCTCACACAAAATATTACGCCCTAAAACATAATTAAAGTTAGGACGTAATGGCACGTCCTAATGGTGTTAAGTGGATAAAAGAACATTCCTTTATGCTAGAGTCAACACAGAATGCCAGTGATGTGATGCTGGAAAGTGGTGAATACAGCCAGTGACCAAGTTGACAAAGGCCGTGGAGCTTGACTAAAGCTATTCCTTTTGCCATTTTTGTCAACCTGAAGGTTGTACATCAGGAAAAGTAGTCCCTACTTTTGAAAAAAAGTGTTTTTTTGAAAAAACACACACACCAAAAAAAAACATTGGAACTAATGGGAGGGGTGGAGGGGGGTTTGGAAGTGGAAAAGGTAATGTGAAAAAAAAATAAGTGACAAATGTCAAAATGGAAACTAAAATTACTGATCTGAAAAAATGCTCCAAATCAGCAATAGTTACACTTTCATTTTAATGAATAACTCTGTTGGAGAACTAGGAGAGAAGTGGAAATGTGAAAAATGTCACAAACTACAGATCGGACATTTACCAAGGTTATTTTTTGGATGTAATTAAATAGGTAAATGTATTATTATTAGCTTTACTCACTTTGGTTTTTCAGGACAGAAGTTAACGTATACTGCTGCAGCAAATTATTAAAATTGGAACTCTGTGTTTTTAATATTGGTGTGACTCCCTGTCACACGTCAGAACCTCAGTCTCAAGGGAAAACACCATGATCCTGCTGCTCGTGAGAATAAAATACTTGTTGTGGATGTTGGGACTCAGTAGTTGTAGTTTTTGCTGCTTGCACAGCATTACAAAGTTAATGTGGTAATGCAGGCTCTTTCACTACAACTACCAATGCACAGAGTGGAGGCAAGCAGGGTAGTTACGACAGAACCAACAGAACCACTTCTGATGGAGTTCCAGACTGCAGAGCACAGCGAATGCTGTGTGGGGGCAGAGCAGAGAGAGAATATGGACAGACTACCAGTCTAAAACTGGTAATGGTCGGGAGTTGTAGTTTGCATTACCATGGTAATGTGCGCAGATGAGTACTAGAACCAGTCACACGGAGGCAAGAAGGAGAAGTGTACAGAGCGCGGCAGCAGTGAAGCAGAGCAGAGAACATACAATGTAAGTTCAATTGCTATTGTTCCACTGTCTGCTGCCTCTGCAAAACGATATATGCCAAATTTAACTGGGGGGATTTCTCCATTACCTGTCCCACGCATGATTTCCTGGGGGGATGATACGGTTGTGCCCTGAGGATCTACTTTGGAGTCTGGCATAGTGAAGGATGTAGTTAAGGAAATGTAGTATTTTGATACTTATTGAGATTTGCCTCCAGTATAACTGCTGTAATAAGCTTGTGATATATGCTTTTTCTTTAATACAGGTGCCGTCCCCTCCAAAAAGTGTGTCTCCTGGATAAAACAAACATGAGCATGTGACCTATAAAAATCTTATAGGTCAAAATAGTGACCATTTCTATATGGTGCTTAATCCTCTGCTATTGATTCATTGGATTGCTATCTTTGATATATTAACTACATTGATAATCTGTTACTGCAAATGTATTGATCCTCAAGTGCCATAAATAAAATATCAGCCTTAATAGTATAAACTGAAAACTTAAGGTAACTATATACATTAATATAAACATTTTCACTGGGTGGATATTCCCAGTCGAGAAGGAGGCGGTATAAATCTCTATCTCTATCTACAACTAGGGATTGGTGGGTAAGCACAAAATAAACAAAAAAAATTGTGTGTATGTAAAAAAAAAAAAAGTGTGGAAGGTAAAAGAAAAAGAAGTGGGGGCCATGGGGGCTTATATTTTTACTGCAGTCGTTGCTCAGTTCAACCATATCAGTTTCCACAACTGGATATTGGCCAAACCAAACTAGCACATTGCTGAGCATCGGACATCCTGCACAAAATGTTCAAGTTAAGGAAAAAAAAATTTCAGAAGACCAAAATGATTAATATCCATCCCTGTGGCCCTAAATACTACAATTAATGAAAAATACAGCCACTAAAGAACCCTTAAATATTACTCATCCCTATTATAATTCTAGATGTATACCAGGGGACTTTAGCTAAAAAAGGTTTTATATTTATTTATGTATATTAACTGTTTGCCCACTGGTTAATGTTGCCAGTACTTTTGGCAGTGTTTGGCTGCTCCTTGACAATGTTCTTTTTCAAGCTGGTGGCTAGGAAGCAAAATTTGAGAGGAAAAGAAAAATCAAGATGGCTTTAAAAGTCAGCTAAAGATGGCTTCATCGCTTTTTAGGTCTATTGTACTTTTGGCACTGGTTGGCTTCTCCTTTACAATTAACTTTTTCAAGCTGGCAGTAAAGGAGCAACATTTTACAGCCAAATAAATCATCACAATGGCGTTAGAGGTCAGATGAAGATGGCTTCATTGCTTTTTTAGGTCTGTTGTTTTCCCTATATTTTGCACTTTGGTTATTGCATTACAGTGGGACACCCTTAAAAACCTGTCTTGAGCTGACATCATCCAACTTTTTTTTTAACCAGCTTACTTTTAACAACTGGTTGAAAAGTTGGGCCTTTGTTAGTTGATACCTGGAGAAACTATTGTGAAAGAAGATTTTTTTTTCTTAAATCAGTGCTCAGTTTTCCTTTGTGTTCAGTATTTGTTTTGTGGACTCTGGGGATTTCAGTGTTGTTAGAACTTATACCTGCCAAAACGATTTCACTCATATTTTTGATGGCATTCGTTACAAGAATAATCAATATAAAATATATGCCTGCCCTTTTGAAAACAAGTAAAGTGCATTATAAGAAATGTTTTGTTTCCAAGTACATATAAATGTAGTCTTTGTTTAAGATCTGAATAGATACTCATGGGATCATTTTCAGCATCACTGCATGGATACAAATAAAACCGTATCTCCAAATAAAATACACTTTATTTTAGCAAGTAACTGTTTTTCATATCTGTAAGTTAGTTCCTTAGTGATGTGGACAGTGAATATTTACACATGGTAGGCTTATAAAACTATCAGGTTTTAAATAACTACTAGATATTTTTTAGTAGTCATTACATTGGAGCCTACAGTGTGAGGGAAATGGGAAGGCTGAATTTTGCTGGCATCCCTCTAGACAGAAGGAGGGTCACAGAAGTGTATTCAATGTAAATCCAATTTGGTTTGTTTTTACACAACACAGAACCACCTGCATAATATTGTGTAGGTCCCCTTCATGCATTCTGATGCATTGGGGCATGGATGCCACAAGACTTCTAAATGTGACCTGTGGTATTTGGCACCAAAACATTAGCAACAGATCCTTTAAGTCCTGCAAGTTGCAAGATTGGTCCTCCATGGATTAGATTTTGTTGTTTCAGCACATCCCAGAGATGCTCAATATGATTGAGATATGGGGAATATGGAGACCAAAGCAACATATTATTGTTCCTCAACCCATTCCTGAATATTTTTACAGTGTGGCAGGGTGCCTTATTCTGCTGAAAGAGGAGCACCACTGTCATAAAGGGGTGTACATGGTCTGCAACAACCTCTAGGTAGGTGGTACATGTTAAAGATCTCAAGTTTTCCAGCAGAACATTTCTCAGAGCGTAACACTGACACTGGTGGCCTTCCTTCTTCCCATTAGGCATACTGTTGCTCCATGTAAACAATGCACAAGCACCCGGCCAGCCACCTGATATAATAGAAAATGTTATTTATCAGATCAGGTTTTTTTTCCATTGCTCTATGATTCACCATTCACTCCATTGAAGGTACCTTTGGTGGTGGACAAGGGTCATCATGGGAACTCTTACTGGTCTGCAGCTATGCAGCAATTTGTGATGCACTGTGTGTTTTGACACTTTTTATCATGTCCAGGATTAATTTATTTTTAGCAATTTAACCTGCAGTAGCTGTGTGATCGGACCAGATGAGTTAGCCTTCACTCCCAATGTGCACCCATGAGCCTTTGATGTCAATAACCCTGATTCACTGTTTGTCCTTCCTTGCAACACTTTTGGAAGGTACTAACCACTGCATATTGGGAACACCCCACATGACTTGCCTTTTTGGAGATGATCTGACCCAGTCATCTAGCCATCACTATTTGGCCCTTGTTAAAGTCACTCAGATCTTTTCTCTTGCTCATTTTGCCAGCTTCCAACATATAAAATTCACTTGTTCACTGTTCACTTAATGCCATATATAGCCCACCCGTTGACAGGTGCCATTGTAACAATATAGTCCATGTTATTCACATCATCTGTGTCAGACATTCTGGGGTTAAATCAATGCTATGTTTCAATTCACAATTTAGAAATTGTGACTCCATCTTGTTTGCAAATAGCATGTAAAAGACACAGACACATTTTTTTTCTTTTAAACGTTGTAAAAGACACAGACAAAGCAGCTCCTATGATACACCTTTCTGGGTTTTCAGCAGAACTGATATGTAAGCATAACAGGTGTCTATCTGGCTACTAGATTAACAATCTACAGCTCCTAAACAACAGTTTCGTGGGTGTTCTGAGCTAAAAAGCTAACCCAAACTTGAAAGTCATCCTCCCCTCCAAGCCCTACCAAGACTGAATTGAGCACTTTAGCACAATGCACGCCACACCATTTTAAGTTTTTGTTATATTTCAGTCTTAATAGGGCTTGTAGGGGAGGACAACGTTCAAAGTTTTGGTTAGCTTTTTAGCTTAGAACACCCATGAAGGTGTTGTTTAGGAGCTGTAGATTGTTTATCTAGTAGCCAGATAGACACTAGTTGTTCTTACAATTCTGTAGCACTGAACACCCAGAAAGGTGTATCCTAGGAGCTGCTTTGACCATACTCAGCAGTTGGAGAGACATGAATCTTTATTTGCACAGTGGTAGTGACCACCTATAATTTCTTACCTTGAGATTTCTCTCCATTTTACCTCCCATTTTTCCTAATCCTAACCCACCTGTCCTCTACCCCCCGCCCACATTTGTGCAGCTTTCCTCTTAGTGGATGGTATCTAACGCACCGCTTAGCAAATAATTCCCACTTTGGTATTGCTTTCCAGTTTAACCCCTTAAGACCCGAGGGCATTCTATGCCGTCCCTATTTTGATGGCTCTAAACGCCACAGGGCGGCATAGAACGCCCTGCAATCTTATGTACTTATCCGGTTGCCGGCGATCACACGTTGGCGATTGCGGTATGGGGACTCGCCTGGAAGCCCAGGGAGTCCCCCTCAGTCCTCTTTGGCCCCCCTGGGCCATGTGATCGCGAGGTCCTCGCGATCACATGGATGGCATAACTGTCCAAGGCATTGCCAGCAGTGGGAGTGCCTGTAATGACAGGTACTCCCCCTACTGTCTGGAAATAAAATAAAAACCATTTAAAACAGTGTAAAATTTAATAATATATACTTAGATCATATATATATTTAATATATATGATCTAAGTATGGATACACACAAATGCATACATACACATACATAGTCTAAGTGTATTTGAATATTAATATATACATAATTATATATATATATATATATACATATATATATATATATATATAGTAATATCAAAATACACATACAATGATATTGATTAAATATATATATAATTTTCATTATATATATATTTATATATAATAAAAAATAAATATGTAAATACATTAAAAAATAAAATTAAAAAATTAATAAATAAAAAAAATATACATGTGTAATTTTGTTCTAACTGTATTTTAAAATTAATATATATATATATATAGATTTCAAAATACATGTAGAACAAAATAATATATATCTATATACATAAGTATATACATATATATCATTATATATACCTATATAGAAATAAAAATAATAAAAAAAATATATACACACACACATATATATATATATATACACACACACACACATGTATATATATATATATATAATAATTCTACGTATATCTTTATGTAATAATTTTGCATAATTAGGTCATTTTATTAATTACAATTTGCAGGACCTGCATGACAACCCTGGCCGAAAGTTCAGGGAATTTAATTTGCTAGCACTATATTTAACCTTGTAACTTTCCAAGACACCATTAAACCTGTACATGGGGGTACTGTTTTACTCGGAAGACTTGGCTGAACACAAATATTAGTGTTTTAAAACAGTAAAATGTATTACAACGACGATATCGTCAGTGACAGTGACATTTTTTGCATTTTTCACACACAAATGGCACTTACACTTACACTGACAAAATAATTGTTGTGATATGTTTTACTGTTTTGAAACACTAATATTTGTGTTCAGCGAAGTCTCCCAAGTATAACAGTGCCCCTCATGTACAGGTTTTATGGTGTTTTCAAAAGTTACAGAGTCAAATATTAGGCTTGCATTTCTGTTTTTTCACATTAAACTTCGCCAGGTTGGTTACGTTGCCTTTGAGACCGTAGCCCAGGAATTAAAATTACCCCCATGATGGCATACTATTAGTAGACAACCCAAGGTATTGCAAATGGGGTATTTTTAGTAGCCACTTAGTCACAAACACTGGCCAAAATTAGCATTCAAATTAGTTTTTTGCATTTTCAAATGTTAACACTAATTTTGGCCAGTGTTTGTGACCAAGTGGCTACTCAAAAAGACTGGAATACCCCATTTGCAATACCTTGGGTTGTCTACTTTTGCAAATGGTATGCCATCATGGGAGTAATTCTTATTCCTGGGCTACCATATGGTCTCAAAGGCAATTTGGCGAATTTCAATGTGAAAAAACTGAAAAATGTAACACGCTATATTTGACCCTGTAACTTCCCAAAACACCATAAAACCTATACATAGGAGTACTGTTTTACACGTGAGACATCGCTGAATACAAATATGTGTATTTTATTGCAGTAAAAGCAAACAGTATTTGGACATTCACAGTTAAAATGTCACATAGAACTAAGAACATTTTAAAAAAATCTTATTTTCTCCCATTTTTTTACATTTTATTTATATTAAATTATGTTCCATACCTAAATATTTGATGTTAAATGAAAGCCACGTTTCCCCTGAATAAAATTATATATAATAAGTGTGGGTGCATTTAATATGAAAGAGGTGAATTACGGTTGGACAGACATGTAGCGCAAATGCCAGGTTTTGTTTACGTTTTGTTTTGATCCCAACTTGTACATTTGGCTGCGGTCTTAAGGGGTTAAGCAATAGCATTATTTGGATGCTTATTATTTGTATTATTATTGTATTATTTCTAGGGTTCAAGCCCAGGGTGGATCTGGTACCACCCACACTGACCTCTCTGTTCTAAGTCCAAGTTGAGCTTGGACTCAGTGACAGTTCTCTCCTAGTTGAATCATTGTTTGTATCTTATTCACACACCAGTCATACAAAAAACCTTGGAATGCGGCTAAAGATAAACATTAAGATCTTTTGCAACCTGACACTACAAAATCTGTTAGTACACATAGATCAGCACAGCCGTATATAACAGGATAAAGTACCACGTTTTGTCATCCACACACTGGGGAAGTTTTCAATATTAAACACCGGATCGCCTGCACTACAACACATGTGGCATATCGTATATCTTGCCCGTGTGGGCTTGTTTATATTGGAACTTCAAAGGGAACGGATGTGTGGGCATCAATCTGCGATATGTATTGCCTTAAACACTGGATCATCCAATACCCCAGTTGCACGTCATTTTTTGGAAGCTGGACATTCATTACCTATGTTGCGTGTCATGGGAATCTACCATGTCCCCTTACCCCCAAGAGGTGGGGAGAGGGACGCACAACTTTTGAATAGGGAAGCGTTCTGGGTATATACCCTGGGGACCCTTACCCCTAATGGACTAAATTAAAAAAAACCTTTTTACTGCTTCTTAATAAGAAAATAATACTTCAGTAGCAGCAGCTGCTTACTTGCCCCGTTTCAATTTTGCATGTTTTAATTTTTTTATTTTTTTCAACTTTGTAACTTTGCACTCATTTAGTTACTGCTATACTACTTTAATTGCAGCTTCTTCTTGGTTACTTAAGTATACAGTTGAATGTGTATTGTCGAGAGAATCTTTGCAGTAGATAGCTTGACAGGAGCATCAATAGATATAACTTTCCTTCATTATTATTATTATTATTGCCATTTATATAGCGCCAACTGATTCCGTAGCACTTTACCATATTATGAGAGGGGGGATTTAACTATAAATAGGACAATTACAAGAAAACTTACAGGAACGATAGGTTGAAGAGGACCCTGCTCAAACAAGCTTACAGTCTATAGGAGGTGGGGTATAAGACAGGTTAGGACAGGAAATATCAAATAGGGTGGGAGTGAAGCAGAGCTGGAGGAGGGGGTAAAGTGCCCTATAGGAGAGAGACAGGTATGTAAGGTAGAGGTTACTCTGGGAGGCCATAAACTTTCCTGATGAGATGGCTTTTAAGGCTCTTCTTAAATGATTGAAGACTAGGGGAGAGTCTGATGGTGGTAGGCAGGCTATTCCATAGGAAAAGAGCCACCCACGAGAGGTCCTGCAAGCGCGAGTTGGCTGTACGGGTGCGAGCAGCGGTCAGGAGGTGGTCACGAGCAGAAAGGAGGGAACGAGGAGGGGCATACCTATGGATCATTGAGGAGATATAAGAGGGGCTAGAATTGTTCAGTGCTTTAAATGTATGGGTTAGCACTTTGAATTGACTCATATAGGATACAGGGAGCCAATGTAAGGACTGGCAGGGGGTGATGTGTGAGAGGACCGACTAGAGAGGAAAATCAGTCTAGCTGCAGCATTCATTACAGACTGTAGTGGGGCAATACGGCTTTTGGGGAGACCAATCAGGAGAGGGTTACAGTAATCCATGCGGGAAATTACTAGAGCATGGACAAGCTCTTTGGTCGCATCTTGCGTAAGAAGGGGCGGATGCGGGCTATGTTTTTGAGTTGGAACCTACAGGATTTGGCAACAAACTGGATGTGAGACTCAAAGGTGAGGCCAGAGTCAAGTATGACGCCAAGACAGCGTGCTTCCAAGGATGGACTTATGTGGATATCACTGACTTGAAGGGAGAGCGAGAGAGGAGGATCAGTTTTAGGAGGAGGAAAGACAAGGAGTTCAATTTTAGAGAGATTGAGTTTCAGAAAGCATGAGGACATCCAGTCAGAGATGGAAGAAAGGCAAGCAGTGACACATTGCAGGACAGCAAGGGAGAGGTCCGGGGAGGAGAGGTATATCTGAGTGTCATCAGCGTACAGGTAGTAGTTGAATCCAAAAGAGGCAATAAGCTTGCCAAGAGAGGCAGTATAAAGAGAAAATAGAAGGGGACCAAGGACAGAGCCTTGGGGAACTCCAACCGAGACAGGACGAGGGGAGGAGGTATGCTTGGGAAAGGAGACACTGAATGAGCGTTGGGAGAGATAGGAGGAAAACCAAGAGAGGACAGAGTCACAGAAACCAAGCGATTGAAGAGTTTGAAGGAGGAGAGCATGATCAACGGTATCAAAGGCAGGAGAGAGGTCAAGGAGAATTAATATGGAGTAGTGACCTTTGGATTTAGCTGCGATTAGGTCATTAGTGACTTTGATGAGAGCAGTCTCAGTAGAGTGGAGAGGGCAGAAGCCAGACTGAACAGGGTCAAGGAGAGAGTTGGAATTGAGGAAGCGAGACACACGGATAAAAACAAATCTTTCCAAAAGCTTTGATGAGAAAGGGAGCAGGGATATTGGACGATAGTTAGAGGGGAAGGATGGGTCAAGAGATGTTTTTTTCAGGATAGGTACTACAGTGGCATGTTTAAGGTCAGCAGGAACAGTGCCAGAAAAGAGAGAGCAGTTAAAGATGTGTGTTAGGGTAGGCACAAGACAAGGGGAGAGAGATCTGATGAGGTGGGATGGGACAGGATCGAACGGGCAACTGGTGGGGCGAGAGGAATGGAGAAGTGCAGCCACCTCTTGTTCAGTATCTGGGGAGAAAGTCTGAAGGGTAGGGAAGGCATGATTTATGTGTGGTTGAGAAAGAGAACGGCAAGGGGGGGAGAATTGTTTCCTTAGCTGTTCAATCTTTAGCAAACAGAACTTCCTTAATAAAATAACTGCAAGGTGTAAGCATGTGTATAACGTGTCCCCCCTCTCCCCCCCCCCGTTTTAGACAGAGAGAATGGATTGAATCACCAAATCACTCAAGAAAAACTGAAGCTTAGGGATTTGCTTCAAGAACTGTTATTTCTGTATTTTACAGCACTGACTACAGATACAAATTACATTATATTATACCAAATTATTAACGCTTCACTTCTGAACACATTTTGATTGAATAAATATTAGTATTACATTTACCTGAAGCAAGGGGTACATAGCTAGCATATAAACTCTATAATAGCAATTTTGTGTATACATTGATTTGCAGACAAACTTAAAAATAATAAATAAGTAAACTTACAAAATGTGTATTTTTTTTTACTTATGCATTCATCCTTTATAAAAAATATTTGAGAAATGAAAAGCTTTAGACAACATACAGTGTCCTTTATCTTTTCATATTTTACAATCCGCCTGAAATGTTAATTTATTTTTATTTTTTTTGGACAATTTTTCTTTTATTGAGGCAGGACATTGTCATTACAGAATAAAGGAATCAGATTTAAATCAGTGTAACAGAGCAATAATGCAGTAGACATACAGAATAGTATTTATTTAAATGTAACATTAGAATAAATATGCTAGGCGCACATTGGCTATAGCAAGTAAAGCAGAGTGATCAAACATGTCCTTGCAGTAGACAAAACAACTGATGTTCTTAGTTTGAGTGTGGGCATGGAGATAATAAACAATAGTATGTAAGGTTTAGATATCAGACATGTCCAGGTTAAAAGCAGAAATACCAAAACTAAAAAGAAAATACCGCACTCAAAATGTATCATGCAAAGATTTATGATTTAATAATTGAAAAAAAAGAAAAAAGAAAAAAAATGTTGCTATTGCAATAAACGGGGCAACAGTAGGATCAATCATAAAGATATACAATGTAATTCATGCAACATTTAACAGAAAGGAATAGCAAACAAATGTTTTTTTTCTCTTTTTTTTCCCATTTATTAAATCAAATCTTTGCATGATACATTTTGAGTGCGGCATTTACTTTGTAGTTTTGGTATTGTATGTACTTGAGGTTCTTTTTTGAGGGTAAACTGAATACCTGCATCATTTATACAGTTGAGTGCCTACAGTTGTGTGACTCTACTCCAGCTTTAGGCCAGGTTGTAGGTAGGCATCTTTGACCCACAGACTTGGGAGCCCAGTGGGGTCCTGCCCTGGAGTGGGGAAAAAGAGGGCCTATATGTTTCTTTGCCACCAGTTTTGGTCCCCTTTGGCCCTCAGCCTAGGCTAGCTAACCATCAAGTTCCGTGCCCCAAAATGTTAATTTTAAAGCCAAAATTAATTGTTTTCTCACATACAGTAAGTGTGACAAAAGTATATAAATGAAAATGGTCAAAAACGTCAAATGAATGGTATCCACATAAGTCCATCCTTGCAAGCCCACTGTCTTGGCATCATACTTGATTCTGGCATCATACTTAACTCTGGCATCATACTTTATTCTGGCCTCACCTTTGAGCCTCACATCCAGTATGTTGCCAAATCCTGTAGATTCTATCTTAAAAATATAGCCCGCATCTGCCCCTTTCTTACGCAAGATGCTACCAATGAGCTTGTCCATGCTCTAGTAATTTCTTGCATGGATTATTGCATCCTGATTGTTCTTCCCAAAAGCCGTATTGCCCCGCTACAGTCTGTAATAAATGCTGCCGCCAGACTGATTTTCCTCTCTAGACGGTTCTCTCACACCTCACCCCTCTGTCAGTCCTTACATTGGCTTCCTATAGGAGTCAATTCAAAGTGCTAACCCATACCTATAAAGCACTGAACAATTCTAGCCCCTCTTATATCTCTTCACAGATCCATATGTATGCCCCTTCTTGGTCTCTCCGCCCTGCCCGTGACCTTCTCCTGTCCGGTGCTTGCACCGGACAGGCCAACTCATGCTTGCAGGACTTCTCGCGGGTGACTCCCTTCCTATGGAATAGCGTGCCTACCGCCATCAGACTCTCCCCTAGTCTTCAATCATTAAAAAAGTGCCTTAAAACCCATCTCTTTAGGAAAGCTTATGGCCTCCCAGAGTAATCTCTACCTTACATACCGGTCTCTTGCTCTCTCCTAAAGGGCAGCACTCTACTCTCTCCTCCAGCTCTGCTTTAGTCCCACCTTATTTGATTGCTATTTCCTGTCCTAATGTGTTTTATACCCCACTTCCTATAGACTGTAAGCTTGTTTGAGCAGGGCCTTCTTCAACCTATCGTTCCTGTAAGTTTTCTTGTAATTGTCCTATCTATAGTTAAATCCCTTGTAAAGCGCTACGGAATCTGTTGGCACTATGTAAATGGCAATAATAATAATAATCATAATAATGATAAAAACCTTGCCTATCGGTATTATATATATATAACAAAACAGTAGAAAGTAGCACTCCAGGGACTTCTTATAGTATAGTGAAAAAAGTAACTTAGCTTTATTCAGCAACTGCCACAAAGTGTCAACGTTTCAGTTCTTGTGCAGAACTTTGGTCAGGATAAGGTGCATTACAGAAACTAAAGCAAACAGATACAAATTAAATTAGTACATTGCATAGTAAACAGGTGTAGCTTACCCCTATCCCAGAGTAGTCCCCATGGTGATCGCCTGAAAATCACGGGTAAAATTTACCCTAGTGAGTGTATTCTACAGCTGAGTTGTGCTGCTGTCTGACCTTGCATTCCAGCGGTTGCCGAAATGATCGGCTGGAATGCAAGAGGTTTGTTGATATGTTACCATGGCGACATGTCGATCGAACATAGGTGGGCGGAGGAACTTACTGTGTAGGAGGGAGATAGACTAAGCTGCGGGAGGAGGGACCGTTAGTTATGCTGATGTATTCTGGGATATATGTCTCCTAGGGAGGTGTGACGAGACCAATCTCGCCACATTGCATTGGAGAAGCCTGGTTGCTCGCCTGCTGCCTTTGGACTATGGCTCCCTGTTAAAAGACATGTTTTATTACCTGCAGAAAAGCTTCATTCGTGCTTTTCTGCCTGGGGTTCGGTAGATTTGTTTGAATGTGTTACACCCCAGATAGGAATCCCATGGAGCCCATTCGTATGAAACTGACTGTAAAGACTTTGGCTCCATGGCGATTAAACTATATTTGTGTGGTCTGAGCGCCATTCACTTAATAATGTGCACTCAGACCTGAGCTATCTGGGGATATGTTACATGTCTGTGTTTTATGTAATAAATGTGACTTTATGTATTTTAAAGTGTTTTTTGTCTTTTTGCAACCATGTGCTTAATGGAGTCTTGTGTCTATCCTGGGAGATAATTGAATTACTTATCTCCAGGATAGAAGACTCTGAAACTGGTTTGGGCCAGAAAGCCATGCTTCATTTAGTCACAAAGGACTTTTTACTAACTTTTGAACCCCTTGTCTGATTTGTGCCATTTTTTAATATGTTGCTCCCCTGAATGGATTGATTCCAAATATGTAATTTGTATGAAGATTGGATGTATGGTTTTAAAGTTACAGGGTATGGGGAAAAGCTGTTCTGTTTTAATTATGTTATGTGATTATCTGAGGGATGGGAATTTCCCCGAATGTATATTGTTCCGATTGGTTATACTGCTAATTATGTGGGTGTCTCCCTTGCATGGGCAGAATCTCATAAAAGCAGAGTGTGTGCCATTAAACATTAGACCACTGCTTGACCCTCAACACGGAGCCTTGTCTCGTTCTTGGGGGGATTCACTGTATGCTGTTAGAGACTGATTGCCAGGAGTGTAAGCTGATTGTCTGCTTTTCCTGTTCGTCTGCTAGCAGCTATTTGGGAGGTTCCAGTTCGGGAGTTTGGTATTCTGCAGTAGCTGTGCCTGTATCTCTGGAAAGGGGGCCGATCGCCTAAACGTTTTTTACCCCTTGTGTGCAAAATGGTCCGTTACAATTGGTGGCAAGCAGCGGGATCGTTCCTACAACCAGAAGGACAGCTACAGGAGACACCATTCCGTGGATTTTACAATTTGAGGGCAACGCATTTCTCAGTACAGCGACCCTGACAGCAACAGAATGGAACCAGCAGTGGAGTACAGATACTCTGTACAGGAATTTGACCGTATGATGTGGTTGCGGCTGAACTTCTACGGGCCTAATCCACCTGAGAAATCCGTGAAGTTCGTGAGGAGTCTAGTATTCAAGACTCTGCTGTACCGGGCAGAGGGTGACGGTCAGCTGCCACGGTGGGTGGACCTCCACCGGCAGCTACAGTTGCGGGACAGAGAGAGCCCAGTCTCCTCTCCCCAGCGGCAGTGTGATATGCAGGGAATTGGGAGCCCAGTCTCCATTCCCCAGTGGCAGTGTAATATGCAGGGAATTGGGAGCCCAGTCTCCATTCCCCAGCGGCAGTGTGATATGCAGGGAATTGGGAGCACAGTCTCCATTCCCCAGCGGTAGTGTGATATGCCGGGAATTGGGAGCCCAGTCTCCATTCCCCAGCGGCAGTGTAAAGTGCAGGGAGAGGAGAGCAGCGTCCTCCCTCCCCAGCGGCAGGCTGAGTTACAGGGGGCAGAGGTAGTTGTTCCTGCCCCCCAGCAGCAGAGTGATATGCCGGGAAGGCAGTGTGAAGTGCAGGGAGAGGAGAGCAGCGTCCCCCCTCCTCAGCGGCAGGCTGAGTTACAGGGGGCAGAGGTAGTTGTTCCTGCCCCCCAGCAGCAGAGTGATATGCCGGGAAGGCAGTGTAAAGTGCAGGGAGAGGAGAGCAGCGTCCTCCCTCCCCAGCGGCAGGCTGAGCTACAGGGGGCAGAGGTAGTTGTTCCTGCCCCCCAGCAGCAGCGTGAATTTTTGGGAATTGGGAGCCCAGTCTCCATTCCCCAGCGGCCGAGTGATGTGCCGGGAATTGGGAGCCCAGTCTCCATTCCCCAGCGGGAGATACAGCAGGGAATTGGGAGCCCAGTCTCCATTCCCCAGCGGCAGAGTGTCCTACCAGGAATAGAGAGCCCAGTCTCCTTTCCCCAGCAGCAGGACACTGTATTGGGAGTGGAGACAGTCAGTCTCCCTCCACAGAGGATGAAAGTATGTATGGGAGAGGAGCTTGCTACCACCTCTCCCCAGCAGCGGATCATTAATGGGCAGGGAATAGAGAGCTCAGTCTCCTTTCCCCAGCAGCAGAGTGTTCTATCGGGAGAGGAGCCTGTTACCCCCTCTCCCCAGCGACAGCTTAGAGTATCCAAAGGGGAGACAGTCGGTCTCCCCCTCCGGCAGCAGAGCTGTGCAACAAAAGGGGAGACAGTCGGTCTCCAGCAGCAGAGCGGTGTATCTAAAGGGGAGACAGTCGGTCTCCAGCAGCAGAGTGGTGTAGTTAAAGGGGAGACAGTCGGTCTCCCCCTCCAACAACCAGGCTTCAACCAGGCTACCCTCCCAGTAGCGCTGGCAACAGGGCAGAGTGTCGCTGGTCTCTGCCCACGCAGCAACCCACCCAGTCAGCGTACCCGTACCCAGCACAGCCGTGGTGAGGCACCTGGACATGGACAAGCTTCTCCTTTACCCAGGTGAAGTAACCATTTATTGTGGGCGGGCTGTGCTGTTGATTATGTTTTGTGGGTGGGCTGCTGGACTAACAAGGGCACTGACCGGCAGGAGGTCAGATACCCTGTTAGTCTGTTTGGAAAAGGGGAGAGATGTGACGAGACCAATCTCGCCACATTGCATTGGAGAAGCCTGGTTGCTCGCCTGCTGCCTTTGGACTATGGCCCCCTGTTAAAAGACATCTTTTTTTACCTGCAGAAAAGCTTCATTCGTGCTTTTCTGCCTGGGGTTCGGTAGATTTGTTTGAATGTGTTACACCCCAGATAGGAATCCCATGGAGCCCATTCGTATGAAACTGACTGTAAAGACTTTGGCTCCATGGCGATTAAACTGTATTCGTGTGGTCTGAGCGCCATTCGCTTAATAATGTGCGCTCGGACCTGAGCTATCTGGGGATATGTTACATGTCTGTGTTTTATGTAATAAATGTGACTTTATGTATTTTAAAGTGTTTTGTGTCTTTTTGCAACCATGTGCTTAATGGAGTCTTGTGTCTGTCCTGGGAGATAATTGAATTACTCTCCAGGGTAGAAGACTCTGAAACTGGTTTGGGCCAGAAAGCCATGCTTCATTTAGTCACAAAGGACTTTTTACTAACTTTTGAACCCCTTGTCTGATTTGTGCCATTTTTTAATATGTTGCTCCCCTGAATGGATTGATTCCAAATATGTAATTTGTATGAAGATTGGATGTATGGTTTTAAAGTTACAGGGTATGGGGAAAAACTGTTCTGTTTTAATTATGTTATGTGATTATCTGAGGGATGGGAATTTCCCCGAATGTATATTGTTCCGATTGGTTATACTGCTAATTATGTGGGTGTCTCCCTTGCATGGGCAGAATCTCATAAAAGCAGAGTGTGTGCCATTAAACATTAGACCACTGCTTGACCCTCAACACGGAGCCTTGTCTCGTTCTTGGGGGGATTCACTGTATGCTGTTAGAGACTGATTGCCAGGAGTGTAAGCTGATTGTCTGCTTTTCCTGTTCGTCTGCTAGCAGCTATTTGGGAGGTTCCAGTTCGGGAGTTGGAGTGCTATTTTGTATCCAGTTCGGGAGTTTGGTGTTCTGCAGTAGCTGTGCCTGTTTCTCTGGAAAGGGGGCCGATCGCCTAAACGTTTTTTACCCCTTGTGTGCAAAACGGTCCGTTACAGGAGGTATCCCGCATTGGCCGATCTGGCTATTGCATTATAACGTGTACAGGTTAGGCTCTTGATATGATGTGAAAATACTAGCGTTGCATTTCAGCACAGCTTCATAATTCAGTGCAATATACACGTTTTGGGCAGCTAAACATCATATCATGTTAACTGGTCAGTCTCAGAAATCTATGTGCATTAAATAGATAGCATTTTGTATTAACTTAACTGGCATACACACTAAAGAATTAGGTCCGTGTTGTACCAAGGCTCTGTCTTAGCAAGGCTTTGAACAGGAGTAAAGCAGGTAGATCCTAGGCAAGTCACAGAGTATGTGTAGCTGGTAGGGCTAGATTAGAGAGAAAAGCAAAACGTTCTCTGGGCTCCGCTACCACATGTGGACACCCAGAGGGAGAGTTAGAATGTTCCACGGGAGTTGTTGCGTGTCTCCTCAGGTGATCGTAGGGAGCTAGCCTGTGCTCCGCGGTCCGGTGGAGGTGGTTGGTCCTGTGGCAGATCCAGCTGGTTGGAACGGTTTTAGTTTGGACACGTCCCAGGTATGTGAGGCCTTCAGGGGGCAGTATATTGACTCAGGTCCTGAAAGAATGTTAAGTAGGCATTTTCAAACAAGTAGGATGGATGTCCCCTCACTGCTCACATGAAGGCTAGTTGTGCTGACCTTGTTTGGAGCTGAAGGATGACATCTATCGGGGACCCCGTCGGGGCCCTGGGTGCTTTTGGGATGCGGTGTACCCCATCGGTTATGGCTTGTTTGGCTTGTTTTGAGGTAAGTACTGTGGTCAGGAGCCTCCTGATATATAAAATTAGTGACAAAAATGGGCGTTTTCTCATTTTGCAATATTACATTAAAATTGATTCATATAAACATCCCAAAAAATCCCACTACTCCTGGGTGGCAGCAATAACTATATACAATAATAAAAAAAAAAAAAAGTTACATGTGCTCTATCCCAAGTCCCTATGCATGATTAAATAATTTGAGATTTTTAGCATCACTCTAGTGGCCGCTTAAGTGTAAGCTCATGTGCCACTTCAAGGCAAACCTCTTTCTGTTTCTTTCAGCTTCATGTAAAAAAAAAAAACCTTGAATGAAACAGAGACTAACTACTCGAGATGGAGTCAGAGCCGATTTCACTCTGTTCCCCATAAAATCCAATGATTCCAGAAATAGATCTATAAGTCTTGTTTGATAGGGTAGTCTGAATGCGAACTTGCAGAAAATCAGCAGGTAATAGGTAAGGCAACAGACTCCTTGTGGCAAAAGTGCGCCATGACCGGCTACAAGAGTTTCTTGAAGCACCATAGGCTTAACCGATAATGGTAGACACATGAATTGGCATGGTCGGTACCGTCAATGAAACCAAAGAACGGATGACTCCCTGATGTGATTAGCATGGACAGGTATCCAGACGAGTAAACCCATCTGTTATGCGGAGGCTATCCACAGAAGATATCTTCTGCACCATCCATCTTACAGTGACAATACACCACAAATTCATTAAGTAGTTGTTAGATGATGAGGAGTTGATAGTCTCCCATCTACTTTTTGACCATAACGATATTGCTGAGGCAACCAGTGTCATCTGGAACGACTTGCATAGCTCTTCTGGTGAATAAGGTGTAAATCTCCTCATCTATGAGGTTTAGTGGTCCTCCTATAACCGTAGGGTTGAACAGATACTCCTGTTGAAGTATTAGCCCACTGACCTCTCTTACCACACTGGGTCATTCTGTACGGGAGTATAGAGGAGTTCTATGACCGTCTATAGAGATTGCTTACCAATCTATGAAAAGGAAACCATTTGCCAGTGGTTACATTATGAAAGAATTGAAAGGGAAATATCTACAAATTTACATGTTTCTTTAGCACTGCTGGGAATGTCTCTCCAAACAGGAGATCATGAGCCAATGGACCCAGTTCCTTGTCCCCAATTCCATGAGTTTGGCTTCCGACTTGAAAAGGGCCGCCTTGCGGTGTTCGGCCCATAAGCCATGTTTGCAGTTTCCAGAATGTGTATAGCTCTTTGCACCCGTTCTCATATGTTATTGACCTCCAATGGAGTGCTCTGTGAGAGTGTCAAGTGCGCATAATATAGCATCTTAGCAAGTGAGTTGAGCAAGTCATGTAGTTATCTAGGGCTTTTAACCTTTTTTTAAACTTCCCTTCTGGGGGTCCTGACTGGAGCGGGACCTAGAGGTCACCCCTGTGGTGTCGAATTCTGTAGCGGATAGTTGTCGAGAAAAGTGGGTGAGGGCATTTGGCCTGAATCCGAGCCCACCCCTCTTTTTCCATAGGCTTTCATAACCGGAAATGTATGAATTGTGTCAGATGGTTTGACAGCCCCCATTGCGATGATCTCTGTGTTTTTTCTGATCGAGCAGGGGGTCAAACATAGGAACACTGTGGGTGATGGGGAAGTATCATCCTCCCCTTTCTCCGTGGATTGCGGGAGTCTCTTATAAAAGGTAGGGGGCATCTCGAAAAAATATTTCAATATTTCGAACATATCGGGGGATCCTCTTCAGGGGTTGCCTTTAGTTTTCTGAGGGCCGTGCTGGTACCCTTCCAGTGTCGTACGGATATGGGTGCTTGGCCTTTAGGGGTCTTGCAGCCTATAAGCTTATTGGCAGGTGGGACACTATGGCCCACCATCTCTGGAAGACCCTGTCTCAGTATCTTGGGGATTGCTTTTTCTACAGAGGCTGCAACAACAGCCTTTATCATAGATTGAAAGTCTTGAGTGTTAGGCTGAGGCGAGTTGTTCATGATGTGTGTTAATTGAACCTTCCAGTCTGAAGAATATAGAGTAGGTTCAGTTACAGGAGTAAACGTGTTAAGACACACAGCGAGCCTCCACATACAACTGGGGTTCATCCAGGGTATCAGGCAGCCAGAGCCCACTGTTAGTGAGGCAGCAGTGGCAGACAGCCAGAAGAGGGGGTCACCTTCCATACGACTGGGATTAGCGGTCGAGTTGAATTGGGGTTGCAGCTCCTGTGAAATAGGGAGATGTGAGAAGTCCCAATACTGTGTTAGGGGTTCACCCTAGTTATGCCCCAATAAGGTAGGGTTAGTACTACTGAGGTGGGCATATATATATATATATATATATATATGCTTGGGGTTCACCCTAGCATTTGGGGGGTCACCAATAAAAATGTGTGTAGTAATCTGTTGGTGAGTGCACATATGTAAGTGGGGGGGCACCCCTTTATTGATAAGCCTCAGAAAGTCTATCTGGGGAGCCACCCTAGGGTGCACTGTTTGATATGGGCACAATGATCTTGAAATGGGCATTGAAAGCCATGTATCAGTTTTTAATGTAGAGAAATGCAAAGTTATGCACTTTAGGGTTAAGAATGCACAAGCAATTTACACCCTAAATGGTAGTGAACTAGGGATAACCACACACAAGAAGGATTTGGGAATTGTTATAGACAACAAATTAGGCAGCAACATGCAATGTCAATCTGCCGTTGCTAAGGCCAGTAAGGTTTTGTCATGTATAAATAGGGGCATAAATTCTTGAGATGAAAATATAATTTTGCCTCTTTATAAATCGCTGGTAAGACCACACCTTGAATATGCTGTGCAATTTTGGGCACCTGTTCTAAAGAAAGATATCATGGCACTAGAAAAAGTGCAGAGACAAGCTATAAAATTGATAAAAAAGGAATGGAGCATTTTAGTTATGAATAAAGGTTAAAAAAATTTAAATCTCTTTAGTTTGGAAAAACGGTGCCTGAGAGGGGATATGATAACATTATACAAATATAGTCAGGACCAGTACAAACCATTATCTGGAAATCTATTCATAAACAGGGCTATACATAGGACACAAGGTCACACATTTAGGCTGGAAGAAAGGAGATTTCATCTAAGGCAAAGAAAAGTTTTTTTTACAGTAAGAGCAATAAGGATATGGAATTCTTTGCCTGAAGAGGTGGTTTTGTCAGAGTCTATACAGATGTTTAAACTGCAATTGGATAAATACTTGCAAAAACATAACATACAGGGATATAATTTCTAATTAGTGGGGTAATAGCTGCTTGATCCACGGAGACACCTGACTGCTATTTTGGGGTCAAGAAGGAATTTTTTCCTATTTTGTTGCAAAATTGGAAGCACTTCAGAGTGGGTTTTTTGCCTTCTTTTGGATCAACAGCAAAAACATATGTGAGGAAGGCTGAACTTGATGGACGCAAGTCTCTTTTCAGCTATGTAACTATGTCATATGAAACAGTGAGAGATGTGGGGATATTTATGGGATAATAATAGTAAACAGTGAAAATTGCCCACTAATTCAATTCTCAGATCCCAAAGAACGTTTATCGTGTTAAGTGGAATGTATTTCATATAAATAATATCACAACGTATAAAAATAGATTTTTATTTATAATGACAAATTAATTAATAATAATATGTAACATGCGTGACAATAATCAATGAATATCCAGTATAAAATGGTATGCAATACAAAGGAATGGGTATTACGTTTCAATGGGTAAATAGCATTTCCTATCAAGAATTCTGACGATTTATGAGGTATCCTCACAGACTGAAAAAGTTTCACTCAGAGAACAGAATTCTTCAGAGTGCAGCGTAAGGTCGTAAAGTTTAGCTGACAGTTAGAATAACCCTTTCAATGCTGGCTAGATCTCCTAGGTAGTTAAGATCTATTCTTATGTAATTTTAACATTTAAACCAGTTCATTAGTCATTTCCTGGAACCATCCAATAAGAGAATCTACCATATTATATAAGCAGATTTTAATTTGTCTAAAATATATCTTATCTTAATTTAGAGCAAATCAATACACCTGGATAAAAACAGCGGTATGCTAACACGTGATAATATCACATCAATATATAATTATTCTTAATTCCACCTGCAGAATGGAATGTTTATAACTATATATTCTTAGTTAACTAAGATTTCTTAATATGGAAATCTGACCGTGCTTTATCCAGTCATATATAATGCTATTAATAAATTTTAATTAATTTAATTTAATTAAATGAAACCAGTATAATTACCAGTTGAGTAGATATTTCATCCGATTGGTAGTCTCAGGAACTTATTTGGATGTCTCTCTGCATGGAGGTTGGAGTCCCCAAACTTCCAATTCCTCTCTCCTCTTTTCCTTTCTCCTTTGCATATCTTGCATACCCTGCATATCTCTATCTTCCCTTTGTCTTAACTTTTAAAGGGCCAGACTCTCTGTACGTCATCAGTTGATAACCCAATAGAAGCACTAGAGGTGTGGTTATCTTCCAGATCGCAATTTAGTTATTTGGTCTATAGAGGGCAGTCTTGTCCCACTAAACATACCTATCCAGGAAAGAGTTAACTTTTCCTGGTGGCTATTTTGACGTCATTTTGCGTTATCTTTATAGTGCCATAACTTAAAATTTCAAAGGGTTCTTTAAGTTTTGTCCAGACTATGTGTCTGGCAAATCTGAGTTTTGTCTGATATAGCAGATCATGAACTAAGTTTACCCTTTTCCATACAATGGTACCTTATATATATATAGACAGTTAAATTTTATTATTTAATCTTCTCTGTCACAATTGTCTGGGTTTAGAATTGATTATATTCTTATCACTTGTTTATACTATGCATTCCTTAGCTCTGGCAAAGTGGCTAGTCTTACAGAAAGAAATCTTGTGTCTTTTTTTTTTTGTTAACTTGGAATAACAAAATGGAGTCTGGTCTGTTCAGAGTGACTCAGAATATACACTTTTAGTTTCTATCATAGCACAAGATGTCTGCCGATATAAATACTCTGACAGAGACTATATATATGTGGGGGTTGATTCCTTAGTAAGATGGCTATTCCACTCCTTGAGAACACTGCTATATTGTAGGGAACGCACCCTTGGTGATTATACATATTATACATATTCCGAGCCAACTTTAAATATATTACAACTCCTAACAGGCATTGCGAAACACGCAGGAATTGTCTCAGGAGCAGTGTTGTAACAGCCCAGATTTTGTGAATCATGTTCTGGGTAAATTAAGATGGCAGTGATAGTAATTAGTGCGCCCCAAGCTCCCCCAACCCACAGTACCCCCCAGGCTAGCCCCAGAACCACTCCAAGGAGCAGAAAAGCGTGCAGAATAGCCACAGCGTGTGTGTGAATGGGGATAAGTGAGAGGCCAGCAGAGCTAAAGCTCAGGTCCTCAGAAGGTAGAGTAAGCTAAACAAGCATTACATATGTATAGGAATAAAGGGGGTAAGACAGTAGAGGGAGCCAGAGGGCAAACAGCTATAAATAGTAACTCAGTAAACGAAATCACAGTAAAATACCACAAATGGAATAAAATATGCTCAGAACAAAATATTCTTACTTGTGCATGGCTGGAGCAGCAAAGAAAGAGGAAGAGCTATGCCTGTCATGGCTTTATATGGAATGTGTTTTGATTGGTTTAAGTTTTATGCTAGAGGCATAAGTAAAGAAACATAAAAAAATATGAAGCCTCCTTTCATGCTGTAAAAGTCATAAACTGCAATATATAATGTTTAAGTGAGGTCAGAGCAGAACATCGAAAAGGAAGATTTGCAGAATTCAACAATGAAATTCTTCTGTTATTGTAAAGTAGAGTTATAACAAAAACTGTTAAAGAGCAATTATAATAGCAAATATTGAAATGCAAGGGGAAAACGATTGCAATTAAAATAATGAAAAATCTTAAGAAGATCTTCAAACATATTAATAGAAAGGGATTATAAAAGAGATTACACTGTAGGCTTCTTTCAGAGTCTGGTGAGCTAGGGTGAGGAACTATGGATGATAAGGAAAGAAAAAGGTATTAGACAGATAATTAGAGTCAGTGCATTTGAATATATGAAACTATTTTTTTATGGAAAACATATGCAAGGGAAGGTAAATTAAAGCAACTAAAGTAACATTAATTGTATTTATCACATTACAGTATGCATTTTATTACATTTTTACAAACAAATACACTCACAGTAAAACGCAGACACAATTACAGGTAAAATATATGAGCTTGGGTATCTCTGCATAAGGTAAAATTATAAAGCCATAATAAACAATGAGAAAATATAAAATATATATCAAATACAAATCACAAATAATCTTACTTAGGCATCAATTTAATATTTGTGGATAAGCTTTTCAAATGGCCACAAACTGTTACAAAAACTTTTCAAATGGTTTATCAACAAAAATTCTCATTCACTTCTGTTGATAAATTATTTGATATTATTTTCTAACAGATTGTGATTATTTGAAAAGCTTATTTCTAAATATTAAATTGGCTTCCAAATTTGGTAAAATAATTTGGGAAAGGCCAAAACATTAACTTTTTTGTGAAAGAATAAATAGACACCATAACATAGTGCCTGGTCATTTTGTTGTTTCACCATTGGATGAGTCCTGCATCGGCCAGCCTTTACTATATATAGACATTTGGCTTATTTGGTGCAATGCATCGGAGTTGCCAGGGAGACCCAAGTAAGTTGTCAAACCATATTAAAAAGGGCACCCCTTGCACCATAACCACTACAGTGAGCATATATACACACAGTATATGATTTTTTGGAGGATGACAATGGCATGTACATCAGTCTGGGCTGAGTGGCTCTAGTTATTAATATTAGAGTCACCACCCACTGCCCCCTGGTTTAGTAATATAAGCTCTCCTCCCCGATTTATGAATAAAAGCTCCCATCTGCTGGCCATGGACCCTATGCCCCCCTACATTATAATTTAATTGAAGGCCTACCTTACAGGCACAGGGCATGGACAGTGATTTGTCCAACTCTCATTCTTGATTGATAAATTAAATTGATTTCCATTCCTGATGCCCACAGGTGGGGGCATTGGGGTGTACGCTTACCCAGTTGATTTTATTGCAGCAAGCAATCATGTTTTTTTTCATTTTGCAATGTTACCTTAAAATTGATTCATATAAACATACAAAAAAATCCCACTACTCCTGGGTGGCAGCAATAAATATCGTACACATCATCCACAAGATATACAATAAAAAAAAAACAAAGAAAAAAGTTATATGTGCTCTATCACTCACTGTTTAACAGATATGCTCCCACTCGTGACTTGTGAGTGGGGCAGGTAGGAGGTATAAAGCCTTCCCTGTATTAATGTGGGGCCATAGTTACCCACACATGTAGTGTTTAACTACTTGCTGCTGACTGCTAGTGCCACCAGTGGACAAATAGTTAACTCATAATCATGAAAATGTCTTGTCCATTAGCTGTTTAATTTTTATATTATGGCCAGGGATTAACATTGGGGCTGATGGATCTGCAGCTCCAGGCCCAGGCCCATGGAATAGGCCCATTGATTTAAAAAAAAAAGTAATTTTTTTTACACACTACTCTTAGGGTTGCCCCCTAGCCGGTATTTATTTGAGGCTGCCTGGTCAGTGCCGATATTGCAGTATTACCGGCAATACATATGCCGGTATTATTCTCAGTATAAACAGATTACTCTGCAATACCAGCACCGGCTAGTAAGGGTCACGATGTGTGTGGAGAGAGGCAGGGATTGGAAGTTACAGCATATACCTGCATCTCTCTACTCACTGATCAGCGGGGGAGCAGCTACACAGCACAGAGAGTCCAGACAGCAGCTACCAGCCCGCAGATTCAGTAAAGTGAGGGATGGGGTAAAGGCTGCAGGGAGACATGGGGACACTGAGACATGGGGACACATGGAGACCTCTGGGGATGCTGAGACACTTGGGGACACTTGAGGACACTGAGACATGTGGAAACAGACACAAATGGGGACAATGAGACACTTGGGGACACTGATACACAATGTCTCCCAGTGTTTCAGTGTCCCTAGTGTCTCAGTGTTGTAACCGCGGCTGGTTCCCTTATTTACCACTATAACGTCTTAAAGCATAGAACTTAGTAGGGCTAACCATACAGATATCTTAGCCATAATTTTATATAGTTAGTGTAAGAGATCCTCTATTTAACATATATAAATAATTGAGAATACAATATAAAATAAGGATTGTCTTGGAAGCAATAAAGTTTTGTCTTTTTGATATTTATTATATAATAATATAAATATTGACTTTTAAAATCCATTATAGCAGAGTTTATAAGATTAAACTAAATGCTTGCAAATATCATTAATAGGTTAACATACCCTTCTGAACATGTCATCATGTCATCCTCTCTGTCATTTTAAGATGGAGCAGCGTCTGTCTCCAAGTCTCTCCTCTGTTTCTTAACATTTTAAAAGTACACCTATGTATACCTTAGGTGTCTCCATTTTAGGGCTACCGTAATTCATATATGAAAAAGTAACACTTCTTTTACTTTATTCATTTTAGGACCTCCCTTAACTTGGCAAAAATACAAGTCCATAACTAAAGGGTGTATATGTCATGGAAATTTTCCTGACTTAGTTCAAGATGGCATCTTAAAGTCTGAACATCCTTATCTACTTAGGGTTACCACAGTATATTGTGTACTGAAAGAGTCATAGCATAGCCTTGAAGCTTGTTTATGCATTATTGTTATTCCAATTTGTCTGGGACAAATTGGCGCAAACATATTATTGCTATATTAGGTAAGAGGTTATTGCTTAAAGAAACAGTTATGAAAACAATATATTCCATTTCTAACACCTTGTCAGTTTGCAATATCTCTTAAAGACAAAGTACACAGTTTAAGAAATACAACATTTCATTCTAAAACTTGTAATATTTGCATTTACCCATAACAGTGTTCCCATGTCTCCCAGTGTCCAAAGTGTCTGTGTGCCTATGTGTCTGTGTCCCCATGTCTCCCAGTGTCCCTAGTGTCTCAGTGTCCCCATGTCCCCATGTCTCCCAGTGTCTGTGTCCCCATGTATCTCCCAGTGACATGGGGACACAGACACTAGGGGACACTGGGCAACATGGAGACACAGGGCAACATGGGGACACTGGGAGACATGGGACACAGACACTGTGATACATAGGGACACTGATACATAGTCACAGTGTGCCAAAATCTCCCAGTGTCCCCAAATGTCTCAGGGTCCCTATGTATCAGTGTCCCCTAGTGACATGGGGACACTAGGAGACGTAGGGGCACAGACACTAGAGGACACTTGGTGACATGGGGACACTGGAGGCAATCCATCTATAGAGCAGAATCAAACTGTAAGTTGTTTTTTGGTGAATTTACAGCATTTTTTCTTATGTCACTCGTGTGATGTCACTCATACATAATTAGTTATGCATATTAGTAAGGCCTGCATTTTTTTCCAAGTAAGGTGGCAACCCTAAATACTGTTCACATACTCTTAATGGAAACTTAAGAGGGATATATGGAAACAAAACGTGTGTGGACTAGGTGAAATTAAATTAGTTAAGGTAATGCTGACTTTAGTCTCTCTAACACTGTGGCATGTTCCCTTTCTTCTTCACTCACTACATCCACCTTTTCTCTGTCTCAGACTGTATACCAGGAGCTTCTACCTGCTAGTAAGAAGGTAAGGACATGTGAGTGCTAGTCGACAGTTCTTAGAAAGCATGGAGCAAGTGCATCATTAGATGCATTTATGCCAAGCTGAGGATGCTGTTGGCCAGAATCCATGACTGGCAGGCAGCCTGACTGCATTCATACCAAGCTAGCCTTCCAATTCTTTTGGAAAAACATGACTCCTTTTTGGGCATGTTTGTCCCTTTCTGAAGTTCTGGTTACGTGATCCGTGTCAGTGGCCCACCCTTTTACACCTCCCATTGACTTCCTGCTTCACTGGACACTGCTGTTAGGGGGTATGGATTTACTTAAAAGGTGAAAGCATAAATTAGAGAGAGCATATTTTAAGAGAATATGAGTTTCCTAGCAGCTGCATCCAATATGTTTCCCTCCGGCAACATCTTCACCAGATACATAACGCTAGAGAGGTATGACTGTTTTAGTGTTTTTGGTCGATAAGATTCTGTACTTAGGCCCCTCATAATTGTCAGCACCAGGCCCACTGGGCTCTTAATCTGGCCATGATTATGGCGGCTTGAAATAAGGCTTTTCAGCCGATTTGCTGATTGCCAGTAATCACAAATCTCCAAGTCTAATAATATCATCATTTTAACATGACATTTTTTTTTTTTACAGTTTCTATTTAAAATCAACCAGCTCAACAAAATGTTTTCTTCACAGAATATGTCTATGTTGAGCAGAATCAATTCCATTTCATGGTTTTGTAGCGAATTTGTTCTCTATCAATTATATATTTGAATTCTATTTTCGTAATGATAGAAAACAATTGCTTTTATTTACTTAATATGTTTTATGCTACCTTGATTTCTGAGTATATTTTAACATGAATTGTGCACCTTTTGTACAAACATTTGCTTTAACAAATAGACATGTCTAAATGTTTTTCTGAGCTAAAAAAGTTGGGGCTTTAAATAAAAACAGCTCTAGATGAAATGTCAAAACCATGGCAATCGTTAACGAAAGCCAGTTGGGAGTGCACCAGGATGCGGCATAACCCCTGAGATTTAAATAGTGAAGAAAGCTCACAAAAACCAAGTACTTTCCCACAAAATCAGTCTTTATTAGTTAACAAGGTGAAGTAACATTTCAGCTTGTGTATAGAGATTTTATAGTTCTGTAACTCTGTGTGTGTCTGTAACTATACATGTGTGTGTGTGTGAGAGACTGTCTGCAGTCAATGTGTTCATTGATAAGAAACATCATTAAAGGACCACTATAGTGCCAGGAAAACATACTCCCGGCTCTGGAAGGGGGAAAGGGTTAAAAACTTACCTTTTTCCAGCACTGGGCGGGGAGCTCTCCTCCTCCGATCCTCCTCCGTTCCTCCTCCTGGGCTGAATGCGCACGCGCGGCAAGAGCTGCGCGCGCATTCAGCCCGTCGCATAGGAAAGCATTTACAATGCTTTCCTATGGACGCTTGCGTGCTCTCACCGTGAAAATCACAGTGAGAAGCACGCAAGCGCCTCTAGTGGCTGTCAATGAGACAGCCACTAGAGGATTAGGGGGAAGGCTTAACCCATTCATAAACATAGCAGTTTCTCTGAAACTGCTATGTTTATAAAAAAAATGGGTTAACCCTAGAAGAACCTGGCACCCAGACCACTTCATTAAGCTGAAGTGGTCTGGGTGCCTAGAGTGGTCCTTTAAAACCACCTGCCTAATATCGTGAAGGTCCCCCTCATGCTGCCAAAACAGCTCTGATGCAATGAGGCATGGACTCCACATGACCTCTGATTGTGTCCTCTGGTATCTGGCACAAAGACATTAGCAGCAGATGCTTTAAGTCCTGCAAGTTGCAATGTGGATCAAATTTGTTGTTCTGGCACATCCCACAGATACTCAATCAGATTGAGATCTGAGGAATTTGGAGGCCCAGGAAACACGTTGAAAGATTTGTCATGTTCATCAAACATTCCTGAACAATATTTGCAGTGTGGCAGGGTACATTTCCTTCTGAAAGAGGCCACTGTCAACAGGAATTACCACTGCCATGGTAATATATGTATACATATGTATGTGGTCTGAAACAAATTCTTGGTAGGTGATATGTGTCAAAGTAACATCAGCATAAATGCCAGGTTTTGCAGCAGAACATTGCACAAAGCATAACACTGCCTCCTCCAGCCTGTTTTTTCCCCAGAGTGCATTTTGCTGCCATCTCTTCCCCAGGTAAATTATGCACAGGACTTGTTTTTTGTATTTATATTCACTTTTTGTATATCACAGCTATGTTACAATGCTGCCACCCATCCCATGTGTCCCCTATTATGGGTTAATAAGTACGAAGGGGTGTATATAAAAATACCCCTCTCTGTCAAGGAAGCAAGGTGATAGGTCAGTGTAGGACCCACCTACAGGGTTTGCCTTGACTTGGCAGATGGGCATTCCCTCCAATGGCCATTGGCGTAACTAAATAACCTCCATTTGTTTAAATATACATAGGGATTAAGAAGAGAGCGCAGGTAACTTTTCTTTGGTTTTTACTGTATGTTTTGGGGCTGATGTGTACTATGGTCGTTGCTGCTGCCCAGGAGTGATGGGAGTTTGAGCACAGAACTTGTTTTTTTCGTATTTGTATTCACATTTATATTATTGTTAATTTGTTGCTGCCTCCTGACAGCTACCAGTGTCTACACCCATTCTCCTTCTATCTAAACTGAGGCAGTTAAATTATATATATATATATATATATATATATATATATATATATATATACAGTTGTAAGAAAAAGTATGTGAACCCTTTGGAATGATATGAATTTCTAGACAAATTGGTCATAAAATGTGATTTGATCATCATCTAAGTCACAACAATAGACAATCACAGTCTGCTTAAACTAATAACACACAAAGATTGAAATGTTGCCATGTTTCTATTGAACACACCATGTAAACATTCACAGTGCTGGTGGAAAAAGTATGTGAACCCTTGGATTTAATAACTGGTTGAACCTCTTTTGGCAGTAATAACTTCAACCAAACGTTTCCTGTAGTTGCAGATCAGACGTGCACAATGGTCAGGAGTAATTCTTGACCATTCCTCTTTACAGAACTGTTTCAGTTCAGCAATATTCTTGGGATGTCTGGTGTGAATCGCTTTCTTGAGGTTATGCCACAGAATCTCAATTGGGTTGAGGTCAGGACTCTGACTGGGCCACTTCAGAAGGCGTATTTTCTGCTGTTTAAGCCATTCTGTTGTTGATTTACTTCTATGCTTTGGGTCATTGTCCTGTTGCAACACCCATCTTCTGTTGAACTTCAGCTGGTAGACAGATGGCCTTAAGTTCTCCTGCAAAATGTCTTGATAAACTTGGGAATTAATTTTTCCTTCGATGATAGCAATCCGTCCAGGCCCTGACGCAGGAAAGCAGCCCCAAACCATGATGCCCCCACCACCATACTTCACAGTTGGGATGAGGTTTTGATGTTGGTGTGCTGTGCCTTTTTTTCGCCACACATGGTGTTGTGTGTTTCTTCCAAACAACTCAACTTTGGTTTCATCTGTCCACAGAATATTTTGCCAGTACTGCTGTGGAACATCCAGATGCTCTTGTGCAAACTGTAAACGTGCAGCAATGTTTTGTTTGGACAGCAGTGGCTTCCTCTGTGGTATCCTCCCATGAAATCCATTCTTGTTTAGTGTTTTACGTATTGTAGATTTGCTAACAGGGATGTTAGCATTTGCCAGTGACTTTTGTAAGTCTTTAGCTGACACTCTAGGATTCTTCTTCAACTCATTGAGCAGTCTGCACTGTGCTCTTGCAGACATCTTTACAGGATGGCCACTGTTACGGCACCCTCAGCATAAAAAGGTTAAACCACCGTTTAGTAGATCTTCCCTTCCAGAGACACAGGCACAGCTACTGCAGAACACCAATCTGCCGAACAGGAAACCATACGAATGCTGTAAACAGCCGAATAGGAAAAACCATACGAATAGGTTTACACTCCTAGCAGTCAAACTGGAACAGCATACAGTAAATCCCCCCAAGAACGAGACAAAGCTCAGTGTTGAGGGTCAAGCAGTGAACAGACAGAGCTTTGGGTTTATTGTGCTTATGTACACATTCTTACACATTAGTACCACCCACAGGGTTTTGGAACACAACCAATAAACACATACAATACACTCAGACACTCCCACACAAATTCCTCCCCTCTGCCTGTGATTCAATTACCTTACACAATGGGTAATGTAATTAGCACAAGCAGAGAAATACAATTTTCCACATTATTCATAACTTGAACAGTTTGCATCACATTCACTTACATTTTCAGAATCAGCATACTCCAAATACAAACATATGTAAAATTCATACAAATTGGTCCAATGGTTCAAAAGATAGATCGTAGTCCTTTGTGACCAAAGGAAGCATGGCTTTTCTGCCCAAAACCAGTTCCACAGAGTCTTCTATCCTGGAGATAATTTTGAAGTAATCCAAATATCTCCAAAGACAGAGGCAAAACTCCATTGAACACATGGCAGCAAAAGACAATAAAACACATAAAAACATATAACTGTACAGCCATTGCACAAAACAAGTACATTCAACATATCCCCAGATAGCTCAGATCTGAACGCACATTATTACTGAATGGCGCTCAGAGCACACACATACAGTTCAATTGCCATGGAGCCAAAGTGTTTCCCATAGTCTTTCATTATACGAATGGGCTCCATGGCATAGCTATCTGGGGTATCACTGTTCAAACAGGGCAAGCACCAAATGACCCGGCTTTCATGTCTTTGCAGGGAAAAATCAAGCCTTTTAACATGGGGCCATAATCCAAAGGCAACAGGCGAGCAACCAGGCTTCTCCAATGCAATGTGGTGAGATTGGTCTCGTCACATCTCTCCCCTTTTCCAAACAGACTAACAGGGTATCTGACCTCCGGCCGGTCAGTGCCCTTGTTAGTCCAGCAGCCCACCCACAACACACAAATAGTAATACAGCCCACACACAATAAATGGTTACTACACCTGGGTAGAGGAGAACTTTGTCCATGTCCAGGTGCCTCACCACGGCTGTGTGGGTGATTGGTAAGCTGACTTGGTGGGTTGCTGAGTGGGCAGAGACCAGCGGACTGTCTCCCCTTTGGTTACACCGCTCGGTTGCTGGAGGGGGAGACCAACTGGCTCCCCTTTGGCTAAACAGCCCTGTTGCTGGGGGGCAGAACCGACCGTCCCTACCCCCTGTGCTGTAAGTGCAGAGACCATAGTCCCATCTGCATGATTGTGGGGTTTACTGTCCCCCCCTGGTACGTTAAGCTGCCGCTGGGGAGAGGGGGTAACAAGCTCCTCTCCCATATATACTTCCAGCCCCGGGGGAGGGAGACCGACTGTCTCTGCTCCCAATACAGAGTCCTGCTGCTGGGGAAAGGAGACTAGGCTCTCTATTCCCTGTAGGACACTCTGCCGCTGGGGAATGGAGACTGGGCTCCCAATTGTGAAGTAATCCAATTATCTCCAAAGACAGAGGCAAAACTCCATTGAACACATGGCAGCAAAAGACAATAAAACACATAAAAACATATAACTGTACAACCATTGCACAAAACAAGTACATTCAACATATCTCCAGATAGCTCAGATTTGAGCGCACATTATTACTGAATGGCGCTCAGAGCACACACATACAGTTCAATTTCCATGATGCCAAAGTCTTTCCCATAGTCTTTCATTATACGAATGGGCTCCATGGCATAGCTATCTGGGGTATCACTGTTCAAACAGGCCAAGCACCAAATGACCCGGCTTTCATGTCTTTGCAGGGAAAAATCAAGCCTTTTAACATGGGGCCATAATCCAAAGGCAACAGGTGAGCAACCAGGCTTCTCCAATGCAATGTGGCGAGATTGGTCTCGTCACAGCCACTCCTAGGGAGAATAGCAGCAAATAAATGTCCACGGGGAAGAAAGGAAAGAAAAATAGCTGTCATATATATATATATATATATATATATATATATGACAGCTATTTTTCTTTCCTTTCTTCCCCGTGGACATTTATTCTCAACAGACTGCCAACAGTCCATTTGTGAGCGCTAGCAGTAATAGTTGTTTCTTACTTCTGGATCATTGCTTCCACCTGAGGTTAGGTTTCCTGTAACACTCAGTATAGTATTGTTGGGTTCCTATCCTGACTAGCAAGACTTTTTACGTTTAATACTGTTCCTTTAAATACAGTACCTGTTTCTCGCCTCTAGTGGCCTCCCTAGCCACAAGTCACCTCAGACTCTTATCTGGATAACATAAAATCAAGTCAGCTATAAAAGGCCACACCCGAAAAGTGGCCTTTACATTGAAGTTGATGTTCATACTAAAGACTTCAGATGCTGGCTCCTGAAAGAACCTTTGACTTACCTGCATTGCTTCCACCACTGCTCCTTACCAATTTGGATTACTTACAATGCTGCTTCTCTTCTTTATCCTGCCAACCTGGTTTACTTCCAACCCTGCACCATACCAACCCTGCTTCATTCCAACCTGGATTGCCTGCAACTCTGCTTTATCCTGCCAACCTGGTTTACTTCCAATCCTGCTTCATTCCAACCTGGATTGCCTGCAACTCTGCTTTATCCTGCCAACCTGGTTTACTTCCAACCCTGCACCATACCATCCTGGATTACTTTCAACTCTGCTTTATCCTGCCAACCTGGTTTACTTCCAACCCTGCACCATACCATCCTGGATTACTTTCAACTCTGCATTATCCTACCTACCTGATTTATACAACCCTACATAACCACTATCTGGACATTGCTGAGCACATTTATTAACAAGGTGTTATTTTCTTTCCCTGACTCCTTATAGTTCCTAATACCTGTCTTATTATTCCTATACTTTTATCTAGCTTTATTATTTGTACACTTGTTTGTTTTCCATATAGGGCATATTGCCTTAATACCAATCAAAGGTTACCTCTTTTTACGGAGGGGTGTGTGTAACAAAGTGCTTAAAAGATGAAAGTGATTTACAGGCAACTCTATACACTTATGTGGAAATATCCTATTCCACTGAACAAAATTGTAAGTAACAGGGACCTACACCTGTAAGTGGAGCGCTCAAACACATATACAGCTTACCAAACGTTATTTTTTTCAATGATGCAGTATTAAGTACAAGTGAAGAAAAATACAAAAAAGTACAATATAGTGCAGATGGTATTTAAAGTGGCAATGCAATAATTATAATGATGTCGTGATGAATTATACACTCACATTTCAAGGAGCCTGTATATAGAAACACTGGCTCCGTATTGAGGCTTGTGTGCTTATAATGGTAGCACCACCCTTCTACTTCAATTTGGAGTAATTCTCAAAGACAAAAAAGAGGGAAAGCGGATCAATGTGTAGATTGTGTTCATAAAAGCACACATATATGTTAGTAAATGTGGTGCTCACCTGGTCCTGAGCCTATGGATCCTGGCTCTAGGTGTATAAATTCTGTGCCAATTTGAATGGGGATGGCACTACCCCTATGAAGATTCTCTGGAGGCTCCAAAATGGACTTGAGTGGGATCTTAGGTAAAATAACCAATTTATTGGTGTATAATAAATATAAAAACAAATGTTTTAAAAAGTCCTCAATAAAAGTCCTTTAAAAATGGCCAAAACGCGTTTCACTCTCAAATAGAGCTTCTTCAGTCAGCTGTTATGTAGGTCCTCTGAATCTTCCATTTTTAAATGTCTCTTGGATCTTCCCCTTTAATGAGCTAAGTGCATTTTGTCCAATCATAATGTAGTTTACATTTATCATGTGTGGGGAAATGTGTATGTGTACCTTTTAATAGGTTATTATTTGCTATTACTTTCATTGGTGGGCAGTGGTGGTTGTCGGAAGTATTCCGCATCCATCAGAGCGGTTGGCGGAAGTGACGTCATGAACCCACGTGATTGTCACTCAGCCGCCGCCCGGAGTCCCCCTGACTCCCCGGCCATGTCGCACATCTCCCATGAGTGCAGGTCGGGGGAGGGGATTGTAGTATAGGAGGCGTAGTCCGTGGCCATTCTGGTGCGTACCGCCCCTAAGGCGTGTCGGCATGGCCGTTAGGTCCTCCCCCTCTGGCGTGATGGACAAATAGTGTGTGTATGGGAGTGTGTAGGAAAAAAACAAAAACAAAAAGTAGAAAATGAAATAAAGAATTATATCACAATGATAATAAACATAATTGTATATCAATGAACTTATATATTATAAATATGATTAGTAGTTATTAAAATATTAAAGTGCATAGGTGCTTATAAAGTGATGAGTGTTCTTAAAGTGATAGTAATAAATGAATCCATATTGAGGTGAATATCCTTTTGGATATATTGTGTCCACTAGGGATATAAATATGTATTCTTTAAGTGGTATTCACAGTTGGTATTGAATTAAAACATAGATAATGCACCACTGGATGGGGGGGGGGGGTGATACATATATAGATATGAAAATAATCTATCATGTATATAATGTATATATAATAGTATATACATGTGTGTGTGTGTGTGTGTGTGTGTATATATATATATATATGTTTTAAGGCCATTTGGCCTGTATTTGTGGGAGGGGCTTAAATTAATTCACTCCCCTATATAAGGGACACCCCTTACCTGACTCATGTCGCTTGAGGTCAGCATCAGAATGATTTCCACTTCCAGGTCATCCAGACGCCATTTTACCTGATTACTCCATGAGGTTTTCTAAGCTGAGCTGTGTCAGGAATTCAGCCACAGGCTTTTCCGGCCTACCACCTTCTTTCTTCAATCTATTGCTGTGGATGGTGTCCAAGTGACTCACAAACCGTAAGTCGACCTACCCGTTACGCCAGGCATCAGTCCCACGGCACCATGCACGGGTCAGGTCCTCACTTTACGGCTGCATTTGGTCTAAATCTGTCCTAAAACCATTGCATGTTCATGCATATCATTCGTTTAAACTCACTTGTTTATATCTGTCACTGGCTCATTTCGAGCATTAGCATACTCCCAAAAGGGAACACATTCTGTTTCAATTGCCTAAACATACTAGGCAATTCTGTGCGTGCATTTCGAATCTCACTGCTCGTTTCGTTTTGTTTCCCTGGCATACCAGGCTCACGATTCGTGCAATTTTCTACCAAACGGGTACTAGTTCATGCATTTACTATTGTACTACACACACGTTTCGTGTGTTTACAACCCGTGAACAGAACTTTGGTTTGTTACAATGATTGTTATTAAGCTATTATGTTCACTTATTGTATATTGTCAAACGGGCACTGTTTGTTTCACAACTATAATGCTGGGGCATAGCTCACAAACAATGTTTCACATAAACCACGCTGACCCCTACAGGTCACTCTCAAAATCTCACGTTAACCTTGCATTTGGATTAACCCCTTAAGGACCAAACTCTGGAATAAATGATATGTCACACATGTCATGTATCCTTCAGGGGTTAAAGGGTATTTTACCATACAATCAGCATTTCTGACCCCTACTGGTCAACAGCAAAACTGTCTTCACATGTCCTATACAATTACCAGCCAATATAAATTACACATAAGATTGTTTTAAACATAACCATAAACCATGAATTAAACTCCAACACGGGCTCAACTTCAGGTTTAATTCACAATAATTTACATTTCACATTAAGAATAATAGTGGTTCTATCAACACTGCAACCTACAGGTCTGTCAAGTACATTGACAATTTTCATGGGGTTTTACAAACACTAAAACACTGACCCCTATAGGTCAACAGACAAACAACATTTCACATACCAATCAGTATCAACTACACTGCCACCTATAGGGCACTCGGCAGATCTCCAGTGCACTTGTATTTTGCAACTCCATGTTCACTTGCCATTCAATAAGGCATACAACAATTCACATAGCAAGCAGTATATCAATATCTGTTATAAATACACATATTATTACACAGTAGCACACGCATCTGTATATATGTAACTGGTAATATGGTTCACATACATACGGCACTTAATGGGTTAAGATTGATACATATTTAACCAGTATGGATATGATGTTTAATATTTACATATCACGGCACTTTACTTTCACATATACTGTATGTTTTAAGATAAGCTTGGTCTATGCCATATTTCCTTATGCCATACGATTTTATCCATTCAGGTTACAGTTACTACTAAAAACCTATAAGGATTGTCAGGTTCAATACCAACTACCAGGTACGTACACCTGCTCACGTAGTTATCCATCTCTTACCTTCCCTGGAATAGTAATAGTGTACCGGCAATTAGGGTTCTAGGGCCCAATAGGTATTACCCCCTTTTTTCTCTGCATTATGCTTCAGTTAGTGGTCCCGTGAGGCCAACACCCAGCCTCACACTCGGAGGCATACACCCCTCGGGCCACTCGTGAGCTAGCCGCCTCGCATTGTATCATAGAGAGGGCCTCACCTGTCACTCCCTTCCTATTTTTCTGGTTACTGTCACCGAGAGGCCAACATCCTGCCACAACGTTCGGTGGCCACACAAAATCCCCTCGCGCCAAGCATAGATAGAGCCTCTCGAGCCACTTGGCAACTAGCAGGGCCTCACCAGTCACCAAAAAAAAAACACCAAGCCTAATCGTTTCGCCTTACGGCTTAGCTAGCAAGCCGGTACAAGACCCCTGGGTACAAATATATAATTGCAATCTTTATTGTTATTTAAGAATTTCTCAAAAAGATGGTAAAGAATCACCTCTTCCTAGCACCACGGCTAGAAGTGATACACCTTCATCTCTTACCTTCCCTGGAATAGTAGTAATGTACTGGCAATTAGGGTTCTATGGCCCAATAGGTATTACCCCCTGTTTTCTCTGCTTTACACGTCGGTTAGTGGTCCCGCGAGGCCAACACCCAGCCTCACACTCGGAGACATACACCCCTCGGGCCACTCGAGAGCTAGCCGCCTCACATTGTATCAGAAAGAGGGCCTCACCTGTCACCAAAAAACACCAAGCCTAATTGTTTCGCCTTACGGCTTAGCTAGCAAGCCAGTACAAGACCCCTGGGTACAAATAATAATTGCAATCTTTATTGTTATTTAAGTATTTCTCAAAAAGATGGTGAAGAATCACCTCTTCCTGGCACCCCAGCTAGAAGTGATAGACCTTCAAGCAGAGGAGATGTGGCTCCGACCTAAGGAGGCGACAAATACCCTACCCTGCCACAGCAAGGAAAGCAGAGTTATTCAAACTCCTACATACATCAATGGACAACACGGAGGCAGGGGAAGGCCCAGCAACACCAACTCAGGTGACACCCAGGCCATGCTAGCCTCACTCATAAACTCATGAGCCAAAAAAATTTACGACAGACTGGCAATCTCGAGTCAGTCACAGCCCTCACAAGGCTGGGCCTCACTGTACAACCAGCACCAACCAAAACTCGGTTACTTGGTTCAAGACGTTAACGTTGCACATATGATCCCGGCACATTGGGGAAACAAGGCATATATATGTATGATGATGTATCTATGATGGTCAGACCCAGGGATTCTAGGTAAATCGGGAACTGACCATCCCTTGGTTGTGTTGGCATTTGGAATATGTAGAGATGCTTATTTGTGCAAGTACCCATACAGAAGGGATTTTCTCCCAAACAAACGGGTGAGCACTCTCAGGCTCCAGGTACCAGCACCTCTGAACTACCATAGACAATTGGTATTAGTAGTTGCATTGCATATAGACTGTTGCATATATGTTCAAATCATTCAGGGCACATGACAAACCATGTGTCCCAATACAACTTACAAATAACGTACTCTCCATCTGTACACACCAATGCATGTTCAACACTACTGACTCATCACCCTTCCAGACTTGTAGTAGAGTTACTAAGGCTCTGGAGCTTCAAAGGGCTCCCATACAGGTATCATAAATAAACTCTCAAGGAATATAGCATGCCCTCACTTACAGTCAGCACAACAGAACTGTCGGCTGTAAACACACTCATAGCCAAGATTTGCAGAGGGGTTTTTACTTGGGTTTTCCAATCTCCACCATTTACAGCATGGCACCAAACACAAACGCATTGGTATTGTCACAAGGGAATCTTCCCTTAAACAAAGACTAACCATAGATTTATTGGCACCACACACCTTCGCTACCCCAAGTCTCAACTCCCCCATACCCTCTGAGGAGTTTCCTTACTATACACACCATTGATCTACCTTTACAGCTATCACTCAAGCAGGGGTTGAAGCTTCGTTAAGTAAGACCAATATCATCAACACAGTAAACGGCTACCATCTACCCTACAAACTGGCACTTACATGGCATAAATGGGCAATCCTTTCCCCGCTAAAAGCAGCTGCTGTGGCATGGGGTAAATCATGGTCAGGGTCATCAATCCGTTGTTACTCAGACAACTAAGCACATGTCATATCATCAACAAATGCCACTCATCATCCATACGATCATGGTATTGCTGGGAAACTCACTTGGTTGGCCACTTACCACATTTCTTTTACTTTCATGTACCAGGCGTTGGTATACATCCTTGCCGACAATTGTCTCATTTATATTCCAGGCACGTTTATCATACGCTTCCTACAGCCTTGTATACAGTCACGGCCACTCTTTCGTTCCAGAGACAAAATCATGGATTAGACATACTCATGCAGCATAGCATGCACTATCCCACCTAGCACTTTCATCCCATACTTGTAGAACGCATAACACAGCTATTCACCTGGCTTTAAAGAATTTCATTGGAACACGACATAGCTCAACCTGTGTCATAACATTTCTCCTAGGTTTTGCTTCATTTTTTGCCACCTTAAACTAAAAACATCTCACACACCATTAATTATATATTTTACAGGCATTCAACAACACAGGATAACCTATGGCCAAAACTACCATAACTTCATGCTATCATACCAGACAAGAATATACTCAGAAGTTTTCAGGAATCCATCCCCCCACGTTCCTCACAGATATTACCAATAGCCATCCAACTTTTCCATCCTTATTGGACCTATTAGAGCTACAACCTTTCAATTATACTACCAAGTTGGCCATTACCAGCCATGCACACTGCCTTTTATGCCTTTCTCAGGCCAGAGAATCCACTACCATAACCACCACTCAGACAGATCATTGTCTTCAACGATCCCACGTATGTAAACACATATATCATTACCTATTGGCACTACCACATTCCGAAACGAGTCAACACGCACCAACAGTAGAGATAATATACTATCCTACCCACAACAAATGGTGTCCAGTTGCGGTCCTAGATTCCTACCTTCAAAAATCCTTCAAGGAATTAAATACCGTAATGCATTTAAGGAAATGTCTGGTTAATTTGTATATTGTTGACTGTATTAAATCTTTGATTATTCTTGCCCTCTTTATTTACAGGCCTACCGTATCGTCGGTCTCGGCACACCACAACCGACTTGCTCCCTTTATACTATCCTACGCTTATGCTGGAACCTTACTCCATATACGGCTATTTGCCCCGAACACAAGTTTTAAGGCCATTTGGCCTGTATTTGTGGAGGGGCTTAAATTAATTCACTCCCCTATATAAGGGACACCCCTTACCTGACTCATATCGCTTGAGGTCAGCATCAGAATGACCCTCCCACCCACTCCTCATTCAACACTTTCTATTTTCTTTCCATTTACTTTATTTACTTACTCCTTGGTGGGCCCTCTTTATTTACAGGGCCTACCATATCGTCGGTCTTGGCACACCACAACCGACTTGCTCCCTTTATACTATCCTACGCTTATGCTGGAACCTTACTCCATATACGGCTATTTGCCCCGAACACAAATATAATATATGTGTATATATCTATTATATATATAATATATATACATATATATATATATATATATATTTAACTTCATTCTAAGTGTATTTTAATATTAATATATATACTAATATTAGTATTAAAATACACTTTGTATGACATTACATATATATATATAATATGTATATATATAATATATATACATATATTATATATATAAAAATACTTTTAATTTTACACATGTTTATTTAATTTTTTTTACATTTCCCACCAGCAGGGGGACTGTCTGATATTTCAGACAGTCCCCCTGCTGGCAGATCCACAGCCAGCTATAGGGGGCCATGTGATCGCTCTTTGAGCCTCATTTGCCGGGGGAGGGCTACCTGGGCTGTCAGGCAGCCCTCCCGAAGAGGATCGCGGTGGAGGTAAGTAAATCTTACCTCCTGGGGCTCAAAGACGTTACGGTGTTCTATGCCGCCGCAACGGCTTTAAAGCCCTTTAAAGCCGTGACGGCATAGAACACCGTAACGGCGTTAAGGGGTTAAAAAGATGTCAAGATTTATTTGATTTTTCATTATGTTAGTTGTTGTTTAAGGCTAGTTTTGGGATTGTTTGGGATTAATTCTTGTTCAATGAAAGAGAGACCATCATTAAAGTAGTTTTCTAATTAAACCCCTATAAAAAAGGACGTACTACCACAACAATTCTAGATATGGGCAATGTTATGGGCACTCATGCATACTTAGTCCAGTTTGGAGAGTTCACTACATGAACACTCTAGGATTTCTTCAAGAGAACTGTGTAACTAATGCAACCTTGTCATATCTTGACTACTGCAATCCCCTTGTCTGTGGTCTTACGTGTTCCCAGATTGCGCCGCTGCAATCTATAATGAATGCGGCAGCGAGACTCATTTTCCTGTCCGCTCGCACCTCCCATGCCTCCCCGCTCTGTCAGTCCCTGCATTGGCTTCCAGTTAGTTAGATATAGTGCTCAATTTAAAATTCTGGTGCTTGTCCCTACTTAATGCTGCTCCAACCTACCTATCCTCCCTAATGCACAAAGAATGTCCCGTCGAGGCCCCTACGCTCTGCCAAAGACTTATGTATATCCTCTGTCTGTACTCCCACCTCTAATGCTTGCCTCCAAGATTTCTCCAGGGCTGCACCTCCTCTGTGGAACTCCCTTCCCTTCTCCGTCAGACTTTCACCCAGTCTCCCCTCATTCAAAAAATCATTGAAAACTCACGTCTTCAAGAAAGCATATCAATTAAACTGTTAGCAGGTTTTTATCCCCCATCCCCCATGACTCCTCTCCTGCAACTGTCAAAATTACCTTTCTAACCGCCTACTTTGTACCCCTACTTTTACCCTTTGTGTCAGTATACCCCACTCCCTCTAGAATGTAAGCTCATTGAACAGGGCCCTCCACCTCTCTGTTCCTGTTCATTCAGTTGTCTGGTTACAATTATATGTCTGTTAGTCCAACCATTGTACAGCGCTACGGAATCTGATGGCGCTATATAAATAATAAAATAATAATAATATCTAGGAAAGCCTGGCATACAAGAGAAAAAAAACCAACAATTAAACATTTATTTAAAAACAAAATTCCACTCATAGCTTACTTAGGTAATTTTCAGCAAGTTATTCTCTGCCTATTTGGGCATTATTGAGGACCAACAACTGTTCGGCTCAATGTCATAGCCAGTTTACTAGCAAGGTTATTTTGGGGAATTCAACATGAATTCAAAGTGAAAGCATAGCAGTCTTGGAATCATTTTTACAGTTCAGCTACTTCGCTCTTAAATGTGAATTTCACTTTGTATTTACTTTAAATCACTGACAATTCTCACTTTAGTGAATAACACTGAACATATTTTTTTTCACCACCTAATATCATCTTGTAATATGCAAGGATTTAAAGTAACTCTATTACCAATCTCCCTACCCCCCAAAAAGATAAATTTTTTACTGAAATTCCAACACAATCAAAATATATCTTAGGTTTAAGGTAGGGACCAATCTGTCTTGTGTATTTTTCCTACACTTGCAAAAGCTTGACAAAAAGAAGAGCTATCTATGTCTTTGTCAGGATCCCAGCTGTCACTAGGGCAAAAGCTTTGTCTATGGAGGGTCCCACTTTTGCGAAAGTACAACACGGCTCCTGGCACATTAAGCTGCAGGAGCTAATAAGGATCAGCAGGTAGATGATGGTGGCAGTCACAAAGGACAGATTTGGGTAAATAAGACTAACCTTTTCCTACCCTTTGCACCAACCTAACTGCAAGTGACGTTGTCCCCATCGGGGGTCCTTGCAAAATATGCAAAACCCCCCAGAAGGTGACAGTCACTTTAATATGGATTATCCGATGCAATGTATAATACAATTTAGTTGAACTAAAATTAAGCTATTTCTTTTTCTACTGTGTCAGTACCCATTACAAAGACCTGAATGCTTTGTGTATACAATAATGAATAAACTACTGGCATTGGCAATAATTGTCTGTGAGGCTCCACAATGTCTGAGCTAAGAAATTCACTTAAGTACTGCACATTTTCCATTTAATACACTTTCAGGAAAGAACAACTATTTTTTCATTCCTATTTTCGTTTACAGGCGAATCATGTTAAGACTTAGAGATCTTTAATTTTAAAATGCACTGTTTCATAATTGCCCATACTTAGTATTGAAATTAATATAAACTAGAGCTTCAGTTTTTTTTTGTTTTTGTTTTTTTTTCTTTCAAAATATTGGCATAGAAACTTGGAAAAACTGGGTCACTTTTAAATATGTAAATACAGTATTTAGGTTATATACTAGTTACAAATCTCAATGGTTCCAATTAAATATGGCTCTCCTGAGGTTTCCTGAAATTTCAAGGAAGTAACGATATCAGCAAATCTACCCAACATTCAGGGCAAAAGCTAGTCTACTGCTGATCTGGTAACATTAGCAGGCATTGATTTTCTGTACTCAGCCCAGTAAATGTGGGTGACACGTAGAATCCTTCACTAAGTAATGTAAATTGAAGATTATCCATGCACAGTATTGTATTCCATGTCCCAGGAACCATTCATCTTGTGCTAACAAAGATTTTTAAGCATTGAGTAGTCATGCAGAAATATACTATGTCAATATTTATTGTTTTCTTAATGTCTTTTTAGGACTAAGGGAGTTGAATTGATCAATTTTTGCTTTTAACAATATGATCTTTCTGTACGTTAATAAGAAAACGGTCTACAAAAAAGGTTACTTGCCCTTAACTGGTATGGCATAATTATTTCAATAGCACTGTCAACCAATATTGTTTGTCAGTAATTAAATTAATTACTGTAAGTGATTCAAGAATAAATTATATGTGTTTATGCAAACAATCACACACCATGCAGGATATATATATATATATATATATATATATATATAAAATTTACAATCATATCATGGTTTAAAATCTTGTACAGTATGGGGCACTAATCTTGGCCAGAATGGGACATATATGCCCTATCTGGGAGTTACACTAATGAGTAGCAGCTGCTGCACCTGAAACAGATGCCTCCCAGGACTATAACTCCAACTAATCTAGAGCAGCACTGAGATCTTTGGCCTTATATGGTTTATTATGAAGTCTCAGGAATCCTTTATGGCCTTCTCTCCTAATATTCCCTGATCATCCATAACATTAAAACCGCCTGGCTAATATTGTGTAGGCCCCCTTATTCTGCCAAAACAGCTGTGATGCATCAAGGCATGGACTCCACAAGACCTCTGAATGTGTCCTGTGGTATTTGGCACCAAGACATTAAATAGTCTTTTGACTAAACAGCCCTTTTAATTTTAGCCGTATTTTAGTCATCTGAATTGTTTTAGTTTTAGTCTAGTTTTAGTCGACTAAATCTCCAGTAGATTTTAGACGACTAAATCTCCAGTAGATTTTAGTCTACACGTCTAAAATCTAATGAGTTTAGTTAAAGTCTCTATATGTCTATTTTACCCCTTCCTCAGCCTCTCTTTGTCTCTTTGTGTCCCCCCAAACCCTCTAGGTTTCTCTCTCCCAAGTCCTGGTCTGTCCCTATTCCCTTCCACAGCCCCTCTGTTCAGTGTTAATTTTGATGGCAAATATCAAGTTAGTTTTAGTTGTATTTTAGTCATGTGAATTGCTTTAGTTTTAGTCTAGTTTTAGTTGACTAAATATCAAAAAGTTTAGTCCAATAAAATTTGACTAAAAATGTTAGTTGACAAAATTAACACTGCAATGGATTGGGTTTGTTGTTCCAGCACATACCACAGATGCTCAATTGGATTAAATTTGAGCAATTTGGAGGCCAAGGCAAGACCTTGAACTCCTTGTCACGTACTTCAAATAATTCCTGAATATTTTTTGTAGTGTGGAGGGTGCATTATCCTGCTGAAATAGGCCACTGACAACATCATTGTCATGAAGGGGTGTACATGGTCTGTAATAATCTTTAGGTAGGTGGT
>OW240917.1:137091677-137232934 GCA_933207985.1 Pelobates cultripes
ACCCTGCAACCCACACTTTGGGAACTGCTGTATTAAATCAAAAGTTCCTTAAATGCCAACTATGGATGACAACACACCTACATATTTAATAAGTGCAACAAAACAAATTGCCTAAAAAATATAAATAATAGCTACGGTTGAGGGAAAAAAGTATTTGATCCCCTGCTGATTTCGAACGTTTGTCCATTGACAAAGAAATGGTCAGTCTATAATTTTAATGGTAGGTGTATTTTAACAGTGAGAAACAGAATAAAATAAAACAAAATCCAGAAAAACGCATGTCAAAAAAGTTGTAAATTGATTTGCATGTCAATGAGTGAAATAAATATTTGATCCCCTATCAATTAGCAAGATTTCTGGCTCCCAGCTGAGGTAACAAGCTAAGATTAGGAGCACTCTCTTAAAGGGAGTGCTCCAAATCTCAACTGTTTACCTGTATAAAAGACACCTCTCCACAGAAGCTATCAATCAATCAGATTCCAAACTCTCCACCATGGCCAAGACCAAAGAGCTGTCCAAGGATGTCAGGGCCATGATTGTAGACCTACACAAGGCTGGGGTGGGCTATAAGACCATTGCCAAGCAGCTTGGTGAGAAGGTGACAACAGTTGGTGCGATTATACGCAAATGGAAGAAACACAAAATAACTGTCAGTCTCCCTCGGTCAGAAGGTTCGAGTTGCCAAACGTCAGCATCAAAACCTTAATGACTTGGAGAGGATCTGCAAAGAGGAGTGGTTCAAAATCCCTCCTGAGATATGTGCAAACCTGGTGGCCAACTACAAGAAAAGTCTGACCTCTGTGATTGCCAACAAGTACTAAGTCGAAGGGGTCAAATACTTATTTCACTCATTAACATGCCAATCAATTCATACATTTTTTGACATGCGTATTTCTGGATTCAAAATCAGCAGGAGATCCAATACTTTTTTACCTCACTGTACATATATCCAAAAAACAGACTGCAAATCAATATTGAGTGAAAAAAAGCAAGATATAGATATGAAGATGAGTATTGAACAGCAAACAAAGCCCCCCAACGGTTTGCCGTTATGCTTTACTCAAATTATTTAGAAAATATATCTGAAACTATATCTGTGGACATCATTCCTATGTCAGAGTTGGGTCAGAGTTAGCTTTTCTGATATGCCAAGGTTTTCTGTTTTGCTGAAACTTGCTGTTGTGTCTCATATGTTCTTTCTAGTTTACCCTGTTTATTTCTTGATTAAATGTTTGCCGTTTTTATTCTCTGTGACTGCCTTTCATCAACCAAAGCAGTAGTTTAACAAAAATAAAAAAATTTTAGTGTTCATTTTTGTAAATAATAGTTACTAAATATGCCATTAAGTAGAATACATGTTGCATGGTTTCATTTTGTAAAGAGCTGAGAAGCTTCTGAAGACAAAAGGAAAGACAGAAGGTCCCCCCTTGTGACTTGAAAGGAATTGTCTAATCGTAAAGGAGCACTCCACTGCCCACATGCAAAGCAAAATCACTGTTTAGTAAATATGCCTCAAGTGAAAACATGAATGCATTTAACTATGCATTTTTTCATTGGGACTATATAAAAAAACAGTTTAAAAAAGTTGCAGATCTAGTGTGTGAAGCCTTTGCAAACTCTTCTTTTCTAATTCAGTCCAGACTGTGTCTGTTCAATCATATCCTTCCCAATGCAGCTCGATGAGAGGGTTCTGTAAGGCAGGCATTCTGAGCAATTGCCTGCCTCTTGAGTTTAGCTCCATTGAGGAAGTAACAAGGCCAGTTGTTGGATTAATGGCTGGATAAGTGTAACAAGGTTAATTTTTTTTAAAAGTGCCAATTTCTATTGACATCTGCACTTTTTGCAAAAAAAAAAATTTTTTAAAAGAATAAACTCTTCAAACATAAAGCAATTCAGCCAGCTAAAGGGGCCTGGAGTGTCCTTTAATATATATATTTTTTTTCCAATTTGAAACTCGTTTTTTTTATTAGTGTTTCACATTGTTCAACATTGGCGCCTGCTCGCCAGGGTACAGAATAGAAGAGGGGGTTGTGCAGGAACATTTCGTTACATCTTGGGAATGAACATATTTTCCATAGTACCCGTACCTCATACTCCTTCATGAGTGCTCATTTTACATCTCATGCATTAACTTCTAGTCTGATTTTTCTTTCCATGTATCTGGAGTAGATCTTGTATCTCAACCTGTTTTATGTTTGCTAGTTGGTCCCTGTCGGGTGTGTCTTTCCCCACTCTATCCCTCCTCCCTTCAATGAGCATTTCTATCCCTTTCCCTGCTTAGCTGTTATTGGTATGTTTGTCCAAATATTCCCTCCATCTCTCCCCTGCTTGCCCCGTGTGTTTCCTTGTCATTAGGTGTTTGTCTGCCATCAATTCATATTTCCAGTTTAGAGTAACTTGGTCTAGTAGGGCCTCTCTCTTGGGTGTCTGTGGTGTCTTCTATGCTCTAGCTATGAGCGTCACTGCGGCTATCAACAGGTGGAAGAGTATTCCCTTTTCTAGTTTGAGTAGTGTAGTTGGCAACATTAGTAGGCTGCATTGTTCAATATTTAGTGACCAAGTCCTACCCAACAGTTCCCTCGCTATTGTCTCCACTTCTTCCCAGAAGGGTCTGATTATCGGGCATGCCCACCATATGTGTCCCATGGAGCTCCCTCTTCCCCGCATCTCCAGCAAATGTTGCGTGACCCTGGATATATTGCGGCTAACTTCTTTGGTACCAAGTACCATCTATATTGCAACTTTCGTATAGTCTCCAGGTGTGTGGTGCATAGCCTGTTCCCTTTGTGTACCCTGAATGCTTCTTGCCATGTGTCTGTCTCTAGTTCGTACCCTAGTTCTTTGGTGCCACGCTTTTTGAAAGGTCATGTTGTGTTCAGTGTCTAAGTCTATGAGGGCCGTGTATAATTTAGAACGTGTTTTTCTAGGGGGTCTGCCCGACAAGCAAAGGTTCTCAATCTTTTGTGTGTGTATCGTTTCATGGTTTCGTAAAACTACTCTTGTTAGTAGAGATTTTATTTGCAGGTACGAAAATATTGCCCTATTGGGTATGTTGTACCGTGTTTGGAGGTCTGGAAAAGGTAATAGGCCACCTTTCTCGTATAAGTGGTTAATTGTTAGGCATCTGGCCTCTTTCCACGTTTTTTTGTCTAGGGTTGGGATACCCACTGCCAAGCATGACAGTGGAGCGTTCTTTTGTATTTCCATTGGCTCCCCACCTCTCTCCCTCATATCATCCCAGTGTTTCAGTGTTAGGGCTGTAGTTGGTAGTGGGTGCATGGTTTGTGAGCGTATCGGTTTGGGGAGCCAGAAGAGATCTCTCAGCCCCTGTCTACCAATCCAATGGGCTTCTATTTGTGTCCACTGTAGTGTCTCTCCCTCCACCGTGGCTGCCTTGATTGCTGTCAGTTGTGTTGCTTTGTAGTAAGCCCGTATGCTTGGGAGTCCCAGACCCCCCCTTGTCACTGGTTGTTGTAGGATTGTGGCTGCTACCCTTTAATATATTTTTTTAAGAAGGTGTCATTTGTTTTAGTCTTGGATCACAAACCTTTAGCAACCATTTAATGAATACCTTAATAAGTTAAGGAATGTCTCATATTCAATCATGTGTTGTTTAAACTTATTTTTAAGTCTTTTTTTAAACCTAGATTAATATATAACTATGTAGCTAAGTCCTCTAGGTATTTAGATTTTTTTCCTCTTGTACAGTTTAAATTTGCCTTAAAACATATTTATGTGATTACACAAAAGATCGATACACTCTGCGTTAAAGGAAACCAACCATATCATGCATGTATTTTCAAGAAACCATTTCCCACTAATATGTGAAGTTAAGCACATATTTCTTGTAAAATCCATAGGGCAAAAAAATAATTACACTGTTTTAATTGTGAACTAACTGCTTAATTGTTTTGCAGCTAAGTCATAATCATGAAACCCAACTTTCTTGAACTGGATATATGATTTCACTGTGTATCACTGAGTGTTTGTGTCTGTGGCAATATGTATCATATAATGATGAACATTTGCACATCTGTAAATAAATACAAATTGTGTGAGGGGCAAATAAGGCCGTATAGGAAGTAAAGGGGGAAATAAGTCAGTTGAGGTGTGCCGGAACCAACGTCGTGGTAGGCCTGTAATAAAAGAGGGCAAAAATTGGATACCTGCTAGAAACGTAAACCAATCAACAAAACCTAAATTGCTTAGCTGTGTGGTAAATGCCGAGCGAGTAAATAGTTGCCCGGCACTTTAACCGGCACTCTTAATTGTGCAAGGAGAAGTATGGTATATTAAATGTGTTGGCCCTCTAGGGTAGACTAAGTGTGGGGTAGAAAAGGTAAACAATAGACTGCATGAATAGGTGAAAGTTACTGAGATAATGCTGCGAGAAAGACATGGTGGTTGTGGGAAATAGGTGAGACTCAAGAAACTGTGGAAGCAGGTATAGCTGCTCAACAACAAGATTACATAGTTAAAGTGACTAGTGTCCACTAAGTACAGCCTTCCTCACATATGTGTATAAACGGTTGATCCAAAAGAAGGCGAAAAACCCAGTTTGAAGCGCTGCCAATTTGCAACTAGCTAGGGAAAAAATTCCTTCTTGACCCCAGAATGGCAGTCAGATTTTGTCCTTGGATCAAGCAGTTATTGCCCTACTTTGAAGGTTGATGCTTGGTACGTAGTGACAGGCATTTAATAGGTCTGATAGTGATTGAAATACATGGATGTTGATGTGAAAGCTGCAAAATTTAAAATTTCCCAGAACCTGAAAACGCCTTGAGTATGATAATAATGAGGTATGAGGACATGAAACCGCTTATGAATGGTAAACCTGTACAACATATGAAGTTGTAAACCAGATAGGTAGAGTTAATGCAAGTTAGAGGTGGCAAAAGAAGCGAAAACCAAAACACAGACAACATAGCAACAGAGACAGCATCAGTATACGAGAAGAAGGAGCTTCAAAGGGGAAGAAGGCCCTTACACATGTACCACAAGCGTTGGAACAGAGCCGGACGTGAAAGATGACGACCACGAGCTAACAAGGGTAGCAGACTGTGATCGGGCCCTGAAACACCGGGAACGGCAGCGGCCACGGGAGAGGCCATAGGCAGAGCCATTTGGAAAGCGTAGAGGAGGCACTGGACAGATCGTACGAAAGGTGCAGGAAGTCTGGATCGGAACCAGCCAAAGTGGCAGATGCCAGTTACCCTAAACTGCCATCCGACACTGCCCCATAGATGACAGCAGTGCAGACAAAGAGGGGGCAAAAACAGAGAAGTAAGAGCGAAACTCGTGGGCCCCTTCCAGCAACAACGTTACCCGTGGGGTGCTGACTGAGAGTTCAGCTGTCCAAAAGGCCGCCGGGTGGGGGGGAAAAGGTGACTCGCGAGAACCGCAGCGAAGCGAGGAAGGGCCCAGGACCCAAAAAAAGGTAGGAATAGCAGAGACTCCACAGCGTGATGGGTACCAGACCAAGCCAGAGAGCCCGGGCAGAAAAATACCACGCCAACACCTAGCAGCGGAGACATGCTAGAAGAAGAGACGGATAAACAGTACATAAGCGACCCAATGAGCATTTGTGTGTGTGAATGTGTGTGTGTGTGCTGGCATACTAGCTAATGCCAAAAAGGCGAAACAATTAAAACTAGGTGTGGTGACAGGTAAGACCCTGCTAGATGCCAAGCGTCGTGAGAGGCTCTATGCGTTGGCGCGAGGGGATAACGTGGCCACTGAAATGTTGTGGCGGGGTGTTGGCCTCTCGGTGACAGTTAATCATAAGATAGAATGGGAGTGACAGGTGAGGCCCTGTCTATGCCACAATGCGAGGTGACTAACTATGATTTGGCCCGAGGGGCGTAGTACCTCCAAGTATGAGGATGGGTGTTGGCCTCGTGTGACCACTAACCTACGGCAAAGAAGCCAGGGGGAGTATCCATTAGTGGACTCCTAGGACCCTGACAGCCAGCCACCGCTAACTAAGAGGGGAGGGAAGGTAGCGTGAGAGAGTACAGATGTAATGAACATGTATTGAAAAACGTGAGGGTAAATGAGGAAGTACCGCAGGGCCGACTGTAACCGAATGCAGAGTAAGCACATCAGAGTCCAGGCGGACAGGCTGAAGGAGCAATCGTGTGTGTGTGTGTGAGTGTGTGTGCGCGTGTCTGCTGGCATACTAGCTAAAGCCAAAAAGGTGAAACAATTAAAAAACTAGGTTTGGTGACAGATGAGGCCCTGCTAAATGACAAGCGGCGTGAGAGGCTCTATGTGTGGGCGCGAGGGGATAACGTGGTCACTGAACGTTGTGGCGGGGTGTCGGCCTCTCGTGACAGTTAAACATAAGATAGAATGGAAGTGACAGGTGAGGCCCTCCCTATGCCACAATGCGAGGGGACTAACTATGATTTGGTCCAAGGGGCATAGTACCTCTCAGTACGGGGATGGGTGTTGGCCTCGCAGGACAACTAACCTAAGGTGAAGAAGCCAGGGGGTATTACCACTAGTGGACACTTGGGACCCTGACAGCCAGCAACAGCTAACTAAGAGGGGAGGGTAATGAGTGAGAGAGGGGACTTCACACAGTAAGTCCCCTCTCTCACTCATTACCCTCCCCTCTTAGTTAGCTGTTGCTGGCTGTCAGGGTACGAGAAAGAAAACGTAGGACCAACCGTAACTGGAGGGCAGAGTGAGCCCATCGGAGTCCAGGTGGCCAGGCTGTATAGAGTATACAAGGAAAAATAGGGACAGAAAACGCATGCACGTGTATAGTCCATGGGGCTCATAAGTGCCAGAATGTGTGCCCGGTAACAAAAACATAACGCTCCTTCAGGAAAATAACGCAGCACGGGTATGGCGGGCTGACGTGGCCCAGCCAAGCAGAGAAACAAAACCAGAAGTTAAACCCGGGTCAGACCCCGTGACGGGACCGAAGACCACTCGTTAGCAGCAACTACGTAGTTTAAGACAGCGTATTTAAACAGCAGGGAAGGAAACACGAACAAGATACACCCTCACTTTTTTTTTTTTTTAAATAAAGATATAGATTAAAATATTCCAGTATTATTATTTTATTTCATTTTTTTTTTCTATCTGGTGCACCAAAATTTGTATGGTGTTCTATAAATAATAATAATTAACAGGGTCAGAGTATACTGTTCTTAAACATACAATGTTAAAAGGAAAAGGCAGTGGAGACATCAAAGGGATTATTCACTAAACCGTGAACTATAGAGAAATTAAAGTAGCACTTATATAGTGGCAGGATGTTGCCATTTAAGCACATAGTATGAAACACGAAACGACACCCAGCTAAATGTTCCTGGGAGGTGATCTAGGGCAAGGAGTTACCCATGAACCATGTACAAGTATAGGTAAAGGGTATACTGCGCACCCCTTTGCAAAAATTAAACTAAGTAGAAATATATTGATGTATACTGTTCCTGAGTAGTTTGACCTATATTGGTTCCTACCTTCATCCCGAACTGCACCCAACACACATTTGTTTGGCCACATGGACGCACGACCGCTAGTGAGTGCAGAAGTGCACTAGCGACAGCGCGCGAGCAGCAAGGAGGGCCGTCAGCCAAGAATGCCGGAAAGAGACGCGCAGCAGGCCGAGCCACCCACGGAGGCAAGCAGCAGAGGAGAGCAGACCCCCCTCAGACGAGACACAATACCTCCGGACAGCAAGCCCCAAACACCCACACCACACTTCCGCGACGGTGCCGGACCAATGAGACGGACCATCCAAAAGGAGCAACACCTGCATCCCTGCAATTCCTCTCCACCTACACCACAAGACTCCAGCAAGCAGGAAGAGAATGGTAAATGCCAGAGCAGAGCCCACGAGGACCGTGGACAAACAAGCAGCAGGGAAACAGCAAGCCAGGCAAAGAAGCCACGAGGACCAGGTAAGGGGAGGTAATGACGACCGGAAATAGCGGCATGCGAGTCGCTAAAAAATGTTCGGGATGGAGGAAGGTGAGTAGGGGGTTTAAATAGGGTAACATGCCCCTCCAACAACTGCAGGCCAAGCCTTTACATTTATCATCACATGCATCTCTTCATTGATCTGATTATGGCAGAGCAAAATATAAAGTGTTAAAACTAAGTAAGTTAGTGTGTGCATAGTTAAAATAAGAAAATTAAACATATAAAATATCATCACAACATGCTTTTTCATCCTAGCTGTATTCCAAGATGATTAAAAGAGATGATTTAATGTCTAAAACTAGATAAATGTTCACCGTATCTTGAAAATGAGTGGAACATTGGCCTCTGATCTGCAGGCTGTTCCTTTCTGCCACAAGTGTATTGATGAATTATGAGGCAATTGAATAGTAGAAATTTATATGGTATTCCAGGATTTCACACTCTGAATTAACACTAACATTTCTGAAGATTATTTTAGTATACATTATAATTGAAATTTAGTTTATCATATTTCCCAATAGTTACCTTTTGAGGTAACTATTATGTGCGAAGCAAATAATGAAATAAAATATATTTAAAATTGAAAAGAGATGTGGAATGCTATTACATAAAATAATACATTTGAAGTCAACATATTTAGTGCAAAGGCAGTTTATTACAAAACACCCCTCCCTGCTTCACATGCCTCCGTACAGGACCCTAATGAAACCTTGACTTGCTGAGAATTTCAGAGGATGAAAATGTCTTAAACGATTTGACTCATGTTCTGACAAAAAAAAACTTCAATCAATCCAAATTCAGACCAATTGATTAATTGGTGAATATTCCAATTTCTGAACCATGTGCATAACTTGGAACAAAAAAACTGTGCAATAGATGAACATGCTCGTTTTGATTCATGATTTGGAGTGCCATTTTTGGTGCCTGAAAAAAAGATAGATGGAATGGAGAGGAGGAAGTTTATTTATTAATATAAGTATATATTTATTTTGCTTTAACCCCTTAAGGACTGAGGCAGTTGTACAAGTTGTGATCAAACCACCAAAACAAAACGTAAACAAAACCTTGAATTTGCACTATATATCTGTTCAACCGTAATTCACCTCTGTCATATTAAATGCACCCACACTTATTATATATAATTTTATTCACCACATATCAAATATTTATATGTTAAACATAATGTAATATGAAAAAAAATATTAAAAAAATATGAGAAATTAAGACATTTCGTTATTGTTTTTAGTTCTGCATAGCATTTTAACTGTGAATGTCATAATACTGTTAGCTGTTACTGCAATAAAATACACATATTTGTATTCAGCGATGTCTCCCGAGTAAAACAGTTCCCCCCATGTACAGGTTTTATGGTGTTTTGGAAAGTTACAGGATCAAATATGGCACATTACATTTTTCAGTTTATACACATTAAATATGTTACCTTTGAGACTGTATCGTATCCCAGGAACGAGAATTAACCCAATGATAGCATACCATTTGCAAAAGTAGACAACCCAAGATATTACAAATGGGTTATGTCCAGTCTTTTTTAGTAGCCAGTTAGTCACAAACACTGGCCAAAGTTAGCGTTCATATTTCTTTGTGTGTCAGACTGTATGGTTGCCCAGGAATGAGAATTACCCACATGATGGCATACCATGTTTAACAGTAGACAACCCAAGGTATTGCAAATGGGGTATGTCCAGTCTTTTATAGTAGCCACTTAGTCACAAACACTGGCCAAAGTTGGCATTCAAATTAGTTTTTTGCATTTTTTAGCCATTTCCCCTGGGGACATTCTATGCCGCCCTCTGGCATTGAGAGCCACCCCAAAAAGGATGGCTTAAATTGCCTGCCATCCTTAAGGGGTTAAAGTTAACCCCAAATTAGTAGCATGAAAACATAACTTTTTTTAGGAAACTAGAATTTCCTTCTTGTATTGCATAGATAATAAGGTAACAATTTTCAAAATGGCTTAGGATGATTCACATCCTTCCAGGGATACAAGGATACAATTATTTTTTTTTTTTGTAAATATGTTTTTATTTCAGTTTATATTGTCAAGAATAAGTCGCATTGAGACTCGCAGGTCTCCGTAAGCCTTTAGGGCACAGTAACCAAGGTACAACATGTGCATAACTTTTTTACTTCGGGCAACCGGGCGCGCAGGCCCACAATTTCGCTGGACTCGCAGGTCCCTTTCAGCATGCAGTTCTTGTCCCTAAACTAATGTGACGTTTGCATTCGGTCGCTTCGTTTGTTAGGTAACATTAGGTAAACTTCAGTTTGGACTCGCAGGTCCACTTAGGGTGGAACAGAAGCAGCCTATGAAAAGGAAAGACGGTCTGCGGAACCAGCATTGGTGTCGTGTTGGTCACTATGTAGCGGGTGTTATAGTCGGGTGTCGGGCCCGTGTGTCTCGTTGCAGTAAGGCGGTCAGGTATTACCTCCAGTAAACTCCAAGTGTCAGGGTGGGTCCGCTGGCCCCTTTGAGTCTCACGTTAAGTCCCGCGGCCTGATCTGTAGTGCGTGCATGTGGGTGTCTTCTGTTCTATTGTCCCCTCGTGGAGGGGTGAGTGTCTTCCCGAAGGCCTTATAAGTCTTCTCTTATGTTGTCCTTGGCGTGTGCCAAGTACTTGTCTGTTCGCATGCAGTATTTGGGGTTGGGGGATGTCCGGGTAGTGGCGTCTAGGGAGGTAGGGGGGTCGGGGTGCGTCCGCGTCTGGGTCGCGTCTGTCTAGGTCGTCTCTGTATTTGTCGGTCTATGCGGCTTCGTCACTTTGTCCTTATGTGTAGGATACAATTATTTAACCCACCTGCCATATTTGTAATCACCCACAATTTTGTAATTTTGTAATAAGGCATCTCTTTGTACTCAAGCACCATTTTGTACTCAGAGACTATTTTGTTGATTACTGCTCAAAGCTACTTAAATGATCATTTATACCAAGACAGTATGAACATATATCTCAGTGCTAACTCAGTTGCACCAGTGACCCTGTACCCACATTCTCTCCTAACCGATGCTTCCTCTTCAGCAGATAGTTTGGAACAAACAACATTACAAATTCAAAATGTGGTCAGGTTGACTCTTGTACTCAATGCACTCAACTTTCATTGTTTCCTTTTTATCCTAAATTAACTATGAAGTCTGTCTTGTGGTAATTATTTTTTGACAATCTTTCAAGATGTTTATCTGGATTCTGTATAGTGTAAAAATGTGAAGTAATACAGCGAGATAAGACATCTATATAAACTAATATGTTATGCTAATAAAATTCAGAGTTGATTTGAACCTTCACTATTTTGGTGTTATATGTCAGTCAATTCTCCAAACTCTAGGTGTGGTGTGCTAGTGGGAATTCCAAGTACAGACTGCAGCCGTTAAGATTCCCCAGGGAAAAAAACTTTGCCCTTACAGATACTCTAAGCATAAGAAACAACTTTAGCTTAATGAAGCAGTTTTAGTATATAGATCTTGCCCCTGCAGTATAACTACTCAATTCTCTGTCATTGAGTTAAATCACTTTTGTTTCTGTTTATGAATCCTTGGCTACACCTCCCCTGGCTGTGACTTACACAGCCTGCATAAAAAAAAAAAAGTAGATTAACCCCTTAAGGACGGAGCAAAATGTACACGTTGTGAACAAAACAAATGTAAACAAAACCTGGCATTTGCGCTACATGTCTGTCCAACCGTAATTCATCTCTTTCATAGTAAATGCACCCACACCTATTATATATCATTTTGTTCAGGAGAAACAGGGCTTTCATTTCAAATCAAATATTTATATATGAAACATAATTTATTATGAATAAAATTAAAAAAACTGAGAAATTTTATTTTATTTTTTTTAAATTTGTAGTTCCGCCTCACATTTTAGCTGTAAATGTCATAATACTTTTAGGTTTTACTGCAAAAAAATGCACATATTTGTAATCAGCGATGTCTCACGAGTACAACAGTACCCCCCATTACCAGGTTTTATGGTGTTTTGGAAAGTTACAGGGTCAAATATAGAACGTTCCATTTTCACATTGAAATTTGCCAGATTAGTAATGTTACATTTGAGATGGTGTGGTAGCCCAGGAATGAGAATTACCCCCATAATGGCAGACCATTTGAAAAAGTAGACAACCCAAAGTATTGAACGTGGGGTATGTTTAGTCTTTTTTAGTAGCCACTTAGTCAAACACTGGCCAAAGTTAGCGTTCATATTTGTTTTTTTGTGAAAAAAGCAAAAAACTAATATTTGGCCAGTGTTTGTGACTAAGTGGCTAATAAAAATGACTGGACATACCCCATTTGCAATACCTTGGGTTGTCTACTTTTGCAAATGGTATGCCATCATGTGGGTAATTCTTATTCCTGGGCTACTATAAGGTCTCAAAGGCAACATAACCAATCTGGCAAATTTCAATGTCAACAAAATGAAATGCAAGCCTTATATGTGACTCTCTAACTTTCCAAAACACCATAAAACCTGTACATGGGGGGGTACTGTTATTCTCGGGAGACTTCACTAAACACAAATATTAGTGTTTTAAAAAAGTAAAACATATTACAACAATAATATAGTCCATAAACATGACGTTCATTTGTAAAAAATGCAAAAAAAATTAACTTTTACTTAAAATATCATCGTTGTAATACAATTTACCAGTTTGAAACACTAATATTTGAGTTCAGCGAAGTCTCCCGAGTAAAACAGTACCCCCTATGTACAGGTTTTATGGAGTCTTGGAGAGTTACAGGGTCAAATATAGTGCTTGCGAATTAAATTCTCTGTACTTTCTCCCTGTGTTGTCAGGCATGTCAATCAAATTTTAATTAATCAAATCACATAATTATGTTAAAAGATTACTTAAATATACACGTAGAATTTTAATATATATGCATTTATAGGTATTTAAATTCTACGTGTATACTAATGTAATCTTTTATGTAATTATATGTATTTATCTATATATATTTATTTGCGGTTATTTGTATTTTATATATAGATAGATATATATAGAATGTCATTCTAAGTGTATTTTGTTACCAATATATATATATATAAATAACAAAATACAGTTAGAATGAAATTACATATGAATATATAATTTATATTAAATTTTGTTTCAATATTTTATGTATTTATTTTATTATTTAATTTATTTATTATTGTAATTATACGTATATATATATATATATATATATATATAATATATGTGTATATATCTATTATATATATATATATATATATATATATGTAACGTCATTCTAAGTGTATTTTAATATTAATATATACTTATATTAATATTAAAATACATTATGTATGACATTATATGTATATAATATGTATATATATTATATGTATAATATATACACATATATTATATATATACAAATATATTTAATTTATTTTAACATGTTTATTTTATTTTAACATGTTTATTTTTTATTTTTTTTACACTTTCCACCAGCAGGGGGACTGTCTGCTATTTCAGACAGCCCCCCTGCTGGCAGATCCACAGCCAGCTATAGGGGGCCATGTGATCGCTCTTGGGGCCTCATTCACCGGAGGAGGGCTGCCTGGGCGGTCTGGCAGCCCTCCAGAAGAGGATCGCGGTGGAGGTAAGTACCGCCGGTCCTCTGGGGCTCAAAGCCGTTACGGCGTTCTATGCCGCCGCAACGGCTTTAAAGCCCATTAAAGCCGCGACGGCATAGAACGCCGTACGGGCGGGAAGGGGTTAATTTTTTAGTCAAATGTTACAAAGTTTTATCTCCTGCTCTGTATATTGAACTTAAAGCACACCGAGGAGGGCCCTGCAGGGATTAGGAGGCTATTAACAGAGCGTGATATAAGAAATGATACAGTAAACAGACTGTGCAATAAACTAAGTTTAAAAATGAGATTTCTCTTACAAGAGATATGCAGGTAAACTGTGTAGGTCACATGCACAAAGGTGTGACTAGTGCAGTATAAACAAAGTGATTTAAGTTCTAAATGGCAGCCATGATCCATACACCAAAACTGCTTCAGTAAGCTAAAGTTGTCACAGTACCCACGGTACCCCTTTAAATTTAATGAGTAAAACATGGGTTAAGCTTAGTCAATAATGTGCATTGACTCTGATCGTATCATCATCAGTAAAATAATATGTACAATTTGAATTTTGATCACTTTAAAAGCTCTTCCTCAATTCCATATGCAAGTCAAGAAACATTAATTAGTTACAGATGTTGGCTTGTAATTGACACCAAGATTTAAATAAAAGAAAAAAAAAATGTATATGTGAAATTTACTATTTAAAAAGCTATTTCTGTATCATGATATATGATATAATTACACACTGTATCTTTGTCTTCTTACATACTTTGTCTTCTTTGCCTACACCTCTCTATCCCTCAACAGCTCCTTTTTTTGTGTCCTGTATATCATATTTGTATTTCATTCACTCTTTCTTATCTCTCTCTGTCTCTGTACTTCTATCTATATGTCACTGTATATGTATGCAGTACATTCTCTTCTCCTGTTTCTCTGCCACATCTCTATTTTTTTTTTATTAATTATCCCAATCATGAAACTAAATCACATGATGTGATTAGGAAAAATAACACTTTCCAAGTTCCTTCTGGTAGCTTCTAAATTATAAATAATGCTGTGTGGGAATCCTATTTGAATTCAGATTGATGTGACAGATCTTGAAATTTCTCCCTATTTTAGGACTTGGCAGAACGACTTTGGCAAAATAAAAAGCGTGTGGATGTGCATATGAGAAATAACTACTGAAAGTACATTGGCTGCGCTCATAGAGAGATAGTAGACATTTATCCACAAGGGAATCTCTTTTTGGAGCTCTGAAATATTATACAAGACATGAATCCAAAATCCTTTAGATTGGCAATCCAAAGCTCTTTGTGCATGCACAAAAATATAGCTGTAAAAAAATAGTCCCCAATGAACATGTAATGCTTTTGAGATATACAACCGAGTACAATAGTTTATTACAGCATCGGAAAATGCTTTGAAAACTTTACCATAACCCTAAGGTGACACAAAAAAGAACAAAAGAGCAGAGAGGGATGGCACACAGGATAATGTGCTCATAAAAATATTAACATTTAGCAGTACACATTCTTTATATAAAATGTTGCAGTGTGGAAATCCAGCTAGATGCAATAATTTTATTTCATGAAGGTAATTTTGGGCTTCAAGGAGGGCCAATAATGTCCCCTAAAACAAATAATTTATAGGCATTAATTGCATAAAGAGAGAAGCCTTTAGCTTCAAAGAGCTCATCAGCAAGCAGTCCTTCCTGTTTTATCAGTAAGCAAAGCTGAAAATAAATAACAGATGGGGCTGTCCCTCTGCGGTACTGCTGAATGCTTATGAAATATAGCACAATCTTCAGTCCGTGATGCCTACAGTAGGTGACGATCAGAAGAGGAGATGTGTAAGGGAAGATGAATGACTGCATTAGATCAAAGACTATTTAGTTCCAATAAGTTCAGTGTTTTCGATTGGTATATGATCATCTATCCTATATTTTTTGTGCACTGCAGAAGTGTAAGGAGGTAGTGGGATTGTTAGATGGAAATAAATATATGTTAAGAGTATTAACAAAATGTGTCTTTGAATAGGAAAAAAATGACTAAAAATAATTATGTGTCATAATTTGTTAACTTGTTTTAGACGCAAAGGTATAATGACTAAAAGTCAAGCTGTAACAAGGTGAGAAATAATTTAGAAAATTTACACCAAAGTAGTTGAGCTGGAAAAAATATCTGGCTCACTTGAAAGAATATTGTAATTCAGCTAATTTAGTCTTATAATATTGTTACAATCTCTTTACAACTCACACGTGGTTTTATTAGAGTCCTGCACAGATTCATTTTGGGGTTGAGGTAAAGTTACACCAAAATGCTTTTTGTTAACTGGCATCACTCAGTGTTAAAGGACTACTATAGGCACCGAGACCACTTCAGCTCAATGAAGTGGTCTGGGTGCCAGGTTCATCTAGTGTTAACCCTGTAGCTCTAAACATAGCAGTTTCAGAGAAACTGCTATGTTTACAATATGGTTAATCCAGCCTCTATTGGCTGTCTCACTGACTGCCGCTAGAGGCGCTTCTGCGCTTCTCACTGTGAAAATCACAGTGAGAAGATGCTGACGTCCATAGGAAAGCATTGATAAATGCCTTCCTATGGACTGTTTGAATGCCTGTGCGGTTCTTGCCGCGCATGCACATTCAAAGCTGACGTTGGGAGAGGGTAGAGAGTTCCTCAGCGCCGAGGGAGCCCTGCGCTGAAGACAGATAAGTGTTTAACTTCTTCAGCCCCCTTCAGCCCGGCGGGAGGGGGGCCACGAGGATGGGGGGAACCTAAAGACCCTATAGTGCTAGGAAAACGAGTTTGTTTTCCTGGCACTATAGTGGTCCTTTAACCCCTTAAGGACCAAACTTCTGGCATAAAAGGGAATCATGACATGTCACACATGTCATGTGTCCTTAAGGGGTTAATGAGAAAGAAGGCTTCTAATATTCAAATATTTCTATTTAGCAGTATACTATTTGCGTCATTCTTATGCCCTTTTGCTTTATCTGAATCGCTTTACCTGAACAGACAAAATTTGTCCAGACTGAAATGCCACGTGGACAAATCCACACACCTGAATCAACTTTTTTCCCATAATAGATACAGCTGAACTGAGTTTTTTTCACTGTGCACAAGTTTACTATTTAGATGGTGTTGCGCTTTCACTAATTAAATAAACATATATGCCATCTAATGGGACATAAGGTCCAACTAGCTCAACAAAAAAGTGTGATTTACCCTTTTTGTGCCTCAGCAGTGATGAAAGAGAACTAAAACATATCTAAAAAATGATATGCTGGTTTATTTGAAACACTGCAGCATGCAACCAGAAAAATTAAATTTGCAGTTACGTCAGAGAACCCAATAAGCCCTTTAATAATTTATTTTAAAAAGAAAAAAAACACATAAGTACCATATTTGCTTGATTATATGAAAACCCTGATTATAAGATGACCCCCCAAATTTTGGATTTTGTTGAAAATAAAAAGAAAAGGAGTGAATATAAGACTACTCTATGGGGGGAAAAAATCAAATACACACAACAAAAACAGATACACAGATACACACACACACTGACACACATGCAGATACAAAGTCACACATAATGACACACATGCATATACACAGTCACACAGAATGACACACATGGAGATACACAGTTACACAGATACACACACACACACATATATTCAGACAGATGCACATATGCACAAAGACACACTGATAGATAAACAGACACAAAGTGACACACAATGACACACATGCAGATACACAGGCACACACATATTCACACATACAGACACAGAGTTAGATACACAAACACATACACACACATTGATAGATACATACACAGACACATACAGACACATAAACAGAAACACAGTTACACATACAGACATATATGCACACAGACACACAGATAGATACACAGACACATGCACACACACATATTGACCACAAATAGATACACAGATAAAAAGTCATACATAGTGACACGCATGCAGATACATAGACTCATACATACACACATACACAGACATATTCACACAGCCACATTTAGACTCACATGCACAGATGTACAAACAGATTCCAATATACAGATACACAGACACACATACAGACACATATGCACACAGACAGACACACACACACACACACAGACACACATAGACACACAGAAACAAAGGCACAGACACATACAGACACACACACAGATAGATACACAGACACACATATATGCACACAAATACATACAGACATACATGCATACATACACACACACACATAAACACACATACAGGCAAAAGACGCAGCTCTGAGGTCTGATCAGGACTGGCCCTATGCTGCAGAGGGTTAGTACTCACCAACGTGGGAGCAGTCAATAACACTTGCTGTCCCACACTGAACTCCCTGGTCCCCTGCAGGTCTGGAAAGTTGCAGCTAAGGTGTCAGCAGCCCCCAGGCGGGCTATGGTGGCCACACAATCAGCATCAGTGAAGTATGTATTGGTAAATTAAAAGGAATTAATAATAAAACTGAACTCCCTAGTCCCCTGCGGGTCTGGAAAGTTGCAGCTAAGGTGTCAGCAGCCCCCAGGTGGGCCATGGTGGCCACACAATCAGGATCAAAGAAAATAGAAGGAGACCGTGCCCCAAGTGATAATTATGAAATGGTATACATACATAAAACCTTTTTAAGTTATTCACAGTTAACCTCAGAGATAAAAACAAAGAGGGAATACAATAGTGCAATATGGTATGATAAATGAGTGAGATTCTAAAGTAGTTAAATCAATGTACACTCACATTTGATAGAGCTGACTAGGAGCTCTACTGTAATTTGCATGGACAGAACAATCCCCGTCTAAGGATATATATGGAAGCAGGTGTCTCCAAATTTCCAGTTTCAATGCGATGAGCAATCACTATAAAAAACATAAAAGGAGGCTCCAATTGTGAAGTATGTACTAGTAAATTAAAAGGAATTAAGAATAAAATATAGTACTCACATTAACTAGAGCAGAAACTTGCTCTAGTATAATCCGGTTGGGTGGTATGATCCCCACCTAGGGATATGGTGACCAGGAAGTAAAAAGATGAATAAAAAAATAAATAGGTATATAGCTTTAAAAATGTAAAGTCCCACTTGACGCGTTTCGCCTATCACAGGCTTCTTCAGAAGTGTCACTTTACATTGGCTACCTTGCTTTGTTTTAATTATTTTGTTTAATAAATAGTGTATTTTTAAAGCTATATACCTATTTATTTTTTTATTTATCTTTTTACTTCCTGGTCACTGTGTATACAGTATTATAAGTCTCGATTATAAGACCACCTCGATTATAAGACTAGGTAATGTTTTCTGAAGTTCTTTTCTTAAAAAAACCTTGTCTGATAATCGAGCAAATACGGGACTTACAATTTGCTTAGACGCTTCAAATAGTCTTATTTAGGGCTATTGTTGGCTATATAACGAGGGGCAGTGCAAGTGGGGGTCCACGTGCCGCTTCAAGCATGAGTGCTCCGCATGTGGAGGCACCCATGGACTCCACGGTTGCTTTAAAAAAGGTAAGACAGCTCCCACAGGGGGGATGACCGGAGGTTCGGCCGCGTCCCCTGCAACTGGGGGCAACGCCAGTGAAGGTCGGCGCGATGCTACCGTGGCGAAGCCGCAACACTAACCGGGAGGATTCGTTGTTGCTCGAGGAGGGGTTTACTCAAGGGTTTGTGATCCCATTTCGGGAACGGGTGGTGGTTCATAGTCTTCGCAACTTGAAGTCAGTGGGGGAATTTACGGGGGTGGTCAGGGAGAAGTTGCTTAAGAAGGTCCAGTTGGGCAGGGTGGCGGGGCCGTTCAAGGAACCCCCTCTACCTAACTTGAGGGTATCACCGCTGGGGGTGGTACCCAAGAAGGAGCCAGGTAAGTACCGCTTGATACATCACCTGTCCTACCCCAAGGGGTCATCGGTTAACGACGACATTGACAATGCCCTTTGTTCGGTGTCGTACGCTTCTTTCGACCAAGCGGTAAATCTGGTGCAACGAGCGGGCCGTGGGGCATTGCTGGCAAAGGCGGACGTGGAGGCGGCTTTTCGTCTTCTGCCAATTCACCCGAAGTGCCAACACTTGCTGGGATGCCACTTCGACGGTGAGTATTACGTGGATCTATGCTTGCCCATGGGGTGCTCTATATTGTGCGCATACTTTGAGAAATTTAGCACGTTTCTGGAATGGGTGGTAAAACTGGAAGCGGGCACTAAGATGGTGGTTTATTACCTGGATGATTTCCTATTTGTCGGGTCTCCCGGATCGGAGGAATGCCGCATGTGACTGAGGACATTGGAATGGGTGGTGCACGTTTTTTTTTAAGCCCTTGGCAAGTGACAAGACAGTGGGGCCTATGCTTGAGTTTCTTGGGCTTGGAGATCGACTCGATCAAAGGGGAATGTAGGCTGCCGCAGGACAAGTTGCTGGCACTCCGGAAGGTAGTGGCGGAGGTGCGGGGAGCTAAGAAAGTCACACTCTGGGCGCTTCAGTGTCTGCTGGGTCAGCTAAATTTCACCTGCTGGGTGATCCCAGTAGGGAGGGTCTTTAACAGGTTCCTAGCTAGGGCGACATGGGTGGGGGTGGTGTTCCCGCACCACCTTATTCGGGTCTCAGCGGCTATGAAGGCTGATCTGGACGTTTGGAGGGAATTCTTATGGGATTTTAATGGGAAGGTGTTCTTTCGGGAGCCGGCGGCGTCTTCCCCGGATCTGGAGCTGTTTACGGATGTGTCAGGGAGTATCGGTTTCGGGGCTTACTTCTTGGGTCAATGGTGCGCGGGAATTTGGCCAGCGGTGTGGAAGGCCAGCCCACTGATCCGCAATCTGGCATTCTTGGAGTTGTTCCCATTAGTCGTAGCACTGTCCATTTGAGGGATAAGATGGTTGTATTATTTTTGGACAATATGGCGGTGGTAGATGCAGTAAATGGGCTTTCAGCATCCTCTATCCTGGTGGTGCGGCTTCTTTGCCATTTTGTCTTGTTCTGTATGTGTTTTAATATTGTTTTTCGGGCACACCACGTGCCTGGACTGTTGAATGTTATTGCTGATGTGTTATCTCGTTCGCAGTGGGAGAGATTCCAGCAGGTGGCGTCTGGCGCGTGGGCGGAAGGGATGTCCTGCCTGGACGAGATGTGGCGGCTCGGGACATCATGCTTGGCGGACTGATCAGGGACTCCCTGGCACTCGCTACCTGGACTGCGTACAGGGGTCAGCTCTTAAAGGAAGCCCGGTTGGATGCTATGTTGTGGCTCTTGTGTAGGTCATACACCTCAGGGGCTTCAGCAGCGGTAGTCGGGCACAAACTAGCAGCGTTAGCCTTTTTGTTCAAGTTTAATGGGTGGGAGGATGTCACGAAACATTTTCTCATTAGGCAAGCATTGAAAGGTTTCAGGTGGGGTAAGGTGTCGGTGGATTCCAGGAGGCCAGTGCCGTTCGAGTTGCTTCAGCGGGTGGTCCGGGTGCTGCCCAGGGTGTGTTTTTCGGGGTACGAAGTTACACTGTTCTCCGTGGTTTTAGTTTTGCTTTTTTGGGGGCATTTCATGTCAGCGAGTTGGTCAGCAGCAATCGCCAAGGGGCCAGGTGGCGGTGGATGTGGATGTGTGGAGTAGCAAGGTAGTGATTAACCTGAGGCGGTCCAAAATGGACGTATTGGGAAAAGGGACGTTGGTTACGTTGTGTGAGCTCCTGGGTGGGAAAACGTGTCCGGTTAGGTGCGCAGCGGCCTTCCAGGAGGAGCGGGCGAAGGCCAGGGGTTCATATTTTAAGCATGAGGACGGCTCTTCGCTATCGAAGTTCCAGTTTCTCAGGGTTTACGGAAGGCGTTGGCATGGTTGGGAGTGGACTCGGGCCAATTCAGGACTCATTCCTTTAGGATTGGTGCAGCTACTGAAGCGGCAAGACTGGGCTTGGGGGATGAGCGGGTAAAGAAGATTGGCAGGTGGGAGTCGGTGAGGTTCGGATCTTACGTCAGGCCTGACAAGTTGGTATAAATCCTACGGCTGGTTGTTTTGTGGTTGTCTATGTTTGCATTATGTCTTACAGGTCGGATGGCTTGGGTGGTTGGCCACTCATAAACTGGGCGCATCGGAGAGCTGCAGTTCGACATTGTGGTCTACAGCTGGGCTTTCCAAGTTCCGTGGTTCAGCTTCGGTGGTTTGGTTACCAGGGTTGGGGTTGGAATACAATTTGTGTTGAAATGTTTCATAAAATTCTTTTGGGACAGGTTCCAAACATTGTGGTGCTTAACGCAGGGGGCAATGCTGTGGGGTTGTTGCCTCAAAAGGTATTGATTGAGTGTATGAAGAGGGATGTAGACAGGCTGAGGGAGTTGGTGCCGGGGGTTATGGTCGTATGGTCGGTAATGGTTCCGAGGTTTCACTGGCGTCACGCGCCGAATCCCTCCGCAATGGCAAAAATTAAGGGAAAGGTCAATAAGGTGATGGCAGCATATGTGAAGCGGTTGGGAGGGGTAATTCGGCACAGGGAGTTGGAGGACATGCTTCCAGGTTCCATCTCTCTGAAGTGGGCTTGGACTTTCTATTGTTGGGTTTTCAGGAGGGCATCCAAAGGGCAATCTTTTCCCTGGGGGGGGGATGTCGCTCAGGAGCTTGAGGAGTCAAGCTCTGAGTTGTGGTGGGGGATAGAGAGTAAAGTTGGGGGGAGAAAAGAGTGAGATGGGGAAAAAGTTTGGAGTTCAGGGCTAATAGGTAGGCCTCTGGACTGGTTTGGTAGGATCGAGCTCGTAGGTAGCTCCGAACCGGGGTGTGTAAGGGTGTCTTGGTATGCCCCTACACTTGTGGTGCCCTTTGGTGGCAGTGGATGGTGCCCTTTGGTGGCAATGGTCATGTTTCAATGTTAAGTTAAATGTTACAATGTTTGGGTATTATGTTATGTGGGAGTGGGTCATTGTCAGGGGGTTAGAATTGTAAAATGCAGGATGGTAATTGTGCAGACCAACGTTGGCCTGCTGTTGACAATGACCTTTATATTTTATGTTAAGAATCAATAAAGCTGTGATATAAATTTTGCCAAATTTATGGTGTCAGTGTTTTATTGGTAAATGGGTAATGGTGGGGTTTATGCATATGCTGACAAGGCGACCGTGCACATGTCAAGTGAGCAACAAAACCCACATATCCCAAGTCCATTGAATGAACAAATTGCTTGTCAATCTTGCATTCAATCTTTGTCCAAAAGAAAATTAGTTTGAGTGATTGTTCCAATCAATTTCTTTTAATATAGTATCACAGATCAACATCCATGACGAAGAATTCTACCTTCAGTTCTCAGAAGAAATAAAGGTCTCGAGCGTCTGTCTACGCATTCTGAATGTACAAAGAAAATGAACCAAACTACATATTGATTTTGTAGTTCATCGAAAGTCTAAAATAAGATTAATTCAAACTAGGGTTCCAGCGCAAATAACGTGAGCCTCTTTATTGCTTTCTCTGCTGGACTGATGAAAATAATATCATATATTACCAAACAAAAGTCCTATTTTTCTGAAAATAGTTCAAATTGAAACATGGTAGTATTATATCTTTCGGGCTAATGTAATAGTCTGTAATTGAAATATTAGCACTTGAAAACCATTAACTTCAATATAACTTGAAACTTTGAAAGTTAAACTATTAAAGAACGGGGCCAAAAAAAAAGAATCAGCAAACATTTACACTTTTAACTCTCACAGCATGCACTTACCATTTTCTTTTTTTTGCATTTGTGTTTTGCATTTTTTATTACAATTTTTTTTTTATGTTTTTCATTGTTAGATTGAGCTCAAGGTTTGCTAGAACATTCTATGTATTGCAAAAACTACATGATATTGACAAAACGTAGTAGAAATACTACTGCACATTAATTAAAACTTTATATTATTTAAAGCAATCTACTTCTGATATTGGTGAAGACCACGATGCTCCCTTGTGTAAATAAGGGGGCTCAGGACTGAGCAGGGAGATCTTTTGATATTTATGCAAGATCAGGGATTGCCCCATTACATATAGGGCTGGAGCTCAAAGGCCACAAATTGGCCCACCAGGCCCCTGTCTGAGGCTTGGTTCTAGGCAACCACCTATGCCACTTTATAGGTAATGTGGCTGTGATTGAACAACCACAAAATTGAGCATATGGGGTAGATTTGCTCACTAAATAGTGATGTATGATTTAAATCAATATACACATACATAACATTATGAGCAGTACACGCACTATGTTTTTTAAGGTATGTAATTCAAGCTGCCTGACAATGCTTTGGTTCTTTTTCTCCTTTCAGTGAACCAAAGTACTGTGTGTTAAATGTTTCAGGTTCCTGCAGTAGGGAAAATGGTAACAAGTCCACCAACACAGATACTTTGCCTCTATAGCAACTATGCTTGGAATTGAACTTTTGGTATATTCTGAATCCCTGCCACTGAGAAGGCATTCATGTTTTTCCATTGAAGATGGGACATCAAGCTGCTCAAGGCTAGCTGCATTATCCAATTAGCCCTTAAAGAATGAATGCAGCAGTAATGATTATGGATTAAAGAATGGAAAATCCCATGACCATGAACCATCCATGTGGTCTTGCCTTAATGCAGTCAAGAGGTCTTGTAACACCAGTGGCACCATCATCATTAGCAGAGAGTAAAGAGAGTGCAGATCTGAAGGGAGTAGTATGATAGTGTAGCTTTCTTTCTGTTCTCTAAAAATATTATAGAAATGGCTAACTCTCCAAATGAAGAAACTGCATCTTCATTATAAGCTGTCTATGTAATAACCTACATATCACCTTCTCTGCCACGATCACTCACTAGAACATTTAGCAAAGCAAAGTGCTTTGACCTGAAACATAGAGTCTTTATATCTGCAAATATAAAGAAATATGATCAAGTAAGGACATTAACATAAGAAGTCCCAGAGTTGACATGTATTTATTTAATTTTTTAATCATGACTATGCTGTACTATGTTATGTGCATGATTTAATAGATTGTGACAGCAAGATCATTTTCTCCTCTTTGTTTTTAATTACATATTGTAGAGATAAAGTTCATTGATGAAGGTTTTGACGTGAACTTTTACAGATACTACCTGAAAAACCAAAGTCCTGCAATGTTTAAATTGTATATATAAAAACACTTATTTTATAGTTTGAACAAATGTATCATGAGTCCTGCGAGGCTCTCACTTATCTTCTTGTTATGTTCATCTGATGTCTTCTTTATTAGTAATACAAATAAAGAAAAAAAAAAGAAGAAAAAAAAAAGGGCCAGCCGTGCTGTCCAGGATACATTTATTTTATGAGCATTAGTTAATAAATTGTGCCCACAAATGAACTATATCATGCCGACACAATACAGGGAGTGCAGAATTATTAGGCAAATTAGTATTTTGACCACATCATCCTCTTTATGCATGTTGTCTTACTCCAAGCTGTATAGGCTCGAAAGCCTACTACCAATTAAGCATATTAGGTGATGTGCATCACTGTAATGAGAAGGGGTGTGGTCTAATGACATCAACACCCTATATCAGGTGTGCATAATTATTAGGCAACTTCCTTTCCTTTGGCAAAATGGGTCAAAAGAAGGACTTGACAGGCTCAGAAAAGTCAAAAATAGTGAGATATCTTGCAGAGGGATGCAGCACTCTTAAAATTGCAAAGCTTCTGAAGCGTGATCATCGAACAATCAAGCGTTTCATTCAAAATAGTCAACAGGGTCGCAAGAAGCGTGTGGAAAAACCAAGGCGCAAAATAACTGCCCATGAACTGAGAAAAGTCAAGCGTGCAGCTGCCACGATGCCACTTGCCACCAGTTTGGCCATATTTCAGAGCTGCAACATCACTGGAGTGCCCAAAAGCACAAGGTGTGCAATACTCAGAGACATGGCCAAGGTAAGAAAGGCTGAAAGACGACCACCACTGAACAAGACACACAAGCTGAAACGTCAAGACTGGGCCAAGAAATATCTCAAGACTGATTTTTCTAAGGTTTTATGGACTGATGAAATGAGAGTGAATCTTGATGGGCCAGATGGATGGGCCCGTGGCTGGATTGGTAAAGGGCAGAGAGCTCCAGTCCGACTCAGACGCCAGCAAGGTGGAGGTGGAGTACTGGTTTGGGCTGGTATCATCAAAGATGAGCTTGTGGGGCCTTTTCGGGTTGAGGATGGAGTCAAGCTCAACTCCCAGTCCTACTGCCAGTTCCTGGAAGACACCTTCTTCAAGCAGTGGTACAGGAAGAAGTCTGCATCCTTCAAGAAAAACATGATTTTCATGCAGGACAATGCTCCATCACACGCGTCCAAGTACTCCACAGCGTGGCTGGCAAGAAAGGGTATAAAAGAAGAAAATCTAATGACATGGCCTCCTTGTTCACCTGATCTGAACCCCATTGAGAACCTGTGGTCCATCATCAAATGTGAGATTTACAAGGAGGGAAAACAGTACACCTCTCTGAACAGTGTCTGGGAGGCTGTGGTTGCTGCTGCACGCAATGTTGATGGTGAACAGATCAAAACACTGACAGAATCCATGGATGGCAGGCTTTTGAGTGTCCTTGCAAAGAAAGGTGGCTATATTGGTCACTGATTTGTTTTTGTTTTGTTTTTGAATGTCAGAAATGTATATTTGTGAATGTTGAGATGTTATATTGGTTTCACTGGTAATAATAAATAATTGAAATGGGTATATATTTGTTTTTTGTTAAGTTGCCTAATAATTATGCACAGTAATAGTCACCTGCACACACAGATATCCCCCTAACATAGCTATAACTAAAAACAAACTAAAAACTACTTCCAAAAATATTCAGCTTTGATATTAATGAGTTTTTTGGGTTCATTGAGAACATGGTTGTTGTTCAATAATAAAATTAATCCTCAAAAATACAACTTGCCTAATAATTCTGCACTCCCTGTAGTTAAACCATACGCATTCAAAGTCATATTTTAACTAAACAAAGTAATTTATCATTATTATTATTAGTATTATTATTTAAATAGTGCCAACTAATTCTGCAGCGCTTTTCAATATTATGAAAGGGGGGGACATTTACAATACATAAGACAATTACACAGTGACACGGGAACAATAGGTAGAAACGAGCTTACAGTCTAGATGAGTTGAGTAAAAATACACAACAGGACAGCAAGGGTGACAGATGGAGGTGAGAGTGGAGTATGGCTCTTTAGGAGAGCAAGATACAGACTTGGGTAAGTATAAATATGTTACTCTGGGAGTCGATAAGCATTTCTGAACAGATGTTTTTTGAAGGACTTCTTAAACAATTCAAAACTAGGGGAGAGTCTGATGGGGGTAGGCAGGTTGTTCCAAAAGAAGGGAGCCACCCGTGAGAAGTCCTGCAAGTGCGAGTTAGCAGTAAGGGTGAGAGCAGCGGACAGGAGAAGGTCACTGGCAGAGCAGAGAGACCGAGAAGGGGCATATAAGGGAAGAAATGTAAGAGAGGCAGGAGTTGGTTAGAGCTTTGTAGGTAAGGGTTAGTATTTTGAATTAACACCTAGTGTAAGGGTCAACAGAGGAGTGAGGCTTAGGAGGAACGACAGGTGAAAAAGATCAGCCTGGTGGCAGCAATTATTACCAATTGTAGAGGGGAAGTTCAGCTTTTGGGGAGACCAACTAGGAGAGAATTACAGTAATCCATGCAAGAGATTACCAGAGCATGAACAAGCTCCTTAGCAGCATCCTGTGTGAAAAAGGGGCTGATATGGGCAATATTGTAAGGTGGAAACGACAGGTTTTAGCAACATATTGAATCTGTTGGGCAAAGGTGAGTCCTGGATCAAAGATAACATCAAGACAAAGATAACACCACATGGTAAACCCAGTCCACACCTACACCAACCTCTGCAACACCAGCTCAAATTAACATCACTGAAAAAACAGAAGCGTTCTTCATAAAAACTCCAACTAGTTTTTATCTTAAAAAAATAACTTTATACTTAGAAGTGTTGGTATATTTTCAAAAGCCAGGCACATCCAGTAGTTTCCTCAAGTAGCCTTTTACTAAAGGAACTTTATGGCTAAAAGATAGCTAATCCTTTTTCTATTCCTAAATAGTTATCTGAACCTTGTTTAATACTCTTTTGCCATTATTATCAAAAATAAACCTGTTTAAGTACCTTTTTGTATTCTTTATTACAGCCCTTTTTCTGCTCCTGCATAAGTTGGCATAAAATGGCGCAAAGCTGGGCCTCATCGCTGCTTCCTATATTTGTAATTATAATTTTTTGTTAAAACCAAAAAGTTAAAAGAAAGAGCAAATGGGATAAATTAACTCAAAATGCCTGCCTTGTAGTGATGTCCCGAATGGTTCGACACGAACGGTTTGCGAACGGTTTGCCACGAACGGTTCGCAAACGGTTCGCCACGAACGGTTCGCCATGGACTCATCATTGAGTAAACTTTGACCCTGTACCTCACAGTCAGCAGACACATTCCAGCCAATCAGCAGCAGACCCTCCCTCCCAGAACCTCCCACCCTTCTGGACAGCATCCATTTTACATTCATTGTGAAGCTGCATTCTTAGTGAGCTGTCCAGGAGGTGGGAGGATCTGGGAGGGAGGGTGTGCTGCTGATTGGCTGGAATGTGTCTGCTGACTGTGAGGTACAGGGTCAAAGTTTACTCAATGATGAATCCGTGGCGAACCGTTCAGCGAACCGTTCGGGACATCACTACTGCCTTGTGTTTGCGCAATAAGGGATCATTGCATAGATATTTCATGGCTTCAAGTCCAAACTTAAGTTTGTTATTTGGATGTAAAGCATTACTAGCAATGGTTAACCACAAATAATCCTGACACCATCTAAAATCAAATAACAGAGACTTTAAGTAGCTGGAATCTCTAATATAAGAGTGTACTTGTTTAACATATATTTGTAAATATAAATCAATGTATTTAGAGAAGGGGGCTGTAATGGAATCAGTTGAGAATATAATGAGTCTACCAGGTGGGTTGGATCAACTTTTATGTATTTTTTGGAAAATATGAAAAATGGATACTACATCTTTTGCTGATAATAGGTATTTTAATGTTGTAATTGTGTTTGATTCAAGGGTCTACCCACACAGAGTGAGAAGACTGTGGCAATAATCTGTTTGTGAATGGTGTAAGCGTTAAAGGTTAACACAGCACAAAGGAGACCCCAATACCATAAAAAATTAACAAATTCACATTGTTAGTTGTATAATGTTTTCAACTTACTAACAAAGAAACATCCATTTGTTTAAATATGCATAGGGATTTGGGGAAGAGGTAACTTTTTTCTCTGGTTTTTACTGTATGTATTTGGGCTGATGCGTACTATGGTCGTTGCTGCCGCCCAGGAGTAATGGGAGTTTGAGCACAGGACTTATTTTTTTTTGTATTTGTATTTACTTTTGTATAACACAGCTATGTTACCATGATGCTGCCCATCCCATGTGTTCCCTATTAAGGGTTAATAAGGGTTAATAAGCATGTAGGGATGTTTATAAAAAAATACCCCTTTCTGTCTCATTAGAGATATCTTTGCCAGAAGCTCAAAGAAGCTACGTGAATGGTTAGAGTGAGGACCCACCTAAGAGGTCTGTCTTGATGTGGCAGGTGGGCATACCCTCTCATGGCCATTGGAGGTAACTAACAACCTCCATTTGTTTAAATATATATAGGGATTTGGGAAAGAGCGCAGGTAACTTTTTTCTCTGGTTTTTACTAACAAAGAGGTTGAATCACTTTTTATATTTGCAATATATTGATTAATCAACAAAGATTAGGATTGGTCAAAATGAGCCTAAGTACTTTTGGATGGTCTTGACAAAGATGCAATGTTGCTTGGTAGATCAGTCCCTTCACATGTCCAGCTTACATTTAGTTTGAGAACATCTGCTAACACTGGAAAAACATAGTTGATGGCATGACTGTCATAAACATTCTTTATGTGCCACAGTTTTTTCGCTTTCAAAAAGTAAGGTTTATGATGCAGCACTCCAAAAAGTCCTGTTCTTGCATGTGGCTTTTTAATGGTAGCTTAAACCTTTCCAGTATTAGCGTTGTGAGCTAGAACCGACAACTTGATTCTTGCAATCATTCCATATTTTGTTTTGGTCTGTATTTCAAAACTAAACTGAGGAAAAGCTCAATGTTTCCTGTATGGCAAAAAAAGTTCACAAAGGAAAAAAGTCTTCTAAATCCTGCTGTAGATGCTCGTCCTTGATTAAATCAATGAGTTCCGCATGGGCTAGACTAATTTTTAAAAGCTATGGTCTTCGCACATCACTATTCATAAACGGTGGATGTTGGCATTGATTCAATTGGTTGCCTAACTCCCATGCATTAACAACATGGTGTAATATGGAGTTTCAGCACTCACACATCAAAATTAAGGTACCTTTATGCAATAAGGTCCACAAATTATTTATTATTTTATTATTGCATTTGTCCATGGCTTCCAAGTTTTTCATTTAATGTTTATTATGTCTTACCAACCTAATATTGATGGTTTATTTTACAATACTCTTCTTGCATTATTTTACAAATAGCCACATGTTGCTAAGTAGGCTACTTTCAAGCCATCATTTAAAACCTTATTGAATAATTATATGAAACCTTTAGAGTCCATTGACATTGTTTGGCAAACTTTTTCTGAAGGAGCTGCAGACACACATAAACCTATTCATCATGCTGAAGAAGGCTCAGGTCTCACTTGGATAGTCTTCAGATCCTCACCGTCCAGAGGTATTTTTGGAAGGGCTGGTAGGCATTATGGTCAGGGCACCAACCACTTCTGGCCTACCTCCCAAAAAAGCCAGGATAGAGGTAGAACAGGTGAGTTCCCGAATAATAGCTTCTTCCCATTATTTCCTGTGGTCCAATTCCACTCAGACACAGTGCAAGAGGTCCATCCCAGACCTTATGTGGTATCCACAAAACAAAGGGCCCTCAGTGATGCAGAGATTCCAACACTTTTCTCCAAAGGAGTGGTTCAATTCACTACAGATGATGATGGTTTCTTCAGCAAAATCTCACTGAAGACTGAAGACTCCTGTCCCATCATTAATCTCCATCAACTCACTGCCTTCATGGTTTACAGGTATTTTCAGCTGGTTCTCCCAATATTGGAGGGACAGCAGTGATTGGACATTGGATGTAACAATCTTTCATCACCTTGATGCAATCATGGGCCCACTGTTTGCTTCATTGATGAACCATCAACTTGCAGTCTTCTTCAGCTGTCTACTTGACCTGGACTGCTTGGCAGTGGACCCATTTCTACAGAGGTGGCCAGGGTTCATAAACCTTCCCTGTTTGTCATGATATCGAGAATACTCCATCAGACAGTGTATTTCTTATTAATTACCTCCTTCTGGCATAGTCAAGCTTGGTTTTCCTGATCTATCAGAAATGACTCGCATGGATCAACTGATGCATCCATTCACCCTTCTACTTCCACAAGATCCACAAGGGAATCCTCTCCCGCTTCTGCTCCTGGACTGTCTTTATATGGTGGCTTGGATGCTTTCTGGGGATCCTGGAATGTACACAGCCTATCTCCAGAGGCTCTTTATCTTCTTTGGTATTCACAGATTGCATGAATGGCTTTTGACCCTTGCTGGCATTGACCTTTTAGGAACACTCTGTTTGAGAAGCGACAGCCTCTCATTCTTTTGATGCGGGCACATCTTTGGCCACCAGTTTCTGTTTGGCAGATTACTCCTCATGCATCTTTTTATTTTAGAGCATTAAAAGAGCAAAATGTGAAGCCTCCTGTTGTGGTAAAATTTAAGATTATAGTAATTTTTTAGTATACATATAATCCTAATTTTAGTAACTACAGGAAATAAATATTTTCCCTCTATTGAATTTGCTTCTTTTTTTTGATGTGCTTTCTTATTAGTTGATGTCTCATATTGTGTTGATATCTTAAAGTATGTTTGAGTATATTTTACACATTATATTTATTCATTCTTGATGTTTGCCATTTTGATTGTTATTTTGGTGCCTTTGATTGCCAGTTAATATATTTAAGGTTATATACTGTTTAAATATATTTATGTAGATGTACCTTTCACATGTTTCTCCTTCTGTTTCTGTTTAATCCCAGACTTTGATGTACTCCCTACTATTTGGAAGCTGTTTCTTTATTCCTGTGATTTGATCAGTGGATTGTTCCTTTACAGTTTATTGTTCTTGTTATACGTATTCTTTATTTCTGTTTTGTCACTACTGCTTTCAAACCAAAGAAAGAGGAACATGCTCTTGTATTACCTCTTATTTGTTTTTGCTTGGTCTATGTTTTATTTCTGATTTGTGCTGCTAGTTGAGTTAGTAAAGAGAGTTTATAGCGAAATAAATTTGATCTATTTCCCCGCTGCGTTGTTCTTGTTTCATATCTATTTCATTTTCTGTAATTACTTTGAGATTATGAATGTATGATTTCTTTGAAATTTTTTAATCATCAGCTATAGCTTTAATTATCTGATTGTGCCCTACCAGTTAGTTATAAAAATCTTTTTTTTAATTAAAACGGTAAAGAGTAAAATGTGTCACTGCAGGAATTCCAGTGATTAGAGTATCATCAGGATTACTAAAGTTACTCAACTTACTAAAGTATGGAGTGTCAGGATTTCAAACTAGAATTTAAATTGACATCAGTATAACCTATGTTCTAACCCGCCCTTGCAATATGTGGGACCAGTGGCAGAACTAATACAGATAGGGCCCCAGTGCAAGAGATTATTTTGCCACTTCTCCCGCATCATGTTTATTTATGGAATATGTGTGTGTGAAAAGAAGGGGTCTATTTGTGTGAAGTGTTGGCATTGAATGCAGTTGTGTATTAATATGTACTATTGCCACTTTAAAGTAGTGGTGTACATGTGTTTGAATACATGGGTGTGTTTGTTTGTGGTTTAGGTGTTTGTATATAATGCTGGTGTTTTGATACAGGAGTGTGTTTGTATGTAGTGTTGGCTTTTGAGAGTAGGAGTATGTTTGTATGTTGTTTTGATGTTTGAATGCTGGCATGCATGCACATCTACATCTATGTGGCTACATTCACTGACACAGAAACACCCTAACGTGAAAATACAGACATGTACCTACTTTGAAGGAATACCCCATCACTTGGTTTGGAACATTTGGTTTATGGATATTCGTTTATTTTTTTCGTACCCACCTGGTTCGGTTCCCGAACGAGGACCACCCCAGCACCTTATTAAAATGTGGAACACTAAGTACAAGAAACACAAAGGAAACAATAAATAGAATGCTCCACTGCGTGGCTGCCATTTCATGCAACCGAACACACGTGGTCTACAGTATGGATGGTGGCCATTTTCTCTCCCGAACGCAGGCAGCGGGACTTGGTCGTCGAGTGCCTGGAACTGATTTCGGCCAGGCACTCCCGTGAACACTGATGGAAATAGACCCGCTGTCCTTTTAAGTTCCCGACCACCTATACGAACAGCATTTGAGAGACATGAACTACCGAATGGCGATATTTTACTTCAGGATTATTGGATCTGTTATATTTGGGGAAAAGGTAGCGATATATTGGTGGTCCGCCACACCCACATTGACACACACAGATACAAACATACACCTACACAAACACATAGACACAGATACAAACTTATATCTACACAAACACATACACTGGCCCACACAGATATATACATACATACATATAGTCACACACACAAACAGATACACACATATACACAAACACAGACAGACACACATATACATACCTACATACACACACAAGCACACACACAGATACACAGATAGACACATGCCGGCATACACACAAAAATACACACATAGATGCAAACATATACCTACACACATATGTGCACACACTACCACACTTACAAACATATACCTACACACACACAAACAGACACATGCAAACACAAATACTCAAAATAGCATACATACAAACATATACCTACACACACATACCTACATACACACTGGCACACAAACCCATGTACACACTGGCACACACACATACACACATTGGCACACACAGAGAAACACACTGACACTCACATACACACACTGGCACACACACACATATATGTATACACTGGAACACACATACACACATTGGCACACACAGAGATACACACTGGCACTCACAGATACACACTGACACACACTCTCACACTTACAGATACACACTGACACAAACACATACACACTGGCACACACTAAGGCACACACACAGATAAAAAAGATGAAAGAAAAAATGGACCCCCATACTCTTGTATTATTTTCTCTCTATTAAAGGTTAAGTTTTAAGCATTCAATATAGGCAGGGGTTTCCTATTGGGTACTACCACACTGGGTACTACCACACTTACAAACATATACCTACACACACACAAACAGACACATGCAAACACAAATACTCAAAATAGCACACATACAAACATATACCTACACACACATACCTACATACACACTGGCACACAAACCCATGTACACACTGGCACACACACATACACACATTGGCACACACAGAGAAACACACTGACACTCACATACACACACTGGCACACACACACATATATGTATACACTGGAACACACATACACACATTGGCACACACAGAGATACACACTGGCACTCACAGATACACACTGACACACACTCTCACACTTACAGATACACACTGACACAAACACATACACACTGGCACACACTAAGGCACACACACAGATAAAAAAGATGAAAGAAAAAATGGACAAAATATACAAAAAATAAAATAAAATGGAAAGAGAGGGAACAAATAGAGAAATAGGGTGTATAGGGTCCACTAGATTCACCTAGTGGTAGTAATCAGTATGCTGGAACAGCAAAATCACAAACCCTAACCTGAACTCATAAGTGAGAGGGCTGGAGTAAGAAGTGGGGTAAAGATAGGGAAAAAGATAAACCTCTTAGAAAAACCCTCCAATGCAAACATAAGTAGAACTATGAATGTCTGGCACAAAACAGGGGTGGAGAATCTAGTCTAAAGTGACACAAAGTATAACTAATAGAAAGCACTAGAGATTGCTATAAATAGTAACAAATGGATACACATCTAGTATCCACTGGCAGAAAGGGACAAAGATGAATGAGTTTCGCTTTCTAAAGAGTAGAAGGACATAATACAATGTCTCAAAATAAACCGAACCAGCTAATAAACTCTAGAGCTCCTAATAAATAAGGTGTCATGGATAGGTTCAAACTGCATACATGATGAAGGAGGTATATGCAGTATATGCAAAGAGCAGCCACCACCCACCCAATTTCCTAGCTAAATAGCTGCTAGAAAGCAGAGTGACAAAGTGTTTCCTATCTCTGACTGCCTAACACGCGTTTCGGCACTCATCAAAGCGCCTTCGTCAGAGGCATCAAACATGGTCCAACGCCGGCCGGTGTATTTATACATAACACAGACCAATGAAATAGGGGGCGTGTAAATACCTCTTGGCGCCAAAGTCGGCGTTCAAACAGGTCCCGCCCACCCTTGTCCGTATGACTGGAAGATGGATAAGTCATATGGTGGAAATTAACACTTTATATAATATTTTGAATTTCCAATACACACAAGTCCAAATATTTCATTGCTTTCCTAATATAATACAATATAATACAATCTAGCAAACAGACTAATTATGCAATGTCCAATAACAGAAACCAAAATATAAATAAAAAAGATAAATTTAAATAGCGGATTGTATTGCACATATTAGTTTTTTAATGTCACACCAGTATAAAACAAGTTGAATTGTTTATAGTTGCTAGGTCAATAAAGATTTAGAGATGGTGGGCATAGATTGAGGTAAACTGACTATAGGGCATGAATGTCCTGCTGATATATGGTGCTAATAAGAGGATGCAATGACTTATGTGTTTGTAACAGAATACTAACACAGTAATACTATCAAAAGGAAAGGTTGGACCAATAAAATCCATAATTAAAATAGTACTGATTTGTAACGACATTATTTACAGTAATATATAAAGGTACAGAGATATTACATTTGCTAAGATGTTAATAGACAAATAAATATCACTCCTAATAACTCATTTATCAATGAAAGGAGTAAATGTAAATCCCTCATTGAGTCCATTAGGGGCCAGAGTGTTAAATCTCTAGATCCAAAAACATTCTCTTTTGAGGAGGGTACAATCTAGATTACCCCCTCTATTACCCAGATGCACTTTTTCAATCCCTGCAAATTTGATCCCTTCTGTATTGCCATGATGATCGTTTTTACTGTGTCTTGACACTGGGGTATCTCTGAAATTTTTGACTGAATGTATGTGCTCCATTACTCGCCTCTTAAAGGGGCGAATGGTTTTCCCCACATATCTAAGACCACATACACACATCAAGAGATAGATCAGTCCTTTCGTATTACAGTTAAAGAATTGTGTAACTTGACACACTTGATTATTTTTTGAATCCAATAAGGTTTTTGATTTTTTCATCATGTATTGGCATGCAACGCATCTACCACATTGGTAGGTGCCCTGTACAGAGAGCCAGTTCTTAGAGATTTTTTTTGTTGAGAAATGGCTAGGGACTAGGACTTCTTTGAGATTCTTTCCCCTCCGTGCCGTAAGGGAAACTAATGGAGTCACTATTCCCTTAAGTTGGGGATCTTGAGATAGAAGGGGCCAAAATCTACCCATCCTGAGTCAAACGTAGCTATACAGCGAATAGGTTCCTGTTCGAATGATGTTTCCTTATCTTTTAGGAGTTCAGATCTATCACTCAGAAGGGCCCTCTGATATGCTCGCTTGAGTCATTGATTGGGATAACCCCTCTCCTTGAACCTAATTCTAAGGAGTTTGGCTTGCTCAATGAAGTCTTCCATGGTTGAGCAATTTCTCCTTAGACGGAGGTATTGGCCAATTGAGTGTAACAGGATGGTGACTCTCCCATCTCAGCATGGTGTTGGTCGAGGTGGGTTTCCTATAAAGGGTGGTCTCAATCTCCAAACCTTTGGAAATTTTGAAGGTACAATCCAGAAAATTTAGTGAGGATCCACCAATCTCTATCGTGAACCTTAGGTTCAAATTGTTGAAGTTCAATCTTTTCACAGAGATACACACGGACACACACAGATACAAATACACACTGGCCCACACACAATTTGCAATTTACATATTGTTAATCACCCCCCCTGCTACACCATAATGTAAAGTACAGAAGGGTTAAAAATAGGTTATAACATAAACAATAAACATTTAGTATAATGCGTTGGACCTTTTCTAGCTTTAATTTATGCATAATGTTTAATTTACATCACAACACAGACGTTGAAAAAAAATATGTTAACACAGTAGTTCCCAAACTTTTTAGGTTCAAGGCGCCCTTAATATTTAAATATTATTCCAAGGCACCCCAAGTCAAACATTTTTCTAGGTTTTATATATGAACAATGCTGCGGCATATACTGGGCCCCAGTTTGGCAGAAATGCTTGCCGTTCAGGCACAGATCCAAAACCTAACCTTGGGAGTGGCACTGGTAGATTATTTAAAGAAACAATTCAGGCACAGTAACCACTACATTATGTTGTAGTAGTTATGGTGCCAGTAGTGCCCTCCCAGGGTAAGTAGTCAAACTGTTTAAGAACAGTTTGACAATTTACCTGGGGTCTGCCCGGGATTAAAAATATGTTAACACAGTGGTTCCCAAACTTTTTAAGTTTAAGGCGCCTTTAATATTTAAATATTATTCCAACGCGCCCCAAGTCAAACATTTTTCTAGGTTTTATATATGTACAATGTTGCGGCATATACTGGGCCCCAGTTTGGCAGAAATGCTTGCCGTTCAGGCACAGATCCAAAACCTAACCTTGGGAGTGGCACTGGTAGATTATTTAAAGAAACAATCCAGGCACAGTAACCACTACACAGTAACCACTGGTTATGGTGCCAGTAGTGCCCTCCCAGGGTAAGTAGTCAAACGTTTTAAGAACAGTTTGACAACTTACCTGGGGTTTGCCCAGGATAGGGGCTGTAGTGTGTGTGTGTGTGTCAGGGGTGCATTGTGCATGTGTGTGTGAGGGGTGCAGTGTGTGTGAGGGTTGCAGTGCGTGTGTGAGGGTTGCCTTGTGCTAGCGTGTGAGGGGTGCAGTGTGCATGTTTGTGAGGGTTGCACTGTGTGCTTGTGAGAGGTGAAGTGTGTGAACGGGGTTGCATTGTGTTTGTGAAGAATGTAGTGTGTGTGTGTGTATGTGTGTGTGAGAGGTGCAGTGTGTGTGTGTATGTGTGCCAGTTTGTGCATGAGGGGTACAGTGTGAGTGTGGGGAAGGTTGTGTGAGGGGTACAGTGTGTGCGTGGGGGTGGCAAAGTGTGTATGTGGGGGTAGTGTGTGTGTGACGTGCAATGTGTGTATGGGGGTTCATTGTGTTTGTGAAGGATGTAGTGTGTGTGTGTGAGGGGTGCAGTGTATGTGTATGGGGGCAGTTTGTGCATGAGGGGTACAGTGTGTGTGATGGGTACAGTGTGTGTGAGGGGGGCAGGTTGTGTGAGGGGTACATTGTGTGTATGAATAGGCAATGTGTGTGTATGGGGGTAGTGTGTGTGTATGGGGGACAGTGTGTGTACGTGGAGCAGTGTGTGTGTGAATGGGGGGCAGTGTGTCTGAATGGGGGCAGTGTGTCTGAATGGGGGGCAGTGTGTGTGTATTGGGGCAGTGTGTGCGTATGGGGGAGCAGTGTGCAGTGCCGGTGCTAGGATTTTAAGTTACACAGGCGAACATGCATTTTGGTGCCCCTCAACCTCCTTTAAAAAAAAAAAATGCATCTTCACCTGTGTGTATTTCCTCCCAAGCCACAGGCATAATTTTTCAGTCACACAGTCATACAAACACAGAAATAATCATACAGAGACATTTAGACACATACAGTCAGTCAGAGACATACAGACATACAGGCAAAGACATACATGCATACAGAGACATGAAGGCATATAAAAACATGCATACATACAGAGGCATACCGTCATACAGACACATACATACATACATACAGAAACATACATACAAAGACATCCAGGCACATACATACATACATACAGGCATACAGAAACATACAGGCATGCAGACACATACATACATACAGGCATACAAAGACATGCATGCATACAGAGACATGCATGCATACAGAGACATACTGCCATACAGACACATACATATATACAGGCATACAGAGACATACATATATACAGGCATACAGAGATACAGGCATACAGAAACATACATACAAAGACATACAGGCATACATACAGAGACATACAGCCATACAGAAACATACATACAAGACATACAGGCATACAGACACATACAAACATTCATACATAGAGAGGCAAACCGTCATACAGACATACATACATACATAAACATACATACAAAGACATACAGGCATACAGAGACACACAGACACATACGTACATACAGAGACATAAAGGCATACAGTTACACACATGCATACAGAGACATATATACAGACATTCAGAGACAAACAAACATTTAGTTACATACATGCATGCATACAGATGCATGCATACAGAGACATACATACATAGAGATAGATACATACATAGAGATAGATACATACATACATACAGAGACATACATACACAGACATACATACACAGACACAGAGACATACATACAGAGACAGACATACATACATACAGATACATACATGCATGTATACAGAGACATACATGCATGCATACAGAGACATACATGCATGCATACAGATAGATACATACATAGAGATAGATACATACATACAGAGACATACATACAGAGACATACATACACAGACATACATACACAGACATACAGAGACAGACATACAGAGACAGACATACATACATACAGATACATGCATGCATACAGATAGATACATGCATGCATACAGATAGATACATACATACATACAGAGACATACATACAGAGACATACATACAGAGACATACAGAGACATACAGAGACAAACATACATACAAACAGAGACATACTGACATACATACAGAGACATACACACATACAGTGACATACATACAGAGACATACATACATACAGAGACATACATTCAGACAGAGACATACATACATACATACAGAGACATACAGAGACATACAGACATACATTCATACAGACATACATACAGAGACATACATACAGACAGAGACATACATACATACAGAGACATACAGACATAAAAACAGAGACATACATAGAGACATACATACAGACAGACAGAGACATACATACATACAGAGACATACATACATACAGAGACATACATACAGAGACATACTGACATACATACAGAGACATACACACATACAGAGACATACATACATACATACAGAGACATACATACAGAGACATACATTCAGACAGAGACATACAGACATAAATACAGAGACATACATACATACATACAGAGACATACATAGAGACATACAGACACACATTCATACAGACATACATACATACATACAGAGACATACAGACATAAATACAGAGACATACATAGAGACATACATAGACATACATAGAGACAGACATACATACAGAGACATACATACAGACATACATACAGACAGAGACATACAGACATCATACAGAGACATACATACAGACATACATACAGAGACATACATACAGAGACATACACAGACATACATACATACATACATCATACAGAGACATACATACAGAGACATACATACAGACAGAGACATACATACATACATACAGAGACATACAGACAGACAGACATACAGACATCATACATACAGACATACATACATAATTACATACTTACATCTGTTAAATCTTGTCCCCTGGGTGCATGCTGTCCGGCTCTGTGGAGTCCAGTCCTGCAACCCAGCCCCATCACAGGGCGCCAGCCGCGCTGTGTGGGACACAGGGAGCAGGGATATGATGTCATTCATATCCCCGCCCCCTCCACACAGCCTGCAGCAGACACCAGGATAGGAGGTGGGCGGGCCGAGGCTGAGCTCCGCGGGCGGGAATCTCTGGGCTGCGCTCGGCCACTCTACAAGTAGTAACCAGCTGGAGGGGAGCCAGGTGCGCTTCCCTCCTTCCTGTCTGCCTGATGTCGCGCCCCCAGGGCTGGTGCGCCCTAAGGCGGCCGCCTGGGCCGCCTTATGGTAGCGCCGTCCCTGGCAGTGTGTGTGTGAATGGGCAGGCAGTGTGTGTGTATGGGGGGGATAGTGTGTGTGTGTGTTTGTGTATGGGGGCAGTGTGTGTGTATGAGGGAGCAGTGTGTGGGGGGAGTTGTTGTGTGATGTGGGGTCTGTGGGAGTAAAAGGGCAAATTCATAAATATATACTTTATTTTTTTTAATTAAAAATAATATTTTTGATACCCCCCTCCCTGCTTACCTTTGCCAGGGAGGGGTGACAGTAATCCCTGGTGGTCCGGTGGGGAAGCCCTGGTGGTTCAAGTGGTGTCAAGCCTCAGGAGCTACTAGAGTTCACTCTCGCGAGATTCGGAGCGTTGCCGTGGTAACCGCGGCAACATTCTGAGCTTGCGACAGGAGAACCTGGCAGAGCTGCATGTTAGAGCTCCCCCGGGTCCTCACTCCTTCCCCTTCCATCTGCCAGCATTACACTGAGAGCACAGTTCCCAGTTCTACGATCATATGAAATATCTTGCGGTGCCCATGTGTGCCCGTCACACACAGTTTGGGAACCGCTGTGTTAAAACATATAAGCAATAAGTAAAAGTGCCCCATCTCTCTCTATTTTTTATTTTATGTTTAATGCTGCATTATAATGAACATTTTAGGAATATGCATGTGTTCTTAATATAACTTTATATATATATGTATATTTAAGTTAAGAAATACAAGCAAGTTTTAAAGAATTAAATTAGGTTCTGAACAATTAAAAAAATACATGATTTGAACAGGACTTGAGGATGGACCAATTGGAAAACCCTACAGGTGGTCCTAAAACAGAAGGAAGGAGGATGCTCACATGATGCGTCAATTTTGGAGACGGACCAGTAAACTCCCCTTGTGATCAAGGAATCACTGGGAGCATAGTGAAAACCAACCGTGTTTAGCATTTCAAGTGAGCTTTATATGCTTAATACTTACTACTGATGATTTAAAGGCTTTTAATACTTTTTGTACAATAATATTGTAAATGGTAAAATGCTATTGCAGCCGCCTTGGATTCTCTGTGCTTGTAATCGAACTGCTACAGATTGCTAGACAAGAGGATGTTTTATTTTTTTACTGAACAACACACTCTCCTCCAGAATATTTTCTTTCTATAGACAGTGAAAAATAAATGATAACAACTGTAAATATTTGATTCCATTGTGGTATTAAGTGGCAGTAACTAGCAGTGTAACATTGCGCTAGACATTAACAAGAGTGTCTCACTAGGAAGAATGAAGCAGGCTATCTCTGTTACTCAAGGTTCATGTTTTGTGAGCACCAATGTGGGAATAGCTAGGCAAGAAGAACTTTTTTTTTTTTTCTGAACAACACTCTTCCTAAAAAAAATATTTTCTTTCTACAAACAGTTAACAAAAAAAAAGTTGTAGCAACTGTATGTTGGTTATCTTCTGGTTATGTGTTAAAAAAATCCTCACAAATTTTATAGTTAGTTACCTCTTAAATATTTCCACAGAGAGAAAGAAAAGAAAAAACACAAAACATAAAAATAACTTCTAACTGTTTTATGTCTACTATAAATTGCATTTATGAAAAAAAAGGGGCCTTTGATGTGAAGGGAATTTTGAAGAATTACATTTTCAGTTTGGCTTGATAAATTGAGAAGCTGTGTACTCTTAATAAATACTTTGAGGACTTTTATCTGAGAGAAGTGCTTTTGTAAAATCAAAAAGTAACCACCGTTGCATGATGCCTGCCAAGGAAGTGTCAGATCTAGTAGGGAAGCAATATAATCATTGTTCAGCACTAGCTTATTGCCATGTCATAACTCTTCTTGAATGTTTCCAGTGGTGTAAACAGTGTATTAATGTATTTTTAAATGACATAAAGTTTCAACAGGTTTTTAATTAATGAGTATGTTTTACTGGGAAAACAAGAAAAAGGAAGATATTCCAGCACTAGACAAATGTGGTGTAACAGTGGTTTTATTCAGTCATCACATGGAGGCAACATTTTGACCCACCAGGAGTCTTTCTCAAGCCATGTTTAACTACATTTCATGCACAGAAAATAAGGTGTCCTCTAACCCAAACCCTAGCCACTTTTGTTTATGTTTTGCACCTGTATCATGTGACTGTGTTCAAGTCATATCACATGATTGAGCATATGATTGTGTTGCTAATTTTTATCACACAATCTCATTAAAACTTTTATACTTATTTGTTAAGGTAATTAAAGGGACACTATAGTCACCACAACAACTATAGCTTATTGAATTTGTTCTGGTGAGTAGAATCATTACCTTCAGGCTTTTTGCTCTAAGCACTGTCTTTTCAGAGAAAATGCAGTGTTTACATTACAGCCTAGTGATTACTTCACTGGCCACTCCTCGGATCCTTCCTGGGTCATGGCTGCCTAAAATGTATCCAAACATTCAGTGTCTCCCCCCTCTGCATGCAGACACTGAACTTTCCTCATAGATTCAATTCATCTCTATGAGGAGATGCTGATTGGCCAGGGCTGTGTTTAAATCATGCTGGCTCTGCCCCTGATCTGCCTCTTTGTCAGTCTCAGCCAATCCTATGGGGAAGCACTGTGATTGGATCAGGCTACCACTTCTGATGATGTCAGCAGACTGCTTGTTTTTTTTTAGGTAAACAGCATGTACAGTTACAGTTTCTGGCTTGAACACAGTAAGATTTTGCTATATTTATGGAGGCATGAGGGGCCAAGGGGGGGCTGGATGGTGGTTTTAACACTACAGGGTCAGAAATACATATTTGTGTTCCTGACCCTATAGTGATTCTTTAAGGGTGGCACTCCACCCATTTGTCAATTAGAGGTCTATTTATACCTACACCTTTTTAAGTTACAACTGGGTTTGAGAAAGGGGTTTGAAACAGTATGCACAATATATTTATAAAATTAAATGCTCTCACTTCATATTTTTATTTCTTTAATTGCATGCATCCATGTGAAGTATCCACCAACAAAGTTCCACTTTGAGGTCTAACTTGGGGGCAACCAGTTGGCTGTAGGATGGGAGCACACTGATATTAGTTAGGCTGACAGAGTCAAATGACTAGCACGCTCTCCCAATAGGCATATCACTGCGGGACTATATCATTCACTCATGGACTCAGCACCTTCTTGACTTGCTGTGTGCCTTGACAAACTTTTTATGTAGCAATAGGTGAAAAACTAAAATGCAAACACTACCTAGATTTGTCTCTGTTTATCAGCTGCTTTTATGTGCTAGAAGTAACATTCAGGAAATCATTTTCTCTACTAAGATCAGTAAACCCAGTTTATAAACTCCCTTAATTAATTGCTCTCAGTTTATAGAGCTACACGCATTTCACTGGACTAAAAGTGGACATCATGCAGTAAGTGTTAATCTGACCTAGATTTGATTTGATTGACATTTTCTGTGTGATGACTGAAATAAAAAGCACTGCTAATTGGATAATGTAACCTGATACTTTGATAATATGGGACATAATGTTTTTAAATATTTTTGAAAAAACGTTGTCTTACATTTAGATTTTTTTTATATGCGGATATGATATTGTTGCATGTTATTTATGTTTATTTTTGTATGATGTCATGATTATGTGACTATTCGTTTGTACACACACTTGTTTTTGCACCTTAATTGATTGGCTATTGAATGGAGTTTATTCTGGGTTTGTGTTAGCTTGATAAAGGCGCGTGGAAGCTGAAACGTATGGTTTTCTAATAAAATCTGCTTAAACACCATCTGTATGAGCCTGGTCCAACTATCTTCATGATTATTATCTGAGACCATGTGACATTTAAATGGCACATACATGTTATTTTTAACTGATTTGTTTGCTCCAGACTTTATTTATATATGTCAAAGCTGGAGCAGTTACACGTTTACATAGTTAAAGAATTAAGCTAAGTGTGAGTGTTCTGTTATTTGTGTTACTCTGGTTTACCCCTGTTGGCAGATAATTGAGCAGTGAGACTGCAGAGGTAGGATCAATACTGCAAAACTGCTTCATTAAACTAAAGTTGTCTTGGTTCTGATAATGTCCATTTATGCTATATAACAACATTTTAGTAGTAGTGTGCCCCCCAAAAATCTAGAAATCCAGTCGAGTGCTAGTCCTAATTTTTTAAATTGAGGTGTAATTTGTGTACTGTGTATGCTGACTATTAATACGGGCTGTGTATGGGGGCTGCTTGTGGAATTGTGTGTCTTCTGTCCGTACTCCCACCTCTGATGCTCGCCTTCAAGATTTCTCGAGGGCTGCACCGTTCCTGTGGAACTCACTTCCCTCCTCGTTAGATGCTCACCCAGTCTCCACTCCTTCAAAAAATTGTTAAAAACCCACTTCTTCATAAAAGCGTATCAATTAAACTGTTAATAGCTCCCGACAAATTCCTCTTCTGCAACTGTCACTAGTCTAATACTATCCCTACCTTTTTGTGTCATTTTACCCCACTCCTTCTAGCATGTAAGCTCATTGAGCAGGGCCCTCAACCCCTCTGTTCCTGTGTGTCCAACTTGTCTGGTTACAACTACATGTCTGTTCGTTCACCCATTGTAAAGCTCTGCAGAATTTGATGGCGCTACATAAATAACAATAATAATAATAATAATAATAATATGTCATATTGTGTGTTTGGTGGTGTGGGTATGTGTGGAGCTGCTTGTGATATTGCATATGAGAGGCAGCTTGTGGGGTTTTGTGCGTGTTTGTGGATTGTCAGTTGTGTTTTGTTTGTGGGGACTGTGTATATTTTTGTGTGGCTTATTTGAATTATTTGTAAGAGGGGACTTCTTCTGACGCTCTGTGTATACCTGTGAGTGTTATTGGCTTCCCTGGGGTCTAGTGGGGACAGGTATTGTAACATACTGGGATGTCAAGTGTACCTGCTCTATGCCATCACATAGAGAATCATTGCCTTGTCTCCTCTATGAGGAGCATTGGATTGGATAGTCACCCTGGAAAGGCATGCCTCTAAGATGACTTCACTGGAGGTGGAGGGGGAGGTCGCGGCAGCACTCAGGGAGAATAAGATGATTAATATGTTTTATTTTAATTTATTTCAGATATGTATTCCTAACTCTACAGTATTCCTTTAACCCCTTAAGGACTGAGCCAAATGTACATGTTGTGATCAAAACAAAACTTAAACAAAAACTTGAATTTGCGTTATATGTCTCTTCAGGCGTAATTCGCCTCTTTCATATTATGTGCACCCACACTTATTATACATCATTTTATTCAGGGAAACAGGGCTTTCATTTAACATCAAATATTTAGGTATGAAACATAATTTAATATGAAAAAAATATTTAAAAATGGGAGAAAATAAGAATGTAGTTCTACGTGACATTCTAACTGTGAATGTCATAATACTGTTTGCTTTTACTGCAATAAAATACACATATTTGTATTCAGCCATGTCTCACGTGTAAAATAGTACCCCCTATGTATAGGTTTTGGGAAGTTACAGGGTCAAATATAGCATGTTAAATTTTTCAGTTTTTTCACATTGAAATTCACCAGATTGGTTACGTTGCCTTTGAGAGCGTATGGTAGCCCAGGAATAAGAATTACCCCCATGATGGCATACCATTTGCAAAAGTAGACAACCCAAGGTATTGCAAATGGGGTATGTCCAGGCTTTTTTAGTAGCCACTTGGTCACAAACACTGGCCAAAGTTCGTGTTAATATTTGAAAATGCAAAAAACTATTTTGAACACCAATTTTGGCCAGTGTTTGTGACAAAGTGGCTACTAAAAAAGACTGAACATACCCCATCTGCAATACCTTGGGTTGTCTACTATTGCAAATTGTATGCCATCACAGGGGTTATTTTCATTCCTGGGCTACCGTATGGTCTCAAAGGCAACATAACCAACCTGGCGAATTTCAATGTGAAAAAACTGAAATGCAAGTCTTATATTTGACTCTGTAACTTTTGAAAACACCATAAAACATGAACATGAGGTTATACTCAGGAGGCTTCGCTATACACAAATATTAGTGTTTCAAAACAGTAAAATGTATAACAACAATTATATTGTCCGTGTAATTGCCATATGTGTGTGTGAAAAATGCAAACTTTTTTTACTTTAGCTGACAATATCGTCGTTGTAATACATGTTACTGTTTTGAAACACTAATATTTGTGTTCAGCAAAGTCTTCCGAGTAAAACAGTACCCCCCATGTACAGGTTTTATGGTGTCTTGGAAAGTTACAGGGTTATATATATATATAGCTAGCAAATTACATTTTTGGTCTGAGTTGTCAGGCAGGACCCGCTAATTGTAATTAATAAAATGACCTAATTATGTAAAATGATAGAATGCCCGCCGTCCTTAAGGGGTTAAAGTCATACAAAAAGAAAAGTGGAGCTTTAGTGTAAGTACTGGCTACCAAGATTGGGATTAACCCCTGACTATTGTGCACTTAACTTTGACAAAAAGAAAGTAACCAGTGATAAAACTTAAGCTTTACTGAAAATGTTTTTAAATATGTTTTACAATAGCAAGTCTTTTTTCTTTTATATATGCTTCAGATAATATATATCAGTGAAAGGAAAAGCAGTTGAGCTGACCAGCTCCTATATTTACAAAGTAATCTAAGGGGCAAGAATAGTTAATAAAAAGTAAATAAATAATTAGCTCGAGACAGTTGAAAAAGACAGGTAAAGAAAAACCCCTTAGAAGTATAACAGGTATATCTATCACTGGCTGCCCTTCAAAGGCACCTGTTCAGCAGTTTCAGTCTACTAGGCTGTACTAATAAACCTTTCCCTGCCTGGAATTACTGTCCATTAATATTAATGTAGAAAAAAAACATTAGTTCCATACGTTCTCTCAATATATGGGGATTTTGTCCAATAAGTGAATTAATTATTGTTGTTCCAGAGTATACACTCACAGTATTACTCTCTCTACATATGAGATTTTAGAAACATTTTCAGTTGTCTAAGCACAGCCAAAGTATACCACACAAAGTATCTTAATCCTAGAGTGACCATTCATCCATAGTGGTGTACATACACCTGTGGATACAGCACTGCTTCACTCCCACCTTATTTGATTACTATTCCCTGTCCTAATGTGTTTTACACCCCACCTCCTATAGAATGTAAGCTCATTTGGGCAGGGTCCTCTTCAACCTATCGTTCCTGTAGGTTTTCTTGTAATTGTCCTACTTATAGTTAAATCCCCCCTCTCGTAATATTGTAAAGCACTACGGAATCTTTATTCTGCCTGTTTCACTGTATGTCCAAATTATATTAGCACACCCAAAGCATCACATGGCAGTAAAGTCAACCTGAAAAATGAAGGCACAGTGGAGATAAGTAGGTTTTCATCTTACCCGTGTGCACTGTTCATCCTAATAGGCGGCTAAATATCTGCATGAGATTGTTATATCATTCCATTCTGTTACACAACATTATTAAACCTCTGCAGTGCAACAGATTGCTTTTAACTTGAAACAGAATTGATAAACAAAAAATAAAGCAAACAAGTTATGACATTTTTCTGAGATTTTGAAATATTTTTTTCATGTAATGTTTTCACTTTGAAGTTCTGCAATTGGTTGTTTTTGAAGCTGTATGTTGTACGTTGATTGTTAATTTTTTTCTTTGATCTTACGTTACAGTGATTAAGGCCTGCACTGTGTGTTTAATGTTAGAATCAAGTTAAAAAGCAATAATGGTTGAAAGTTAAAAAAAATAAGCAATGGGGATTTTAATAAAATATAATAAAAGCCTGGTTCCTGCTACTTTTTAAGCGACAATGAACCATTCTTATCAAGCAAAAACTATAGCAATTCTTCAGCAAAATTATACATTCAGACATCCATAAAAAATAACAAATTGTCTCTGCTACTAGCTGAGACCTTACCTTAGCTGTTTGAATTGCAGGTGGATACGGTTTTGATTGCAAATTACTTTAAGTGCGATCTTTGATTGACTATTTGCCTTGTGTCTCCCCATATATGGATTTGATACACAAATGCTCGCTGCAATTTGTGTGTGGAATGTATATGCTTTTTTTTTCATTTTCCAACATTTTTATACTTATATTTATATTTGAGTTTCATATGTAAATTAATCTACAGTTGGAATCAAAATTATTCAACACTCAGTGAAAATCATTTTTTTTGTCAAAATTTACAGACTTTCAGCTGTTTGCAATTAACACGTCAAACAAAAGCAATAATGAATGCTTGAAGTGGCTTCCACAAATTCAACTAAATTGCAACAATGTGCAATGTCAATCAACAATGGTTAAGGCCAGTAAGGTATTGTAATGCATGAAAAAGGGCATTAATTCTCGGGATGAGTATCATTTTGCCTCTTTATAAATCACTGGTAAGACCATACATTGAATATGCTGCTCAATTCTGGGCACCTGTTCTAAAGAAGGATATCATGGCACTAAAAAAAGTGCAGAGGCGGGCTACAGAATTAATTAAAAGAATGGAACATATCAGCAATGAAGAAAGGTTAACAAATTTAAACCTCTTTAGTTGAGAAAAAATGTGAAGGAATGTGCTACAAACTTCTGCTGATACAAGCAGAAGTGAAGGAATTAACTTTTAACCCTTTCATACATGGAAGGACTTAACTAAGGCAAATGTTTTAACCCTTTATTTACCTTTATCAATTACAACAGAGATCTATTAACCCCTTCAGGACTGGACTGTTTTGTCCATGTTGTACGTTAAGGACCAGAGCTGTTTTAACACTTTTGTAGTGTTTGTGTTTAGCTGTAATTTTCCTCTCTCTCATTTACGGTTCTCTTACAGTTGCCTCCAGGCTGTCTGGAAGTTGGACCGTAGAAAGGATGCTCCTAGCGCTCACCAAAGGACCATCAGCAACGTAGACACCATAACTACTGCGTAGACACTATAAATACTGCAGACTCCACAAACCACCGCTGCTGGACTGGTATCTAGCCGTCTGCTGTCCACCCAGGCCCTACGACCAGGCTCCAGGGTCCAGTGGGTGATCTCTCTTCCTTCTGCAGGGTGAAGCAGGATCAGGAACAAGAGCTCTTACAAGAGCTCAGTAGCTAAGGGAGTATGAAGAGCATAGCAATCCCTGTAGTGATTATAGCTGTCCCCTACAAATATGAGTCGAGGCTGCAAGTTAGAGGGACAAGTCATTCTGTTTTATTGGCACCAAAAGGACCTTCTTTTATGCAGGTTTTCCTTACATAGGACCACCCACAGGGTTTTACAGAACAACCAATAACACACGTACATTACAGAAAACACTCCTAGCAATTACACACAAAATCCTCCCCTTCTGCCTGTGATATAATTATGGTACACAATGGTTAACATAATTATCACAAGCAGGAAAAATACAGTTTTTATACATGTACTATAACTTTAAAATCATACATCCAATCTTCATAAAAATTACATATTCAGAATCAACACACTTTAAATATAAACATAACCAAAACTCACACAAATCCCTCCAGTGGATAAAAAGTTAGACGAAAGTCCCTTATGACCGACTGTTTTTTCCTGCCCAAAACAGTTCCATAGATGCGGCCGGTCAATTTTAAGCAGAAAAATGACGTGTGCTCGAATTGCCGAACGGGACTTAGTCTCTGCAGCTGAAAGTTCAGTGTACGAAATGGTAAGGGTCACCGGTGTTCGTTGAAATGTGTAGCCAATTTCAGTTCCATGAATTTGGCTACACACACCGCTGACCTCGTTCGAATGAACAAAGATGGCCGCTGCCACGTGTTGGTTTGCACGAACTGCGGCCACCCAGCGGTCGGCAATTTACCTACAGCAGGCTCCCAGCCTGGGAGGTAAATTGCCTGCACACTTCCACTTCAGGGTGGTCCACCTGTGTTTTACTGGTTCAGTAAGCCCCATTTACTGAACCAAGTGGGAGAAAGCCAGGAATAAGTTATTTTACAGGTCTGGGGACATAGTCTTAATGGGGCATTGTTCACCAAAGTCACAATATGTCACCAGACAGTTCTTAAAGGGCCATACACACCCAATTAAAGTCCATAAGTTTTCAGGGGCACAATCTCCCAGGGGCCATAGTCATGAGAAAGGGAGCTGGCAAATAGGCTTCTCCACAACCCAAGGAAGCAGGGCAATTTGTCATTTAAAGGGCCAGTTACAAATGGCAGTTTGTAACATAGCTCCCCTTTTGGAGGGAGACTAACCAGGCACCTGATCTTCTGTCGTTCAGTGCCTAAGTTAGTCTCGCAGCCCACCAACAAATAAACATTAGTAGCACAGAAGCCCCCCCACAATAAATAGTACTGGCCTGTAGGTTCCAGGTTGTAGGATGAAAATGCAGCATCCTCGGCCTTCCTGTTGCAGCTGGGCAAATAGCTGGTGGTACTTGGGGGGCAGAGGTCAGCGGCGCTCTGCCCTGATGCCAGCGCTTCTGCTGGGGTGAGGGGGTTGCAGGCCAGTCCTGTAGCAAGGGGGTCGGTAGGACAGAGCCCAGCGGCACTCTGCCCAGCTGCCAGCTATTCTGCTGGGGAAATTGGGGCATAGTCCTGCCCGGTGGGAAAGGGAACATGGGGGTCAGTGGTGGTTAACATCTCCACTGTTAACCCTGGGCCCAAGTTATGAGTTAGCTGGGGAGGGGAGAATTGGCTTACCTCCTCCATCTGATACTCCTGCGGCCGCTGTGGAGGGAGGTCGATGCTCTCCTCTCCCTGTAGCTGGGTCTGCCGCTGGTGATCTGGGCTGCCTGTCCAGCATCCCTGTAGGGCTGGTAGAGAGAATGTGGTCCCATCTCTACCTGCCTGCTGGGGGTCCTGCCAGGACCCGTCTATGAGGTCCGCTGACTCGGGTACCTCGGGTTGTGGTTGGGGAAGGAGACCGGTTGTCTCTTCCCTCTGCATGGTGCACTGCCGCTGGGGAGGGAGGTCGCTGCTCTCCTCTCCTTGTAACTCGGGCTGCCGCTGGGGAGGGAGGTCGATGCTTTCCACTCCCTGTAACTCACCCTGGGGTTGGGGATCTGGGCCGTACATTGGAATTTTCGAACGGGACTTAGTCTCTGCATCTGAAAGTTCAGTGTAGGAGAAGGTAAGGGTCGTTGAAACGTGTAGCCGATTTCAGTTCCATGGATTTGGCTACACACACCGCTGACCACTTAAAGGGCCATACACACCCAATAAAAGTCCATAAGTTTTCAGGGGCACAATCTCCCAGGGGGCAAAGTCATGAGGAAGGAGGCTGGCAAATAGACTTCTCCACCACCCAGGGAAGCAGGGCAATTTGTCATTTAAAGGGCCAGTTACAAATGGCAGTTTGTAACAGGTTCCCATACAAATTATATATTGTTTTTTTCAGGACAAAAAGGGGTTTTCTTTACATACCATTATTTGTATCATGTCATATAATTTACTTTTAAAAATAATAAAATATGGTGAAAAATTGATTAAAAAAACATGTTTTTTGACTTTTACTTGAAAAATATTTTATTTACCTAAAATAGCTAATGAAAAAAAACTGCTTTAATAGCTTCAAATTTTTGTCCTGAGTTTAAAAACACCCAGTGTTTACCTGCTTTTCACATTTTTTTGCAAGTTATAGGGCTATAAGTACAAGTAGGAAATTGCTGTTTCAAAATATATATTTTTAAAATGTATCAATAGTGACATTGTAACACTGTTATCTGTCATAAATCTCTGAATCACACCTCACACGTACACATATTTTTAAAGTAGACAACCCAGGGTATTCAATATGGTGTATGTCCATATTTAGTACCCAGGGCTGTCATTTTTAGTAGCCACTTAATCACAAACACTGGCCAAAGTTAGCATTTATATTTGTTTGTGTGTGAAAATTGCAAAAAACTAAATTGAACACTATAAAACTCAGAAGACTTTGCTTAACACAAATATTAGTGTTTCAAAACAGTAAAAGATATCACAACACTTATTTCTTCAGTGAAAGTGCTGTTTGTGTGTGAAAAATGCAAAACAAAATCACTTTCACTGACAATTTCATCTCTGTGATATGTTTTACTGTTTTTTAAACACTAATATTTGTGTTCAGCGAAGTCTCCTGGGTTAAACAGTACCCCCATGTACATGTTTTAGGGTGTCGTAGAAAGTTACAGGGTTAAATACATGTGCTAGCAAATAGAGTTGAGCCAACACCTGGATGTTCGGGTTCGGCCAAACTTCATAAAAAAGTCAAACTTGACCCCGAACTTGACCCCAAACCTGAACCCCATTGAAGTCAATGGGGACCCAAACCTTTGGGCACAAAAATGGATCTAAAAAAGTCCTGGAAAGGGCTAGAGGGCTGCAAAAGGAAGTAAAATGGAAGTGAGAGTAGGACAAGTGCCCTGCAAACAAATGTCGATAGGGAAATCACTTAAAATAATATAAAAATTAAAAATAATCTGATCCTATTCATTGCCGCGGCTGCATCTAGTATCGGGTATCAGGGAGCTATCTACCAAAAGGATGAAAGACCTAAATTGGTCTTTCAGCCAAATTTACTAATACTAAGTAAGGATTACTTAGTATTAGTAAATTCAGCCCCTACTCGCTATATCGCAAGTAGGGGCATGTCTAGTAAGCAGTGAGCAGCTTGTGGCTGCTCACTGTAAAAAAAACAACAACAGAAAACCTATTGCCCCCCACTCCTGTGCAACGGGTGGGGGCCCAAAATAAGAATGTGGAGGGGGGATCTACTGTCTCCCCCGCCCTGAGCGGCGGATGGGGGCCGTAAATAACAATAAGGTGGGGGACCTACTGTCCTCCCAGGCCCCCACCCCTGAATGTTTGGTGGGGGCCTTAAATAAAACTGGAGGGGACCTAATGTCCTCACTCCCCTTAGCGGTGGGTGGGGGCCATAAATAAACATTGGGAGGGACTTATTGTCCTCCCCCCTGGCGCCCACCCCCCTCGGCTTATACTCGAGTCAATGTCTGTATTATGGCAACTTACATTGCCATAATACAGACCAGGACCGCTGGGCTCATTACAAGCTCTTACTTACCTGTGCAGCAGCTCACAGTGTAGATCAGCTCACAGTGTAGATATCGCGAGAACCGCGGCCGTCAGATTATTAAAATACTAAAAATAATAAAATAATAACAATATTAAAATAATAATAAAATAATAACAATATTTAAAAAATGCCCTTCCCCCACCCAGTTTACACACACTATACAAACACACACACTCTGCATCATATACACACACACTGCATTCACATAAACACACACTCTGCATCATATACACACACACTGCATCATATACACACACACACTGCATCATATACACACACACTGCATTCATTATATACACACACACTGCATTATATATATGCACACTGCATTAATTCTATACACACACACTGCATTCATACAAACACACACACACTGCATTCATACAAACACACACTCTGCATTATATACACTCACACACTCTGCATTCATTATAAACACACACTACACAAACACACACACACACTGCATTCATTATATACACACAGTAAATTAATATTCAATTAATGTAATTTTTGGGGGATATAATTTTATTTAGAAATTTACCAGTAGCTGTTGCCTTTCCCAACCTAGGCTTATACTCGAGTCAAGTCCCAGTTCCCATTTTTTTGTGGTAAAATTAGGGGCCTCGGCTTATATTCGGGTCGGCTTATACTCCAGTACATACGGTAATCCATTTTCACCCATGGAGGGCTCCGCACAGACTGAGCTCTGCAGGGCGGGGCAAGGCTTATAAAGCCTTGCTCCGCCGTGCAATTAGGCTTAGAGCACTCTGATTGGTGGGTTTAAGCCATCCAATCAGAGTGTTCTGACAGGTAGATAAAGAGACTGACAGGTAAGTCTCTACATTTACCTGTCACGGCACTCTGATTGGTTGGCTTGAAATCCACTAATCAGAGTGTTCTGTGTCATTTTACACAGCGTGGGAAAGTTCTTTGGAATTTTCCCACGCTGAGTAATTTGACTCATAACACTCTGATTGATGGATTAATTATATTATATGGATATAATATATGTCTATATATGTCTTATATATATATATATATATATATATATATATATATATATATATATAAAATTATATTTTTATTGATTAACCTTTTTTTTTTTTTTTGATCAGTCCCCCTGCAGGCAGACACTTGGACAGCTAGTGTGGCCATGTGACCACTCTGTTGAGCAATCACGTGGCCGCGGTGTCCTAATTCGTTGCAGTGTTTAGGGAACGTTTTTTATCTGAGATACAGTTTTCTACCTCTGTGAACTATTCTTGGAGCACAGTCTCAAGCTGTGGTAGATTTGGTTTCATAGCCTATATGAAGGTGTCATCTGCATACATGTCTACAGTTAAGGCTTTGCAGATATTACGCAGATCATTTATGAATAATATGAATAGTAGGGGTCCGAGTATGGAACCTTGGGGTATACCACATGTGATCGGGAGAGGAAGGAGCTATCAGAAATATAAACATACTGAGATTGATACACTATATATGATTGAAACCAGGTTAGTAGGTGATCACCAATACCTGAGTTTTAAGTTTTTGCATTAGCATGCCATTGTCTACTGTGTGAAAGGACTTGAGCTTCAGCAACATTGCTTGGATTTGATCAGGTCCACACTGGTGTTTCATTTTTTGATTACCGTATATACTCGAGTATAAGTCGAGTTTTTCAGCACATTAATTGTGCTGAAAAAACCCCACTCAACTTATACTCGAGTCAATGTCTGTATTATGGCAACTTACATTGCCATAATACAGACCAGGTCCGCCGGGCTCATTACAAGCCCGGCAGTCCTGTTGGGGCCTGGCAGAGAGTTGTTACTTACCATTCCTGCAGCTCATGTCAGCTCCCTTCTCCTCCGGTCCGGTCAGCTCCACTGCGAGTCTTGCGAGAGCCGCGGGGTTAGAGCGTTGCCACAGGTTACTTGCAAAGGGAGCTGACAGGGGAGCTGACCAGACTGGTCACCAGTAGCTGCTGCATTTCCCACCCTAGTCTTATACTTGAGTCAATAAGTTTTCCCAGTTTTTTGGGGTAAAATTAGGGGTCTCGACTTATATAAGGGTCGACTTGTACTCGAGTATATACGGTATTAAAGTGTTTATTAATGACACTAACAGGCACAAGTCTAAAATAGAATTTTTCTATATGGGGTCTTTGCAAATGTATTCACATTTGTAGTTTCAGAACACTTCATTTGTTAGCTTATCAATCATGGTGGTGATAAATAATTATTAAACACATTGGCTACATCTAGGGGGTGTTGCAGGGTTTGATTGTCCATTTTGAAAGTGGAGGGTTGGGAGTGGATTGTGGGGATTTATATATATATATCCCCACAATCCACTCCCAAATATACATAAGCACATAGATAAATATATATATATATATATATACAGTTGCAAGAAAAAGTATGTGAACCCTTTGGAATGATATGGATTTCTGCACAAATTGGTCATAAAATGTGATCTGATCATCATCTAAGACACAACAATAGACAATCACAGTCTGCTTAAACTATTAACACACAAAGAATGAAATGTTGCCATGTTTTTTATTGAACACACCATGTAAACATTCACAGTGCAGGTGGAAAAAGTATGTGAACCCCTAGACTAATGACATCTCCAAGAGCTAATTGGAGTGAGATGTCAGCCAACTGGAGTCCAATCAATGAGATGAGATTGGAGGTGTTGGTTACAGTTGTCCTGCCCTATAAAAAACACACACCAGTTCTGGGTTTGCTTTTCACAAGAAGCATTGCCTGATGTGAATAATGCCTCGCACAAAAGAACTCTTAGAAGACCTACGATTAAGAATTGTTGACTTGCATAAAGCTGGAAAGGGTTATAAAAGTATCTCCAAAAGCCTTACAAAAGTCACTCCAAAAGTATCTCCAAAAGGCTTACAAAAGTCACTGGCAAATGCTAACATCCCTGTTAGCGAATCGACAATACGTAAAACACTAAACAAGAATGAATTTCATGGGAGGATACCACAGAGGAAGCCACTGCTGTCCAAACAAAACATTGCTGCACGTTTACAGTTTGCACAAGAGCACCTGCATGTTCTACAGCAGTACTGGCAAAATATTCTGTGGACAGATGAAACCAAAGTTGAGTTGTTTGGAAGAAACACACAAAACTATGTGTGGCGAAAAAAGGCAGAGCACACCAACATCAAAACCTCATCCCAACTGTGAAGTATGGTGGTGGGGGCATCATGGTTTGGGGCTGCTTTGCTGCATCAGGGCCTGAACAGATTGCTATCATCGAAGGAAAAATGAATTCCCAAGTTTATCAAGACATTTTGCAGGAGAACTTAAGGCCATCTGTCTACCAGCTGACGCTCAACAGAAGATGGGTGTTGCAACAGGACAATGACCCAAAGCATAGAAGTAAATCAACAACAGAATAGCTTAAACAGCTTAAAGAAAATACACCTTCTGAAGTGGCCCAGTCAGAGTCCTGACCTCAACCTGATTGCGATGCTTTGGCATGACCTCAAGAAAGCGATTCACACCAGACATTCCAAAAATATTGCTGAACTGAAACAGTTCTGTAAAGAGGAATGGTCAAGAATTACTCCTGACCATTGTGCATGTCTGATCTGCAACTACAGGAAACGTTTGGTTGAAGTTATTGCTGCCAAAGGAGGTTCAACCGCGTTATTAAATCCAAGGGTTCACTTACTTTTTCCACCTGCACTGTGATTGTTTACAGTGTGTGTTCAATAAAAACATGGCAACATTTTATTATTTGTGTATTATTAGTTTAAGCAGACTGTGATTGTCTATTATAGTGACTTAGATGATGATCAGATCACATTTTATGACCAATTTGTGCAGAAATCCATATCATTCCAAAGGGTTCACATACTTTTTCTTGCAACTGTATATATATATATCTATATATATATATATATATATATATATATAGATATATATATATCTATATATATATATATCTATATATATATATATAGCAAAGCAAAAATAAATTGTGGTGGGGAAAAATGGTGATTGATTTGCATCTTTTCCTAAGTTGTGTTTCAAAGCTGTTGTAAACAGCAAAGACAGACTCGAAGGAATCCATGTTTAAAATGGAACAAAGCAAAAATGTGATTCTTAGTTAAACTAATTTGCATATTCCCGCCCAGAATCCTTTGCTGTAGAACATAATAGCAAATGTGTGATTTTTGTGGGAAAAGCAAGTCGTATGGCTTGACTGGTGTGCAGATATTTGTTTAACATTGTATTTACATACCAGTGGGGAAAAAAGTGTGGATGAAAACTCCTTTCACCTGACGTAAGTGGAAAGTTAATACATTGCTAAACACAAATACACACACCAATCAAGCCATAAGACTTGCTTTTCCCACAGAAATTAACTTTTACTGTAATCTCACTACTGCAAAGGCTTCTGGGTAGGCATATGCAAATTAGCTCAACAAAGAACCACTTTTTAACTATCTACTTACTTCAGTTAGAAGGGGTTTTCATCCACACTTTTTTCCCCACCACAACTCTTTTGGTATGTACTTTACAAGTAACGCCAAGCTTCCATAGCAAGCCAGTAACACCAGTACTGCAGTACTGCAAGAATCCTTTGCAGTAGTGAGAGCACTGTTAAAGTGAATTTCTGTGGGGAAAGAAAGTCTTATGGCTTGACTGGTGTGGGTATTTGTGTTTAGCAATGTATTAACTACACTGCTCAAAAAAATAAAGGGAACAAAAAAATAACACATCCTAGATCTGAATGAATGAAATATTCTTCTGAAATACTTTGCACAAATACTTTTTTGAGCAGTGTATATATACGCTGCATGTAATTTCATATAAAAGCCAGTTATATAAATTCATACTGACCCTTTAGATAATCCCACTTACTAGTGAAAATGAAGTTCAAAAGTTGCAAATAATGTCAACATTTACCATTCATAGGTCTGTTATGTTACTTATTGCATGTCTTCTATTTCACACAGAAGATTGTTAGTATATGTTTCTGTTTCTGTTTAATGATTCAATACTAACACAATAACATTCAATCTACTTAAAGTAATGTTATTGTTAAGCTTTCATGAAGAATCTAATCCGTGTTACACGTTTGTTAGCTGTCTTTTTCATTCTCTATTTACATTACATATAAATTAGATGGGGTAATCCTAAAGCCTGTCATGTCTTATCTGTTCTATAAATCACTTGAACATCTTATAATTTGTTATTCATATGTGTTAAAACATCTTATTACAAACTCACAATAATGAGATGATATACTGTAGATATATTCCTCTCTATTGATACTTAAGGACAAGACAATATGAAGTTCATTTTCTACAAATACAAGGGAAAATGAGAGCAGTTTTGGATACCCTTGCTTGCAATGTGTCAGCCTGATATGCCTCTGCCTCTCATTAAGTATAAATTGAATTATTGTGTTTTCTCATGTTTGAAACAACATCCCTGTCACTGCTGTGTATATACAATTAATTTATTTCATAACAGATAAAATCAATAACATACACAACAAAATTCCATTATAGCATCACTAAATAAAAAGCCTTTTTTATATTCATGGTATGTGTAACCCATATTTGATCAAATATCGGAGGAATCAAAATAAACTTTTATAAAGTATATATTTAAGTAACATTCAATATTCCTTTATATTGCAGAATCCATATATGTATTCTTACATTTCAGTATTTCACAACATATGCCACCAAAATAGTTGAGCATGCTATTATTAGCTGTAATTTACAAGAGATTGCAAATTACTAATTTTAAAATAGAACATATATACATCATTAAGCTTAAATTTTAAAAATGGTTGACAGAACCTGCAGCTCTCAAAGAACAGCTGGGCAAAATGTCTAATGAGGTGTGTCAGAATATGTTAGTCTTAGTTTAGCAATGGTTCTAATAACTAATGGACTTTTAGTGCAATCTTCTAATATCCCTAGACTTCATTACCAGAGTTTAATGACAGCAGAATGTGGACTGAAGATAATTGTCATATACAGTAAATATATTAAACCATCCCTAACTTAACGGAATTTATATGATTTTGATTCAGCAGACATCCATTATAGACAGACAGTAGATAGGTAGACAGACAGACAGATAGATAGAGGGAGGAAAGGAGGAACGGAGAGATGGATGTGTGGATGTATATACAGAAAGATTGATAGCAGCCTTTTGTGTAGGTGAAATGCGTTAGTGTGTTACTTTTTATTTGTTTAATAAAATTAATCTGCATTTGCACCCCTGGACCTTCCTTTGATATCTTTTATTGGAGAAGTTGTATCTCACATTCCCAGGTGGGGGACAAACCAACTATGCTATAAAGGACTGAGCAATCCCTATTTGCTCATCCATTGTGAGTATATTTCTCTCTTTATTTTATTTGTTTTATTAATACAGAGAACACTATTCCTGTTCTTTTATAACCTATATATATCACTGGAGCATCACCTGGAATACACCATGTGGTTTATTGGCACAGGGATATGATACCAGAGGTTATCAGGACCATCCTAACATCCACAGATGAGGATTGTACTGTCCATATGCTGTGATCTGGAGCTGATCTTGAGCTCCAGAAAAGTGTGAGTGCAATATATGTTTTCCTTATATTCTGCCTCTGCTGTTATAGACATACTACACTATATTAGTATTCCTGTGCCATTTTGTTTTCTCCCTTATATTGGCTCCATTGGACTCCACACAATGATTTTAATTGTTAAGCGCTGCTTCCTTACATCCTCCGTTTTACTTGCATCGACGACCAGAAAGAATAGACTCTGGTTTGGGAAAGTTTTAGCTGCTGTACACATAAGGAACAAGCGCCAGAAATCCCACTTGCTGCTATATCTAAAAAGATGGATAGCAGTGGCAACTGGTGAAGTTTAAAGAGGGTGCACCACTTTCCCCGTGACTTGTTGGCTATACCGATTTCACCACATGAGATGCCATTCCCCTTTTTTAAAAACAAGGTACATCTCTAGTTTTCAATAGAGTTGAAAATAGAACATGATGAATAAAAAGTGGATATAAGCGTTATACAGAAATCACACTGATTACATAATGAAAATTAAGTTAAAATGGGGAAACATATTTCTAATATAATCTGTGCCTCTTCTTCCCAGAAAAAAAAAGTCAGCATGTCCATTTCGGTTTCCAATAGGACAGAAGTAGATATTTTATACCAGGATTGTGATTTAGAAGCCAATTATATAATTACAATATGTAAATAAAACAAAATAATTTATACATTGATTAGCGTTGCCGAATAAATATTTACCAGATATTTTTATTGAAGAAATTTCAGGAAAAGTAAGAAAAATTACAAAGGGGATTCAAATTTGGGATGCTAACTTCAACTGCATGGTCAACCCAAGCAGAGGTGAAAAATATAAAGGAAGAGAACTCTCAGACAGAGAACAATAAAACTAGCAAGTCTCTAAGTCTCTTAGTTTATGAAGGAAAATATGCTATATGATGCCTGGAGAGTTTTCCACCCTCAGGATAAGGAATAAAAAAATTTTTCTTCGGTGCAGTGCTCTTATTCGAGAATAGACTTAGTACATCGTTTTTATACAGGATATCTGTTGGTCAGACCATAATGGAGCAATAGGGATGCTGAATATCTCTCAAATATTCAGAAAAGAAAATGGCAAATAAATGATAAAATATTTTACAATAATGAATCAATGATTCTCTAATATATGAAACAGAATTCAGACAAAAACTCCTTGACAAACTAACATCATACTTTAAAGTGAACAACACGCCTGTCGTAGCTCTAACATCCATATGGCAAGTACATAAAACAGTAATCAGAGGCCTAATAATCAGTCAAGCCTCATATCTTAAAAGTAAATCACAAACAGAATATCTCACACTACTCCGCACTCTCAAGGATGCTACGACCAAACAACTTTTACAACCCTCTGACCAACAACAACTGATAGACCAAACTTAATGCATGCCTCAATTAAATTCTCTTTATTAAGACAATATTCATGCTACAAAATGAAAACTAAAAACGTACACACAAGGAAACAAGGCAGGTAAACCATTAGCAACTCAACTATGGCAAAAACAATCTCAATCAAAAATACCCTACCTTCAGATATATATATGGGCACTAAACCACTAAACCCCCATGGCATAAATAATGCTATGGGTGACTACTACAACACATTGTATAATCTGAAAGATGATCACACGACTTATGAATCTTCCGATTGTGACATACACAAATTCGTAACACAAATGAAACTTCCTTCACTAACAACACTAACTAGCAACAAGAGGCACTGAAGGCTCCGATCTCACTACAAGAAATTTCACAAACCATAAATGGACCCCCATCATGGAAGTCCCCTGGCCCGGACGGGTTTACTTATTTCTACTATAAAAAATTACTCAGAAATCTTGGCATCCCATCTGGTTTCAACATTTAACCATATCATAGACACAGGACACATGCCACAAGAAATATTGATAGCACATATAGCCACACTTCCTAAACCAGGTAAAACTCCTAACAAATGTCAAAATGTAAGACCAATCTCCTTATTAAACATAGATATAAAATCATAGCAAAAATCTATGCCACCAGACTGTCAACGATTATCTCCACAATAATACATGGAGACCAGGTGGGATTTGTGAGTGGCAGACAAGGCGCTGATGGAATGAGTAAACTAATGAACCTTATGTACAAACCACATACTGGTGGGGGCCCATTGTATATCTTTCACCAGATGCAGAAAAAGCATTTGATAGGCTGCACTGACACTTCCTCACAGCGGTACTGACTAAATTTAAATTTCCGACATGATTCCTCTCACTGATATTCACTTTATATTCAAAACCGACAGCCCGATTTTTCAATAACAAACAGAAGCAGGTAAGGTTGTCCCCTTTCACCCCTGCTTTATTTAATCACACTAGAACCCTTCACCCAACTAATACATGAAACAGACAGTATCAAAGGAGTCACTGTGGGAAACAAGGAGTATAAGCTCACATTATTCACGGACAACATAATGATGTCACAGGAACAACTTCACATCTCCATACCAGCTTTCCATGAAATCCTAACACAATATCGCAACCTTACAAATTACATTTCACAAACACACAAACCATGAGTGTCTACACTCCCTAAAACATGCTTGAAAAAAATCAGAAACTCTTATTTTATGTTGGCAATGTAATACACACACAGGAACCATGTTCCACATATGGTGGTCATGCCCAATGATTCAACCATATTGTCTCATGTGGCCAATATGATTCTACACAGCACCGGCATAAATCTCCCAAAACTGCCTGAAACTTACTTGCTTTGCCTCCTCCCTGAAAAGTTGGCAAAAACAACAAAATATCTCATATATCATATATTAACAACAGGTCTAACCAATATTAGCAGGTCGTAAATGCAGAACACTATTCCTCTATCTCGGCATGTATACACATGCAATAAAACACTAAAAAATATGAAGAAAAGGCACAAAAAATGGCCTACCTGAAAGTTTCTTGAAGGGAAGCAGGAATAAGTGGGAAACAATCCTCACATCAATATCAGAGATAACTGGTAATGACACTTTGGCTAATAGCAAGAAAGCACAGATTACGTTGTCATACGGGCAGCAGCGGAAAAACCACATTGGCAGGAATAGACCCTCCGACAGCTGAGTCCATCCTCTAAGACTATTGAATGGAAATAATCTTGCAAAACAGTACAGGGAAGAATGCAACTGAGTTGCAGAGGTACTTAATAACCCACAACACAGGGGAATCACAGCCTAGCTTAAACACAAGCTCCGCACTAGACAGTACACCATGGCCGGACTGCAAATACATTAAGGGATAAATAGAATCCTCACTACCACATAAATAGGAAACTTTGCGAACACCACTGCAACCTCGGTAAAGAGTAAAGGTCACATTGAACCAAGTATATCAAAACGCTGCACTTTGAATCCATTTTATTGAAACACTGTATATTAAGCATATCAACACATTGTATTCTATGATACTGAACACCAGAATACAGACAATGGCATGATGTGCAACTTTACCTAAACAGAGGATTTAGATATTTGACCTTCTCCCACCCCCTCCCTACCTCTTCCCTCCCCTGCTCTTATCACACCTCCTGGTTATATTTTAACCTGTTTTCTTCATGTTAATTTTTCATAAAATAATGCATGATGTACACAGATGTAATGTTCCACACTGGACAGTATAATGCTCAGGATATGCCTGTGTTACTATTGTACATGTAATGAACACTGTTCTTCTGTCGTTGACTGTGCATTCCAAAACTGTGAATAATAAAAATTAAAAAAAAGAAAGATTTAGTTTTCTTAGTAACTATTTAGTATCTATGAATAGTTGGAATGAGTCTGGAGTTACATTTGGGGTGCATTTAAGACCCTTACTTAGAATACTTTTTTCTTCATTAAATAAAAAAAACTTTACAGAGAATAAGCGTGTTATGTCCTGTCGTCTTTGGTTTTGCTCCATCACAAAAAAAAAATCTATTTTTGGGTGAATTCATACCTGAAGATCTTAATCTTCTTTCAGGGTTCTGGATTATATCATCCTCTTTTTCTTTTGGACTCAATCTCGTAATAGTAGAAATGCCTTCATTTGGTTGAAATCTCATTTTTTTCTAAATGGTTCCTGTTCTGGTTTTCTTTATTTGGGTATTCTACTCTATTTTGAGCCAAATTACTCTGATGGTATTTTCAGTATATGCCCTTGTTCCTGGATTGATAATTCTTATTATTATGCCCTCTATTATTCCCATGTACATGACTAAAACTATTATTACCACCTTCTTTTCTTATTCGTAAATTATTTCTCTTTTTTTTATTTAAAATAGAATGGCAATTACCGTATATACTCGAGTATAAGCCAACCCGAATATAAGCCGAGGCCCCTAATTTTACCACAAAACACTGGGAAAACTTATTGACTCGAGTATAAGCCTAGGGTGGGAAATGCAGCAGCTACTGGTAAATTTGTATATAAAATTAGATCCCAATAAAATTACATTAATTGAATATTTATTTACAGTGTGTGTATAGAATAAATACAGAGTGTGTGTTTGTGTGTGTATATAATGAATGCAGTGTGTGTATATAATGAATGCAGAGTGTGTGTTTGTGTGTTGTGTGTGTATATAATGAATGCAGAGTGTGTGTTTGTGTGTGTATAAATAATGAATGCAGTGTGTGTGTTTGTGTGTTGTGTGTGTGTGTGTATATAATGAATGCAGTGTGTATATAATGCAGTGTGTGTGTTTGTGCAGTGTGTGTAAACTGGGTGAGGGGAGGGAATTTTTATTGAAATTTTTTTATTTTAATATTATATTATTTTAATAATATTATTTTATTATTATATTATTATTATTTTAATATTATATTATTTTAATAATAATATTATTATTATTTTAATATTTGCATTATTTTTTTAAAATGTTTTTTGTCTCCCCTCCCTGCTTGTTGCCTGGTCAGGGAGGGGGGACAAAATTTTTTTTTTAAAAAAAATAGTGCAAATATTAAAATAATAATAATACAATAATTATTAAATAATATTATTAAAATAATATAATATTAAATAATAATATAATAATAAAATAATATTAAAATAATATAATATTAAAATAATAATTTTTTTATTATATTATTATTTTACTATTATATTATTTTAATAATATTATTTTATTATTATATTATTATTATTTTAATATTTGTATTATTTTTTTTAAATGTTTTTTGTCCCCCCCTCCCTGACCAGGCAACAAGCAGGGAGGGGGGGACAAAATGAGCCCGGTGGTCCTGGTCTGTATTGTGGCAATGTAAGTTGCTATAATACAGACTGACTCGAGTATAAGCCGAGTTGGGGTTTTTCAGCACAAAAAAATGTGCCGAAAAACTCGGCTTATACTCGAGTATATACGGTAATCACCTTGTCATATCTATCTCTCTTATATATTTTGGTTTTTGTTTCAGCAATTTTATCATCAACTTTTTGTAACCTCTGATATAAAATGTGTGCTTTCTTTTTATATTCAGTATATCAAAAAGACTTGAATCCTCCATTTCTTTAATCTCATCTATTGCATTTTTTAGATTATCTTTCTCATAATAAATATTAATTTCCATGAGGGTTAGAGAACATTATTCAAATGCCAAATCCCATCTCTTAGCATGGTGTGGATTCTCTAGTCCATTAGCTGGAAATTTCTCCATTCTTAAATCTCTTAGTATAATCTCTTCCCTTACATAGGTTTCAAGAAAAGCTCTCTCCCATCATTTTTTTTGTTTCTTTGGTGGATAATTTCTCTTTTTTAAAAAAAAAAAATAGTCATCCATATTTAACTCATTTGTTTGTGCATAATCTTTCTGAGAGAACAAATAATTAAGTTTTGCATTTCTAACGGATTTGAGAACTGAAAACATGTTTCCTCTTTCAGCCATATTTATTTCAGGGGTGATGTGTGAGCAAGAGGAAAATTACTATAATATACAATAATGTAGAAAACACCCCACTCACAAGGTAGAGAACAGGTGCACAAAGGTGAAACAAAATAATAAAATTAAACCTTTGTATAACACAAAGTAGATATACTGAAAGACTCCTCATATGTCTTCAAAATATAGAGTATAAAAAACACAGTATCTACAATGAAAAAACATGACAGACATAGGGCAATATTGTCTGTTTGTCAGGAAGGTAGCATTACATTTTTCACTCACAAAAGTATGATGCAAGTGTGCATATCACTTGAACAGAGTATCCTTCTCCTTCTGGACTTCAAAACTTATTTTTGAGTCTGTTGGACTCATGCAAATAAAGAAAATATTAAATGGTGCAGTACTATTTAACAATGTGCTTTAATAGAAGTAATGCACTTACAATCACACAAAAAAATGCAAGCATATCACATCCCAAGATGTCCACATCCGATCTTCTCGTCCAGTTGTGACATAAGGTCACCAGGATGTGATAAAATGTAATAATAATAAAATAAATAAATACAATTAAAAGTAATAAAATCACTAGTAATAAAATACTAGATGATTTATTCAACGACTTTAAAATTAAAAAGAAAATTAGGTATAACAAACAGAATTACAGATAAATTAGATATACTTATTTTGAAATACAACATAGAAAATATAAAGTTACACTTCTCAGAGAAAAAACAGGCAAAACAACTATAAAGCAAGTACTTAATACATCAATTTCAAAATCCTATCGTCAGAAACACTTTCTTGAAGGCTTGTTTTATTAAGGCAGTTATAGCACCCATCTTTCAACCTTACTACTTACTATTAATCCCTTCCTGTCCAGTCCCTGTCAGCCAACCTCACTACCCACTGTTAACCCCTGTCAACCAACCTCACTACCCACTGTTAACCCCTTCCTCTTCAGCCCATCATCCAATCTCACAACCCACTGTAAACATCTCACCCTGCAAACCCTGTCAGCCAACCCCACTACCCACCATTAGACCTTTCCTCTCCAAGTCTGCCAGATGTCCATACCTCTCAGAAATGGTAGCACACATGTGCTACCATAATACCCAGCTGGTGCCACATCACCAGAAGTGATGTGGGTGCTCTGGCAGTAATGTGGGTATGCTTTTCTGAGAGAACACTCCCTCCCATATGTGCTCCTCTCCCTCCCTTCCTAGATCCCTGTAATGTAATATATATATGTTTGTATTTATATATATGTATGAATACATAAAATACATAAAAATATATATCTGTGTGTGTGTGTATGTGTGTGTATATGTTAAGATCTTGACTGGAGTTTTTGGAGGGACTTTATTACCTTCAAAAGTGACTCCCACTTTTCTACTCTACCATTAATGGTCTGTCGATCTGCATGCGACTACTTCCGGAGCATACAGATTTTCATTGTGCAATACTTATCTGTGGAAGCGTTCACCTGCCTGCTGGTTGTCCAGTAGCCCAGGATCCTTTCATCCTAAGGCTCAGTTCCTGTTAAGTCAGTGCCACTTCCTTTATCTGAAACTACTCTGCAACTGACCCAGGAGTTCCTGCTGACGTCGGACCATAGGACAGGCCGTCGCGCACGGTGCCTTCCTGCAGTGTCATTGACTCTTCAATTATTTGCTTAGTTTACTTGAAATGTTTCTGTTCATTTGATTTTGGGTATTTCAATTCATATAAGCTTTTGGGACTTATGCCCGCACGAAAACCGTCCTGTTTGGCTATTTCCATACAAACGGTTTCTTAGGCATAGGCTAAATGTAGTTTCACATAAATTCAAACAAACAAAATAATGTAATTTAGATTGTTTTGTTGAATGCATGAATGTTTTATAGCCATACAGAGCGTTCATTCTTTTTCTATTGAATGTTCACAGGTTGTCCTTGGTTTCGGTGGGGCATTCGTTCATTAAAAAAAAAAAATGCTCTGCAAGGGTCTCTAATATTAGCATGAACATGCTATGGCCGTATAGAGCATTCAGGCAATGATACACGGACACCACTTAGGCATTTTGACTTTAGAATAAATCCACGAACGAGCTTGAATGAACGCAATATTAATTCATCCTTAAATAGTTTACTAGCGGTATACATTGGCTTGTGATCTTCTATTGGTTGATATCTATCATTACGGAAAATTCTACTTCCATTTAATCCTCATAACATGCACTCAATTAATGTATATGAGTTGATTATATATTCAACTATTCTTTGACAATTTAGATCTACATTTAATTATATGTGACATATGTTGTTGACTTTCTCCAGGTGCTCTTTGTGTTATAATAATACTTAAGTCAGTCAGACGTACAGCAATTCACCGTTTCTTCATTCTTGTATTAGGTGGGTCAATCTTTATCTTTGGCATTACTACATGGTTTATGACACGTTCCTTTTAATTCATAGTGCTGCACTGTGTTATTATTTTATTAAACAAGCAACTATTTCACTTAAAATAATTTACCTACATTTACTGCACACCCAGCTTATGGCTACCTTATGTCTACTAAATTCTCATCTTGAATAAATTATTCTATTACAGATTACAAGGTAATCAGTATTTCAGAGCAGTATTTGCTCATCATACCTCACATCCTGCCAGTAGGTAAGTTAACTCATGTATGTATTACAGAATACACATTTGGGGTCTTTCGCTGAACATGCAAATTAAAACACAAATTAAACACATCCTTGTCATTATTAGGTAATAGGCATCTCCTACCCCACTCAGCATTCTTTTATTGTTGGATCTACAGATCAATTTAGTTATGGGTAAGTGTAAAAACTACCTACCTATAACCTTTTTCATTCCATTTATTAAGTTGTACCCCATACTAAACAGAATCCACATGTGAACTGATAAACGATTCCAGGTACATCAATTTGCCACAATGGCTTTCTTGCAAATATATCCCTACTTAGTATGCTTACTGGCTTATAGGGATTTTGGTGCCCAAAAGATGTTAACATTTCTGGCTTCTCTGTCTTAGTGTTAGTGGTCCGGCAAGGCCAACACCCATCCTCCACTCAGAGGTTAAACGTCCACTGGACCAACACATCGTTTCATAGAGAGGACCTCACTTGTCACAATCTGTCTTATGCTTTAAATATCACCAGAGGCCAACACCCCGCCACAACATTTGCTGTGCCAAAGCTTAGATAGAGTCTTGCAATCTGCTAGGCAACTAACAGGGCCTCACCTTTCACCAATGTAGTGAATTGCTTTGCCACTTGGCACTAGCTAGCCAGCAAGTACTGCAAGTAGACATACGCTAACTATTGTTATATGTTAGTATGTCTCAGAACCCAGAAGGAGGTGAAGACATGTCACTGCCCAGCACCCTGGCAAGGTCCATAGGACAGTGTGGGGCCCCTACACTGATAGTAGTCCGTGTCCCAATAGGAACATAAAAACATCTGTTGAAAAAATGTGTGAAATCAATGCACAAAACCTAAAATAATAATCAAGGGATATCCAGAGGGCAGGGAGCTCTAAAACCCACCAAACATTTAGGTATCAACTGAGGGTGCTGCTCTGGAACTGGCCCCAAGTCTGAAGAAACTCTGGGGGTAAGCCAGAGCAACTTACCCTGTCCGCTGTACTTCGAGTAAGGCTGGGGGAGCACGCCAAACTGCCCACCACGAGATGAAAGTGGATGCTTCAGTCCGGAAGCTCCTGTTACTGCAATTCGTTACCAGGTTGTAAAGTTCACGCTGGAGATGCAGTAAAGGTTATGATCATGAGACAAATAGTCTACGCATTTCGTCCTATAGCAAGGACTTTCTCAAGACTTTCTCAAGACTTTCTCTGCTGCAATCTTAGTGGGTATAGACCCTAGTCTATATAAAGACCCTTGTCCGGATACTTTGTGTCTATTTATATGTGTCAGATTTATTGATTTTATATTTCACTGTGATTGCACATTATCCTATGTATTTTAATTATAGATAAATTTTGTCTATTTATGATATACCTTTGATGCACACTTTTAATTTGTCCCTATTTTAATAATACTTTATAGGTTTAATAAATAGTTATTTCTATACATGGTATATTGTAGTTTGAGAATATTTGATTATATGATAATAGATCTGGTGGTCCTCACATAATCACTGATTGATTGTATATTCACTGTTTCATACGTGATACTATTTGCTTTTTACGCTCACTGCTGGAGTGTAGGTTAAGATTGGTGGTGACATCTATTTGGAGCGCTCACATATAATTTTTTGGTTTATACTGTATTTGGCTATGGCCTATACAAAGGCCTAACACTAGGCCTGAAATAATAATACCATAGGTAGACACAATAAAAGAAAAAAATATATTCTTCATTCAAGTATCAAGTGTTGCCTATAAACTTCACATGTGTATTCCATGTGTACATAATATCATTATAACTACAATAATATTTCATAATAACACATATATACATTATACGTATTGTATAAGCTTCTAAATATTGTTTCTTCGATTACAATGATTTTTTGGAGATACTCATCAATATAGCATACACTTTGAAAAACAAGCTGGGTCAAAGCATCAAGCCATCTAGTTGCAGTAAAATACAGTAATTCATTATAACATTTTCCATATATTTAAAAGGCTTTATGATCTATTCATACATAAAGAACTGTTTGAAATAAAGAATATACATTTTTTTGAAAACATATGGGCAAGATATTATTAAAAACAAAAGTTAAAAGTTAGTTGTCTTGGTTTTTGAATTTGCAGCTAACACCTTCTGCAAATAAAAAAGGAATGTATGTAAAGTAAATGAAATCTAATTCCATTGTTCATTGCCTTCACATTTGTACAAATCATAGCAAATTGCTGCAAATTGTTCTCAACAGCTGAGCCCCCATTTATTTTAATTTGTGTGATATTCATGCATGGGAGTGCCAAATACCTGGCATATGCATCTGAGGTTAGCTTGCATAACTAAGACTTGCTGCCTTTTTATTTGTCATCATTTTTGTATTTTTAATCATTGTAAATGATTTGCATATTGAAAATATAAAGTTACCCCATTTGAATGCATTTATTGTCATTATATTTCCGATCCTTCATAATTGAAAAATTATTACATATCTCAGTGTCTCCATGTGAACCAGAACTTATTGAAATATATACCTAAAGTCAGTTGCCAATTATTTGAAGTTTTCACTGTGTCTAAATGTTTATATATTTTTTTAGTTGAGTAATTGCAATGTCTAAATTGCAAATGTAAGGAAAATGCAATTTGCCTTGAATGTGTTTGTTTATTTCTATACAAATCAATATCTGGTTAAAAATTAAATAAAAAAAAATAAATGGGAGTGTGATACAGTTATAGAGAACTTCTTCGAGTTACCATCTGCATCTTAATTCAATAAACCTCAAAACCTTCTCCACATGGTATTTAGGTTCAATGTGCCTCTTTCACATTTATTCCTTAATGACTGGTTTATGTTCTAGAGCAGGAGTGATCAAACCTCAGCAACATGAGATCTACATTTTTGGTAACCATGCTTACATGATCTACCACCATATCATCACTTAATGACCCCTTTCCAAGATAATAAGGTAGATGTTACATAATTTTTAGTATTTGGTATAAATTACACAGCCCCTACTGCAGCGTATATATTTAGAGCATCACGTAGTATGAATGACATATTAATAGTTTTAGGAGCATTTATAAAGCATCACCTCATATGCCCCTGCTACACAGGCCCTGATTATAAACCTGTGGGGTTCAGGCAAAGGAGTTGATGCCCCTACCCCACAATCATGTCCATAGTCTCTCATACATACACACATACAGTCATATCCACACTCTCCCATTTGTCTTTTGTCTGTCATCCCTTGATTCCTTATCACTCTTTATCACCCTACTATGGTCAACCATCTTAGCCACTTATGTCACCATTCAGAGCCTACTCAGCTCTGCCTCTGCTACACCTCACACACTACTTTTCCAAACACCCAACTTGTGTCTTTGCTCTTATCCATATTCCTCTTTCATCACATACAAATTTCTAACCCTCCCCATTCATTTGGTCTCTCCCTATATGACTCTTCCCAACTTTTATCTCTCCAGCAGCTGTTCCGTTTCCACTCTATTCACATACTGCAACAGGGCTCCATGTAAGAGATCAGAGAAGCTTGCAGTGTGATAGGTTGCAGGGGCGCTCCACTCCATCACTGGCACGCAACCTCTCGCACTGCAGGTTACTTCCCCTTACTATCCAGGAGCAACAGCCTCCAGGGTGGCCTGCATTGCCAAAATTAACATTAAATCTGCTCAAAGGCCACCCTGGCATTCTGACACCTCTGTCAGTTGACCTCCCCATTTACATACACAGCAACATAGTTCATTCCCTGCTGTGACTGGACTTCTAAATACTTTTCCAACACTCAGCTTGTTGACAGGATCAGAGAGGCTGCAGCCATGGTGCATACAGAATATCCTGGTCTCAGTATAATGGTAACAAAACCTATATATAGCTTTAATCCCTTACACCTACCAGATGTTAGATAAAGGGCTAGGGAGGAGGTGTTCTGCCAATCACTCAGCCCTCCAATAAATATATGTTGAATATCGGTTTATTTGCTTATATTTATTAGCAGTATTACATTTTATTCTTAATATGTATGTAGGCTTGGAGACTGTTCAGGATTTAATTCTTGAGCATATCCTGAGCTAATGAGGTGATTATAGTTTGGGTCATTTGGTCGCAATTTATGGCCAATTTTGAACATTTTATAAAGACTCAAATTTGGTCTAATACGAGGCAATCTGGAAGTAGATTTGCTGAGCTTAACATGAAAACATTTCATTCTAATTGCAATCTCCACATTGATATCAATTATTCCATTACATTTGCTCATTACATTCTGAAGCCTAACAAATAGGGTTACCACTAACCCCAAATACATGCATCCTTTACATATACTCTAGTGTAGTGTTTACTCTGATACATAAACCATAAAATATAAAGTATGGACATAAAAATTCCTCTTTAAAGTTGATAGAAAGTAGTTAATAGTTTAACATGTCTATTCCTTGTTACCGAGACTAAAATAAGTTATAATACAATATATCGGTTTCCTTTTTGTTTTTTTGTTTTTTTATTTGCAACATATGTTATAATATATACCACGTCTCCATAAGAAAACAGTATATCTTTAGAAATTTCAGACCTTGTTTGTTTCTCTTATTATTTTTCAATTACATTTCATAAACAATATCCTATATATGGAAATAATCACACAGTGGTTTAAAAAGTTTTTTTGTATGTTATCCATAAGAATGCATTTTAGAAAATTAGTTATTATAAAATCGTATAAAATTGTTCACATTGTGATATACATAGAATAAACTACACACGTGGAAAATGAAAGATTTAGGTTCAATATTTGGCATGCTACCTTTTATTTATAGCTATTTTTCAATATAACAACTTCTGTAAAATAATGTATTAAACAATCATACACTTTACTCTGACAGTTTATCTACCAACCTAAATACACAAAACTGTATACAACAAACTCTGTAAACAACAGAAATGACAAAAAAATGATTTGTTTAACCCCTTAAGGACACATGACATGTGCGACATGTCATGATTCCCTTTTATTCCAGAAGTTTGGTCCTTAAGGGGTTAATTCAAACTGATCCAACAATAGGTCGTTTAACGAGACATCTTTTTTCTTAGTGGGAGCTTTTCAAAAATCCTTTTTTGACATGTATCAATTTCTAAATCTTGGTCAAAGTGCACTGGAAAAAAAGCAGCTTTGTGCTCAAAGTAAGGCAAACACAATTCTGTTCAGTGAAAGGTGGGAGCCCTTTGAACTCAATTTATAAGGATTCTGCATTTACAACAGAAAAAAGGAAATACCTTATATTTATATTCTGCAACAGTTTGCACATCTGTTTCAAAGGAAGAATAGTGTCATTCGACATGTAGCATGACATATCTGTAAAATTAGACACATTTGGCATATTGTATAAATCAAATTGATTTATATTACAAATTTGAAGTGATTAAATGATGCATTATATACATTCAATTTTGGTATCTTCTTCTCACATGTATTTAATCAAAAATACTACCTTTAAATTGTAACCTTATCACTGACGCTCAAAATCTACTTTACATGGTCCATTTTAATTTGTCACAGTATGTTCTGTTATCTTTTTATCTAGCAGTGAACAAATGAGGCCTATTGAGAGAGGAAAACATTTCATGTATTTAAGAATATTTGCTTATCAGTATATATTTTCAGTTCTCTAAATTTTGCCACATTCAGAAATTGTGACCAATAAATATTAGAGCATTAACTCATATGATTCATCCAGTTTGTGGTGACATCCTGTCACCCAAATGTTATGACAAAGGATATTAGTCCTCTTGCTTAATACTACTTAGTTTAATACTACTGTCAATGAGCTAAACTCAGTCAACACCTCTAGTGAGGTCACAGGGCATGCGTTATTTATACCTGCACACTTCATCTTTTCTTTCTCTTCCTGTATGTCATCATGGAAAGGTCTTGGTGTAGATTATGTGATTTTATTTGCATGTACTTTGTGTTTTATGTACTTAGTTGTAGAGAGTGAGTTTGTTGCTCTAGTCATTGTGCCGTTTATTTTTATGTTGCTGTTTTTTTCTGAAAAAATATTTATTAAAATAGACGAACCAGAGTCATTATAGTTTATAATTTATGGTATTTTAATACCAGGGGTTATCTGGGCACACATCCAGGGTGACACTGGGCCCCTTTGCATTGGCATATTTGGGTGACTGGATTCCTTGCAGTAAATCACCTCATTGTGGTGAACCCAAATTTCACATAGCAATAGATTTTTTTTTTTTAAACTCAGACACTTACAAAATTACCAATATATCTCAATGTGAACAATTAACGTAAAAATAAATAGATTTACAATGGTTCCATGATTCCAATATTATATATTTACTACAGTCTAACATTGAGTCAATGTGTAGGTTAAAATTCCACTGGTAGTAATTTGAGCTGAAAACGACACTGGCAATACTGTAATAATAACTACAACAATATTCTATTTATATATAGTGTTTCTCCCCCATAGGGGTTTAAGATGGTTAGCACAGCATTATAAACATAACCAAATGTGCAACCAATAAAAATATGTTACTTTTATCAAGCTCATTTAAAAACATTTTAAAAAATGGCTGACAGGCTGAGCCATTCTTGCCAGGAGTAGAGGCCGTTTGAACATGAACTAAAAGAGCTGTAATTTGTAAGAATACACAACACAATTAGATGCTCATTTTATATCTTGGAAAAATAATTCCCAGCTATAAGAAATATAAAAGCAATCTACAAACCTCAAGACATTAAGAGAATAAAGTGCAGAATTACAACAATGCAGATGTTATTAGTTACTGCTACTTCTCTATACAAGAGGGACTAAACTGAGGTGTGCTGTGCAATTTGCATTCATTGAATTTGTTAGTGCTTTGAAACAATTAAAGCAGCACATCTATTATGCTTATGAAGTGTTCAGAAATATGGATTATTCACTTCATAAATATCTGCACATTGTATCAGTTCCAAGTGCAATGACTGGGAATTACTTAAATATTTAGAGAATAGTTTAAACTTTTGGAATCTCTTCAAGAAATAAGAGGATTGCACTTCATATGTTCCTTATTGCTTATTGACTTCTCAAGAACTGTCCTGTTCAGCTGGTACAACTTCCAGAAGCGTTTGCAATATTCTAGTTGTTCGCTCTGTAATAGAAAAAAGAACATAGGTGTTGTAAAAATCATGAAACAAGGTCCGCAGGATTTATACATCAGTATTTAACATCTAATGAAGCTTTTACCTCCTATAACATAATATGCATAATGCATTTTATTTTGCATTTCATTTGTCTGTGACTTTCACTATCCCCAGCATGATGTACTCCACTAACGAGGAAGGTCAAATCAATGCTCTCACTGCAAATGACTACAAATTAATTAGAAAATCAAAGCTTGATGCAAGAAGGATTTCTAAAGTTTATTAGAATTAAAGCCTTAGACATTAAATGAAGGCATTAGCATAAAGATAAATGTGTATTTAGCAAAGTACAAAATGTGTTAGAGTATGTGTGATTTGTGTATGTCTCTCTCTCTCTATCTCTCTCTCTCTCTCTCTCTCTCTCTCTATATATATATATATATATATGTATAAATCTGTATGTGTTTATATGTTCACATGTATATGAGAATAGTATCTTGTAACACTTTTTATATTGGGCTAACAAAATTTTGGAACAACATGCTTAAGTGAGAGTCTCTTTTGATCAAGTCTAAAGCATTTCTAAGCAAAATTACATATAGAATTCAAGTTAAGTTTGTGGGTATGAGTACACCTTTGTCCCCAAAACAGCTTGGGTTATTTGTGTTATGGAAACGTTGCAGGAAACTTTCCTTAGAGATTCAGTACTGGAGACCATATCTCCATAAAGATATTGATACCTTGGAGTGAGTTCAGAGAAGGGCTACAAATCTGGTTCATGGATTACAGGGTGAAACGTACCAGGAAATATTAAAGGATCGTACATGTATAGCTTGGAGGAAAGATGAGATGGGGGTATGATAGAAACATTTAAATATATAAAGGGAATCAACACAGTATAGGGGGTGAGTATATTTATAGAAGGAAAACTACCACAACAAGAGGACATATTTTTAAAATAGAGGGGAAAATATTTAAAAATAATATCAGGAAGTATTACTTTACTGAGAGGGTATGGGATGCATGGAGTAGCCTTCCAGCTGAAGTATTAGAGGTTAATACAGTGAAGGAGTTTAAGAATGTGTGGGATAGGGATAAGGCTATCCTTGATATAAGAGACTAATGAAAGTATTTAGAATATCGGGCAGACTAGATGGGCCGAATAGTTCATATCTGTCATGTCATTCTCTGTTTCTCTTCTGGTACATGATGACATCATCAATTTTTCTCAGTCCCCATATCTCCACCACTTTCTATACCTATGTCACTGCCTCTTCCTGTGTCCCTATGTCTTCTCCTCTCCACACGTCCCTGTCAGGATCGGCAGGAACAAAAACTCACAAACCAAATCACAACAAATCTCTATTATACTATATATTCAATTAGATTTCTGTTTTCGATCACCTAGAATACTACTCAAATATATCATTATATCCCAGTCTATACATAGACAATACTTATTAAAGTCTGAAGTTTGACACAGTGGGACACTAACAATTTGAGTTCATAAGAACAGCCAGTAGGCTATAGTAAATTTCACTTTATTTATGTACTTTTCTCTATTGACCTCCTACATCTGTGGACAATATATGGGACAGAATGTACATTTGAATATTACAAACTTTCTCAATTTGGATATCATTTTCCAGTTGACAATCACTTATGGAGTATTGGCTCCAATAAGTAGAATTTTGTCATCATTGTATCTGGAATTAGTGGTTAGGCCCCAAGACACCTGTGGAGTGTCTATTTGGTGTTGCAGCCTTGGAGTAGGGGTGGTCGGTATCTACAGACCCCCCTGCCCTTGTCACTGCTTCTTTCAAATAGACTTTCCGTATACTGGTCCTTAGCCAAGATAAAAGGGATAGAGAGATCAGGATAAACTATACTCAAGCCAAGGTAAAAGGAGTACAGAAGACAGGAATAATGATAAACCAGACACAGCATAATTACCAGAAATGAACACTACAATAATGAGCAATTGGGCTAACATTAACAACAGGGCAACAAGTGGGAGAGGTGAGTAAGCATAGGCAGGTCTTATTATCCCATTGGTCTACATGAATTTGGAATCACAGTATATAGTATTTGTGGGAAATATGTGATCTTTCTAGATTGACCCTTAACGTCATATTTGTGTGCTGAATTCGGTTTGGCAAATTCGGAATTCTTAACTGAATTGAGTTGCAAAGTAGAGCAATCTATATGCAAGCGTGCAGTGCCAGGAAGAGCACCAGAGAGTGAGGTAAGCAGGCAGTGATCCTGACAGTCCTCTTCTCTCCCCATGCTCTCTCCTCTCCCTAAGCCCACATCTACCATCCTCTTCCTAAGGCCGTATGCATTTTATTCCCAAGTACCCTCATCTTCCTAAAGCCCAATGCCCTTTCCACTTTCTAAATCCTCATTCTCCACATGTCCTCCTGTCCCCTCCTCTGTTAAAGTCACCATGTCTCCTTCTTTCCTGAGGTCCACATTTCTCTTCCTAAGTCCCTATGTCAATCTCCTCTCTTGCAATGACCATGTACCATTCTCTTCAAAGTTCTCAAGTTACATCCTCTCCACGTGTTCCTTCTTCTCTACAAGTCTATATGTCCCTTCCTCTTCCAAAATCGATATATATATATATATATATATATATATATATAATTTCCTATGTTCTCATGTCCCCTTCTCTCTCCAAGTGCCTATGTCCCTTCCTTATCCCATTTTTTTGAAGTCCTTTCCATTTCTTAATGGAGAGGGGCCTCATGCCTGGTATCCAGATGGTGTACAGTGCAGCCATAGTTAGCTGTACTCATTTGCGAGCTCTAAGAAAAGCTCCTTTACAGTTCATGGATTTGCACTGTAGTGCTGCAGTACAAGCTAATGGGAACCATGCCATTTAAGGAAAAACCACAGCTACCTGCAGCTGGGATTCTTGCAACTCACAGTAGCTAGAAAGTAGCACTTGATCTGTGCTAGCACATAGAAACTACTATTGATGGTATATATGCTGCAAACAAATGTGTATATCTGACAAAATACAGGGCCTGATTGTTTTTTCATGGTTGCATTTGCAATTTCCTTTCCCACGCATTCTGTGTAAGCTACATTTTGTGACACTGTGAAATTAGAACAATAGGATTTAAAGCAAATCAGTTTCATAATTAACCATGTAAAGTATTTGAGAATGCATGTAACCTTTCTGAGGCAGCAGAAAATTGGTAATTTACTATGCTGTTACACATTTTACTTAGATCCTGTTGAATGTTATTGAGGTTATTGTACCGGTATTCTCAATAAGGCTTTGTTTTAATATTTTTGGATAAGCTTTTTAAAAATAATTTAATATCTCTGGATATATTTTTAAATGATTTAGTATTTTAAAAAAATATTTCAATATTTGTATATTTTTGATATGTTGCTGTATTTTGTATATACATTTTGAAATGTAATATTTAGAAAAAATATTTTAAAAGATTATCAAAAATATTAAATTATTTGAACAGCATATCAAAAAGTATTAAATAGGGGTAACATTTTTAAAGCAGATGAAAATACGAAATTAAAGGCTACAGTATATATGTGGAAGCATTTACTGCACTTTAATATATTCAGGATTGTATGTGATTACATATTGTGAAAGATCTTAAATGATCATTGAAGGCACCATAACTGCTTCATCTGATTGAAGTGGTTATAGTGTCTGGAGTTTCCTGGTGCTGTCAATATTACACTATTTTAATGTTTTAATGCTAACAAGGGTCAACTCATGCCCTCTGTGAGGCTTGGACAAATGAGGATATAATACCTTGAGCAGCAAGACTGTGATCGGCTGAGAATGTCAGCTGACTGCATTTAGCCCATCATAGTGAAATTTTAGAAATGAATCAGTATGACTACCAAGAAGTATGTAATCTCTGTGTTAGCTATAAATCCAGTGAAAGCCATGAACCCTCATTCAGTGTTAAACAGTTCACAAATGGGTTAATACTGAATGGATAATACAGTGCCTGGAGACTCCAGACACTTTGAACAATTCAATAACATGAACTAGTTATAGTGCCCACAGTGTCCCTTTAACTATCCTTCATGTGTTGATAATGTGTAATTGCAGTGCAAATAAGACCTTAGATTACAACTAGAAACGTAAAGTGCCCCAGTCATAAAATATATGACAATTATCACTTTATAGGAAATAACATTTAATCTATACATTGTGCCAGCTGAATATTGTTTTCTTCTGCAGTTAATCATTCGAGCTGTCCTCTAACACACTGTACAGCTTTGCAGGCTTTTATTTACTTGCAATCACATTAGTGACCCTACTGAAATAAGAAAGCATGTTAAGTGTAGCCTCTCTGCCAAAACAATAGTTATGTTAGAGGGGCAGATACAAGAGTAAAAGCGTCCAAAACATTTGTTTCTCATGATTATACATTTACTAACATGGTTGATTTTTGGTCATTAGTCCTTTCAGATAACAATGCAAGCCTAGATTGAACGATTACCTATCACAGTACACTTGGCACACATAGTACTACTTAAGCTTACATTAAAGGGAAACTATAGTGCCTGGAAAACACACTAGTTTTCCTGGGACTATAGCTTCCCCTTTTGTAAATGCCCACCGCCATGGTGTAGACGGAGTTAATAACCCCTTCTGTCACTTACCTATGTCCCTTGGAGCTGGCTCAGCTACGCCCATGCTCCTCCCCCACTGACACCTGTCGGTGGGGGAGACCTAATGCACATGCGCGGCAATGGCCGTGCTCGCATTGGGATTTCCCCATAGGAAAGCATTGTTCAATGCTTTCGTATGGGGATTACGGTGACGCTGGAAGACGTCCTGCATCGTTTAGGTGACCAAAACACGCCTTCAAGCTCGAAAGTCCCTCTAGTGGCTGTCTGGTAGACAGGCACTAGAGGAGGATTAACACTAGCATGTAATTATTGCAGTTTATAAAAAATGCAATAATTACCACTCTGGGGTTAAGGGTGATTGGAGTTTGCACCCAGACCACTTCAATGAGCTGAAGTGGTCTCGGTGCCTGCAGTGTCCCTTTAAAGAGAGAGCATTACATCACATCGCTATCTTGGGCTATTAGAAGTGCTAGCTATAGGTTTAGCTTTATGTATAAATGTTAATTTCTTTCAGTTTGAAAATGGGATCCACCCAACACATGCTTAGTATAAGACCTATTTGCTGACATCAGGGAAGGTCTAAGTAGAGGATTAAGTGGCAAAGAGAGCAAAAGGACTCTTTCAAAGTTACTTCTATGCTACCTGTAAATGCTCTACTCCCTTAGCAAGTGTTTCTCATGCTTATAGATGCTGGCATCTTTAGTGATTAATCATAGCAGAGAGGATGGCAGCAATGAGGACCAGAGGGTGGTATTCCAATACTGTAACACCTACAGGATCTTCAGGATATTGCCGTAATATCGTAAGGGACAAAAGGTAAGTAAGATTAAAATATCCCCAAAGCCAATATATATTTGCAATAATAATACTAATAATAATAATACTAATAATATTATATACTACTGACTTTGGAGAATTATCTTTTCAAATATTTTTTTATTATTTTTTTTAGGAGAATTATCTGTCAAAGTCAACATATCATGACCAAAGATGGGAAGGCTGTTTATTATTTATTTACTGAATAATCTGTACTTTTATTTCAAGTACGGGACTTTTATATACACTACATTTCCATTTTCTTCTGGAAAAATCTCTTGTCATGACACATGCTGTCTTTAAAGCAGTGCTCAATTTTTTAAAGGATGCTTGCAGAAATTTAGGTTGAAGCCTGAAACATGAAGACTGTCTTTGCTCATTTGTATTTTCACCAGGGTATTGCTGAAGAATTGTTTAAATTTGATTTCTGAAAATTGCTGTTTCCAACAGACTTTCTTAACGATTTGTCTTGTGCCATGTAAGTGATACACAACAGCACATTTTAGGTTTATTATCATAGAATTATGTTTGGGTCACGTATTCCAAGTTTCTCTAAATGTTTTATGCTAATAATAAATGTGTTAATATAATTTAGAACCCCATACAATTAATAAACAAAAACCTTGTTTTAAGTATAATTTCTATTTTGCACATATAATTATACTGACTGAATAGGTGCAATTCTAGGGTCACAATCAAAGTTATTTATACAACGTCAATATATTTCACAGCACAGTACATTAAGTAAACAAGAAAAACATTTAATTTTAACAAAACATGTATGATATACTGAACAGTAGCTGAAGAGGGCCCTTCCCAAACAAGCTTACAATGAAAAAGGATAACATACAAATACACAAAATGAATTGAAGGATAATGTACACATTTTTAAAAATTATGCAGAAATGGTCCATTCACTTCCACTTCGGTGAGATCCGTTTAAAGTTGTGTATGTTGTATCTGTGATTGGCTATCTAAAACTTGTTTGAATGAGAATAAACAAAATTGCATACTAACTGAGTTTTATCCACTGCCAGGATTCTCATAAATACTGATTAATTTTTACACGTCTGAACAGGGGAAATAGAGAGTAACAAGACTAATGCTTTGTATGTGTAGAATAGTAAAACTGTTTGAACATCAAATCCATCACACATTTATAAGAGGAAGGTGAACTAATCCATACATGTGCTATGCATTATCCTTTAGACCTTTCTATACAAATCAATATCAATATGGCATTGCAAGAGAGTGCAATTTAGATATGGCTATATCCTATTGATACTGGGTTTCTATAGGATATATTGTATTCAGAAGAAAGAAAGCTGCATTTAATTTGGTGGGAAAATACATATTGGGAAATTAAACTCTTAATAATGATATAAACATTTTCTATTTAAAGCTTTGGTCTTCAGAATAATTACATTTATAAATGTAATATTCTGATCAATTATTCAATCTACATATTTTATGATGAACAGTAGTGATGTCCCGAATTGTTCGCCGAACGGTTCGCGATTGGTTCGCCACGAACGGTTCGCCACGGACTCATCATTGAGTAACTTTGACCCTGTACCTCACAGTCAGCAGACACATTCCAGCCAATCAGCAGCAGACCCTCCCTCCCAGACCCTCTCACCTCCTGGACAGCATCCATAGTGAAGCTGCATTCTTAGTGAGCTGTCCAGGAGGTGGGAGGGTCTGGGACATTTAATGTGGATAAGTGCAAGATAATGCATCTTGGACGTAAAAACCCAAGGGCAGAGTACAGAATATTTGATAGAGTTCTAACCTCAACATATGAGGAAAGGGATTTAGGGGTGATTATTTCTGATGACTTAAAGGTAGGCAGACAATGTAATAGAGCAGCAGGAAATGCTAGCAGAATGCTTGGTTGTATAGGGAGAGGTATTAGCAGTAGAAAGAGGGAAGTGCTCATGCCATTATACAGAACACTGGTGAGACCTCACTTGGAGTATTGTACACAGTATTGGAGACCGTATCTTCAGAAGGATATTGATACCTTAGAGAGGGTTCAGAGAAGGGCTACTAAACTGGTTCATGGATTGCGGGATAAAACTTACCAGGAAAGGTTAAAGGATCTTAACATGTATAGCTTGGAGGAAAGACGAGACAGGGGGGATATGATAGAAACATTTAAATATATAAAGGGAATCAACACAGTAAAGGAGGAGACTATATTTAAAAGAAGAAAAACTACCACAACAAGAGGACATAGTCTTAAATTAGAGGGACAAAGGTTTAAAAATAATATCAGGAAGTATTACTTTACTGAGAGGGTAGTGGATGCATGGAATAGCCTTCCAGCTGAAGTGGTAGAGGTTAACACAGTAAAGGAGTTTAAGCATGCATGGGATAGGCATAAGGCTATCCTAACCATAAGATAAGGCTAGGGACTAATGAAAGTTTTTAGAAAATTGGGCAGACTAGATGGGCCGAATGGTTCTTATCTGCCGTCACATTCTATGTTTCTATGTTTCTATGTTTCTATGTCTGCTGCTGATTGGCTGAAATGTGTCTGCTGACTGTGAGGTACAGGGTCAAAGTTTACTCAATGATGAGTCCGTGGTGAACCGTTCGGTGAACAGTTCGGGACATCACTAATGAACAGTAATATTATGTGTGTCCATACAACCTTAGGATCTAATCTTCTCAATCAAATCACAACTATCAAAGTATTGTCCAGAGGCAGCAAAACTGTAGCCTCTTATTTTAATATTTATTAAAGGGTCTCAGATATATATGGTATGCAAATTTGGGAGGGGCAGTTTGATAAGTGATAAAACCATCCATGATTTGTTTTAACCATTAACTTATGTTAATTAAAGGACCGCTAAAGGTACCTAGACCACTTCATGTAAACAAAGTGTCCACTTCCTCTCGATAAAGTGGTCTGGGTGCAGTGCCCATGTCTTTTACAGCTTACAATGTAAACCATTGCAGATCTGTATTAATATCCAGAATGTTTACAATGAAAGGTTAACAAGCGTTTAATAGATGTCAGAAGGACAGTTACTAGACGCTCTTCCTCAACTATAACCAAGTAAAACTCAATTATAGATCAAAGGCTACTCCTAGAGAATTTCTAATGCTATAAATGTCCGTGCATTTGCCCTCACAGTATCAAAAGGTGTACTGACTACAGACCTACCATATGTTTTGGATTACAAATTACATAATTATCTGCTATTGTATGTCAATTAATGATTTATGGTGGATTATGTTTTTAAAATTAGGTCTTCACTGAGAAATCACTTCTAGTGGTTGTTAGTCTTATTTATTAAGCTGAAGTGGTTTTGATGCTTAAAGTGACCTTTAAAATACAGGCAGGGATTTCCTATGTGCCTCTCAGTGATACATAGGGTACAGACACACTATATATGGCAAAAACCTCTATATACTGACTTTCCTTCTCATACATATTTCTTTCTTATGTAACATTGAAGATGTTTTTTGTTTAAGATTATGTGAAAATACATTATTGCATATCACTTTATGATTGATTTTAAAATATGTTCTTCATGCCATGGTAAATTGCAAAGGTGATTAAAGGAACCACACTCAATCCCAGCAGCCACCGGTGCTCTGGAGCAGGACCAGCAATCCCAACAAGTTAAAGCAACAATGAAATTCTCAGGCACTCAGAGTGTTAAAGCAGCAGGCTGATTTAATGAAACAAAAAGGCAGCAACCTTTTGACTTACTAAGAGGTATTTTTCAAGCTAGAAAAAGATCTCCTAGTAGGTCGAAACATTGCTGCCTTTTTGTTTCATTAAATCTGCCTGTGGCTTTAACACTCTGAGTGCCTGGGAATTTCTTTGTTGCCTTCATGCCATGTTAGGCCATATTTATGAATGACAACAATAATAACTTTTCTATTTTTACATATTTGGATTACTCTTCACGTCACTGACACCTTCTGGATATCGCAAAAAGTAGAACTTTGGAAACAACAATATAGATCCTATTGGACTTAATATTATTATTTATTGTGCACATTGGCGCAGACCCATCCCCCCATTTTCTTGCTTTTGCATATTTATAAATGGTCAGGAATTTATTGTGGGTAAATATAAATAATATATTTTGCCCATAAGTAGGAGAGGGATAGAAATAGGTTTACTGTACGACTAGGGGGATAATTTGCACAACACTAGCAACACTGTAATTTTAAGATGATTTGTTCCACCAAAAAGTTAAGTTAAAACGTAATGGTGCCTAAGTAATGCCACAATTTAATATTTTTGGATGAACTTTTAAAATTATTTAATATATTGAAGAACATTTTAATACTTTGATTTTCGATTTAATGATATATGATATACAATCTTTCTTTCTCTATGATATATGTATGATATTTTTATATTTTGAGATATATTGTTGAGATATTAATGAGATTTTATAAAATCATCTAAAAAGTTTATCAAAAAAAAAATGTAACTTGAAAAGCTTATCCAAAAATAACAAATATTTAATATCACTTTCCAAATGATTTCAGTGTTGCAGGTATAAAATCCCAAATAATTTATCTACCATTAGAGTTTATGAATGTTTTTGTAGATAAATCATATGGAAAGTTTTTCTTACAATATTGAATCATTTGGAAATCATATGGAAAGTTTTTCTTACAATATTGAATCATTTGGAAATCTTAATAAAATGAAGCCTAAATTTGAGCTGTAGTATAATACAATGCATGTTAGATTATGTCCAGTTTTTAAGTTAATGTCAAATATTTTTTTCAGATTGTACCAGTAATTACTAAAACCTTTGTATGCTTTTAAAATAATCCACTGTGTATGGACATATCAGGATGCATTAACATGACTTTTTTATTTTTTTATTAATTACTTTTTTCTTTATTACTTAAAGACAAACCTGTTATTAATATATCACCATTTAGCACAATGCATACATTTACAACAATAAACAGACTGGAAGAAAGAAGATTTCAACTAAGGCAAAGGAAAGGTTTGTTTACTGTAAGAACAATAAGGCTGTAGAATTCTCTGCCTGAAGAAGTGGTTTTATCAGAGTCCTTACAGATGTTCAAACAGCAACCAGATGCATACTTGCAAAAACAGAATATTCTAACTGCTTGATCCAAGGATAAATCTGACTGCCTTTTCCTAGCTTGTTGCAAAATTGGAAGTGCTTCAAACTGGGTTTTTTGCCTTCTTTTGGATCAACAGCAAAAATAAATGTGAGGAAGGTTGAACTTGATGGATGCAAGTCTCTCTTCAGCTATGTAACTATGTAATAATGCTTCACTCTCTGACATGGCAGGACATGACAGTTACAGGTATAAAAAATAAACATGAAATATCTATCACTTAAAAGTAGGTGCTAACTGGGAAGTATTGCTCCATTGGCAGCTGTTAATGAACCAAACAAATAGAAAGAAGGGGTTGCCTTGATACAAAAAATAGATGTAATAATTGCAGAAAAAGGGGTCATACGTATTGGGAAAGACATACTTGCAAAAGTATAAGAAGATAAGCTCACCTTCCCAAAATTGTGAGATAATTAAGATAATAAATACAGAAGTTATGACCACAGTTAAAATTTCCACATACACACAAAACCACCCCCCTTTCAATCAAATTTTAAGTAAAAGTCACCGCCAAAGGAGGGCTTTAAGCAAGTCAATATCTCCATTCTTTCCAGAGAGAAGCCAGCCATACATTTGTAAGAATAAATTGACACCATGTATAATGAGAATGTAGAGAACGTATGGTAACCTTTATTGTAAGTTTTCAAAAAAGGTCAGAAATATTGTCCTAGAATTAGAAAGTTCTCATCATTTGCCACATACAGTAGATGTGACATAATTAGGTAAATAAAACCAATCAAATTCCGTGATTATTAATTTTTGTAAAAAACAAAACAAAACATATTTGTATACAGGCAATAATATAAGTGGAGACTGGTCTATAGGAACAGGTAGGGCAGTGCTTGCTTAAGTTTTTGTTGTAATAATAAACAATCTATTGGAGTTGTAGAAACTGATAATAAATGTGTAATAGAAAAAAAAAAAGGTTTGGCTGCGACCATCATTATTTGCATTTATCCATAATGGATGGAAATGCTGAGTAGAGGTTGAACAACTAATCATGTGAAGATTTGGCTTATGGTATAAATATATGTCCCATATTTTAGAGAAGTGGAGGGTGGGGTGAGTGGGTTGTTATAAATAGCAGATGTTCCTTTCCCTCTCAGGCATATTTTTTGCTGTTTATCATCATGATCACAATGTTCTGTTAGGCTGGAGGACCGCCTTGGTTGTTAGTCAGTCGCCCATACTTTGATCACCGTGCTAGGTTCGTATTGAGCGTCAGGGTGGACGACAGGTGGCTGGACGTGCTATGCCATCCGGCAGCATTTAGGATTGCCTCCTTAAGGACAGCATAGCAGCCTGCCATCCTTAGGGGGTTTAGAACTGCTTTAATTTTGAAAACTTATTTTGAAACAAAATCTAAACATTTACAAATAAGTACAATCAGATTAATCTGTATCGTAAGCAATGCTGGTAACTGATCTGTATGACTAATTGCAAGTTAAAAGATCTTATGGAATAATAGCTATTCCTGTATCTCACTTTATTTGTGAACCAAAAGGGGGTAAAAATGGGCCGATCAGTATACTGCAAATTACATACTTAGTATCAATATTTTGTATATGTTTTGCAGCACACTGATAAGCTTATTTTACTGTAATTTGGTTTACAAATAAAGTGATAAAAGTAACCAATAGAGGGAAAAAGAGGAAGAGCAGTAAAAAAACATTGATATTTATATATCATATATTAAGTATATAATATATAATATATAAATACAGATTTGTGTCTCCCTGCAATGCCTTTTTCTTTCCTCTATTGCTCACTTCTCTCTTGGTCAGGGGATAAAATCAACATTTAGTGACTGTCCCCTAGCCATCAGTCATCTTTTTTCCATCAATCATCTCTTTTTTAGGTGCTACAGGTGAAATTCAGAATCACAAATTAAAATGGACCTGCTCGTCCATTGTGCATTTCAGTTGAGTCATGTTTCGGGTACACCTCGGCTCAGAGTTTGGGAATTTGACCAATCATCAAATCAGCCCAAATCCAGATGAATTGCAGTTCAGACCAAAATTAATGTTCAAGTCTACTTGCCAAATTATATCACTATGTGTACGTCTTTTTCAGGGAGACACACGATTTTTAATAAATCCACAGATATGCAATCCAGACTTCATAAATACTGGAAATATGTAATAAATAAGTAAAGTACAGCAGCTGTCGATTGTTTGAAAGGTATGACGAGAAAGCAAAATGCTTGAGATCCCTTAAAAACAAATGTTCCTTTTTCCCTTATAGGTATTAAAACAAAACTGGATTAACACTGCCATCTAGTGGTTCGAAAATCTTATTTATCCAGACATTTGGCTTAAAGCAGCATCTTTAAACAATTTTATAACAAAAAGAAATGTCTGCACATGCATCACCCTTTTTATTATATATAAAAAAGATTAAACAATGCCTACATCAATTTAAGAGTGCATTCAGCTCTATACATTGCAGATGAGAACAAGTCAATAAATCTTCAGCACGTAACCTTTTTTTTCTTTTTTAAATGAAAAATAGGCTGTAAGACTGCTACAGAATATATCATAGCAGCACAATTCTACAGCTTAGTACAAGCAGCAGGATTTGTCTCTGCGACAAAACCTATTGAACTATCAAACCATTCTAACTGTAGGAGTTACCTACGCACACATAATTACTATATCTCTGCTCAGTGTGTTTTTTGTTTCAATGGATACAATACACATTTTGTTAACATCTTCACAACAATCTCCCCCACTGCTTGGCAAAATTATTTAAACAAAGGTTTATAGAGTAGACAATAAACTACAAGCTTTCATGTATTTGGTGTTATTGGTAAAATACAATTAGGAAAGTTAAAAACAAGCTTGATTTTAATTTCTTCCATTCTAAAAGCAAGCCAGAGTGTTACTATAGTAGAGTCTACATGAAAAAAATAGAAATATTTGTAGCTCACTTCTTAATGAGAACCAGTTCGACCCTATACTTTATCACAAGGATTCTTTTTACATACTTAAAAAATAATATCTGTAAATTCTGCAAAAGCTAAAAATATCCTACCTAGTTATGGACATGTTACGTCAAAGGATTTGCGATATTAAATTGATTTATCACCTATATCTAACAAACATGTATTTTTGAGATGTGAAAAATAACCTTAAATGTAGAAATACATTTTTTCTACAAATGGGTGCTTCAGTCTTTGCTCCATGTCAGTAAATCTTATAGACACAGTACCATCACCTGGGAGTCACCATACAGAGATGAGAGAATAAACATTTGTTCTATTTCCTCATTCACACACATAGATATACCAAACTGCTAAATGCACACACATACAAGCATCCAGCATCCAGCACACACACAAACACATTCATCATCTCCCTGCCAGCTCAACTATGCTATTGCTGAGGAGGGAGATAAGAAGTAGTGACAGACACTATACCTGGTGTAGTGGGGATGTAAAGGGGATGGGCCATGCACAGGAACAGCTTACATGCGCAAGAACTACTTACATGCCCAGGAAGAGCTTACATGCGGAGGAACAGAAGAATTATAATATTGAATTTACCTCCAGACAAATATTTTTTCAGTTACATCTTGTCTAAGCTCTATCTTCACAGGCTTGTTCCCGCCATACTGCTTCCTTACTTTGTTCATCAAAAATCTCCAGCAACCATATGATTGGACAGTTTTAATAAATGTGTGTTTGGAAAGTGCTAGGTTTTCAAATGCACCTTACAAAATGATTGAGATTTGAACATGCTTTGGGACATTTGATTGCTTGCAACTATTGCAAATAGCTTCTTCGTTCAATTGTCTCTCAAGAGATGTGTGTACTATTATACCATACTATATCCTCATCATGATATTCATGAATTGATATTCAATTAGTATTACATATACTAAGAAAACCTGCTGCTCATTAGAAAATAAATCACATGTTAGAAATGTTATAAACACCACTATTAAAGCTATGTTGATGAAGAGGCTGGGTCACTTTTTACGTAAGAACATATTAAGTGTCCTAAAAACGCAAGCTGTTAATTTAAGGTATTTCATGGCAGTTGTTGACAGGCTTCAGTAGCATTCTGACCTGTTTAAAAAGAACAGCTTGCTAGAAAAACATATTTTAATTAGGCAAGCTTTAATTATAGTCAATCCTCAATGCCAACAATTTCTTTGGTCTGCGGTGGTTGTTAAAATCTAATGATACTTTGTGATGATGTTTACTGCAATCAAATTATAGCAGAATTATAGCACTAAGCAAAACTTTCTACCAAACGTGTTAGGAGAAGATTTTATAACTCAAATATTATTAGATTTTGATTACCAAGGAAGAAAAAAGAGAAATGGCTTGCATTTTGACTGCTGATATTTTATGTTTCTAAAATTGTATTTTGATTTTGAAACAAATTAGGTCTTGATTATTGAGTGCTGTGAAGACTGCTTATCCATAAGTACCTTTAGAAGTTATATTACTGTATAAACTGGCATGTTTTGGAATCTGCATATATACCTTATAGTGTTTGAGCAAAAAACAGAACTTGTAAACAAAACAAGAAAAGTAACTATGGACACATAATAAGAGATTTATAAAGGTACAAAAGAGAAAAGATATTCTTTTGGTTTACATGATGATTGCTCTTTATTTAGCACTTTGCCTTTGAATCACATCTGTTTTATTCTTGATAAATCTCCGTGATGGAGAGGCAACTGCGGCTGGTGGGGAGCTGGTGGTGGTGGTGGGGGGCGGGGAGGGGTTATCATGGTAAACACACATATTTGGGGAAACAGAGCAATAGGTAACATGAAGAACAATATAATGTATCTCAACATTTAGCACCCTGAACCTCAAATAACACTTATTCTGCCTTCATAAATCCCAGCCATTCTAATGTTGTCCAAAAAGAAAAGTCCTGTGCTCACTCCCATCACTCTTGGGACGGCAGCAGTACACATCAGCTAATACATATAGTAAAAACCAAAGGAAAAAAGTTACCTGCGCTCTCTCCTTAATCCCTATGAATATTTAAACAAATGGAGGTCATTTAGTTACTCCAATGGCCACTGGAGGGAATGCCCGTCTGCCAACGTCATGGCAGACCCCCCTAGACGGGTCCTACACTGACCTTTCACCTTGCTTCCTTGAGCTTCTGGCAAAAATATCTCTATTGAGACAGAAAGGGGTATTGTTTATATACACCCCTATATACTTGTAACCCCTAATAGGAAACATTGGGATGGGCAGCAGCATTGCAACCTAGCTGTGTGATACAAAAAGTGAATACAAATACAAAAAGAAAAGTCCTGCACTCACTCCCATCACTCTTGGGATGGCAGCAATAAACAAATGGAGGTCATTTAGTTACTCCAATGGCCACTGGAGGGAATGCCCGCCTGCAAACGTCAAGGCAGACCCCTCCTATTTAACACTTTGCTCAAGAATAGCACCTATATTTGCCATGGTAAATCTCCACAGTCATTTCATATAACATATTCAGCTACACGACTGTACTTAATTGAATCACAAGAAATGATTTCTATGCAAACAAGCTTTACAGTCTATGCTAAAAAATAGACTTCATTTCATACAGCGCTATTTGTACAGCATCTTAAAGAGCAATGAGTTAATCAGTTTTTTTGTATTTAGCATGGCATGGTTACACTAATGATAAATAAGTAACTTCACCTCTTTTAGGCAACTGATCAACTAATTGTATGTATTACTCTATCTATTCGATAACAGACTTTGCTTTGTTAATTTGCCACTTGGTGCTATGCCATTTAATTATGCTGGTGATAATCGAGGAGACCTCTCAGCTTATTCATGCTGCTTCATTTATTGATTTAGTAAGATCCGTGCTTATTTGTAAATTTACTTAATACTATGTCCTGCACAACCTTTTTAAAATATTTTGTCATTAAACTCCAAATAAAACAGAATGGTTCACAAAGGTATTCAAGCTGCTGAAAAAAGTCAATCATAAATCATAAAAAATGTGAATGGAGAATTCTGGATACCTTGCACTTCTATGTACTACATGAATATTCCATACTTCCTACGTATTACTTGAATATTAATTGAACAGGTCCCTTAACACCTCTTGTTTCTTGTGTGTATATTCTTTGTCAGCATGTATTAGTGTTTTAACTACCAACTGCAGAGCTGCAAATTATGTTGGTAAAATATCCTTTTATTAACCTCTTCACTAGAGCAAAATTAAGTACCCAGTTCAACGTTTTTGGAGACTTTCTTACTCCACATTTTCTTTCATATATTTTGCTCACTCTTTCCATGCTGTCCTGCCTTTTGTATTATCTGTCCACCAAGCATGCCTATCTGCAAGAAGTCTTGTAACTGTTGTGTTTTGAATGTAGTGCATGAAATAGGAACGTTTCACGCAAATTGATAATAGCAAGCATGAACAATTGATTATACATAGACAAATAGACGTATAGGGAAAAAAAAATATATACAAAAAAAAGAGCCTTAAGAGAGTAAGTAAAAATGTTCTCATCTGTTGAAATGTACAGGCTCATAGTGGGGGAAGAGAGTGTAAACATTGGGACATAAAAAAAAAACCATAACAAAATTGAGTAGCATAACTGATAAGATGTATGGGATGGATGAGTGGATGGGTGAAATGGATTGATAGATGAAATGGATGGATAAGCATATAAAAGGCAAATTAAATATTTGTGTTGCAATCAGCTAGTAATGTTACCTGATATTGTTCTGAACCATTTTGGTTTCTTATCCCATACAATAAAGAGGTAGTATGCAGGTACTCCAGTTAGCGTGATGGCAAAACCAATTCCTGTATTGATGGGGTCTGAGTAAAGGGACAATGCCACCATGAACAGACATGTGAAAGAAAACAATGCAGGTATAAATATCGGGACCTGAAATATAGAATAATTACAGTAAGAAAAAGAAACATTCACATCACAATCATACACTCAAGATAAAAATGTGCATAGTGGATTTTATGTTGTGAAAGAAATAGTATCAGTCGCTAGAAATTATCAGATAAAAGACAAAGAATGATAAATATGGACATTCTCTTAAAAAAGTCCAGCTTAGAAAAATCAGGGAATTAATTATATCCACGATGAGGGTATTGCAAGTTTCATTGGCAGTGTCTGTTTATTGCTCGATATTGGGGAACTCACAGCCAAATAGGGTGAGATTTCCCTAAATTTAAGTCATAACCCAAATCAATGTGTTTCAGTTTAACAGGCACCTGCTCAGGTTTTTTTAATATCATGCTTACTTCTCCCTATAGCAATGCTTTACTTTGTTTTCCTGGTTCTCCACCTATCTCTCACAATAGTATAATTCTCAGATTACACATTCTCATTTCCACCTGCCTCTGACACCCTCAAGACTCCATCCTTGCCCCCCTTCTGCTTTCTACTGACACGCAAGTATAGTTCTGCTTCTCTCTCATGCAATTTGAACATGTCTCTAGCTGCCTTTCTTTTATCTACAAATGGAAGTTTTCCAGTTTTCTAAAGCTCAATTTTTCTAAAATGCAACTTTATAATACTAATCCTCCTCTGTCACTCTCGCTGCAGATTGAAGGTATACTCATGAGCCCCAGCCTTTTTCGTGTGTTGCCTTGGTATTATCATCTATATTTATTTTTCTTTCCCTTCACTCCTCTTACACCTTGCCACTTTGCTAGTTATTAACATTATCTTCCTAAATCCTTCAGAATTCAATTCAATAGTAAGGTTTATTTGAATCCTTGTTTGCAAAATCCAACATGGTTAAGCAGAACGAACATGTCCAGATTCTGCATTTGGAATAGCTCTGGTTTTACCCCATTTGGTATTGGGCCATTCTAAATTTTGTGAATTCACTCTGAAATGGCCATTCCATTATATCCTGAATGACAGTCTTTTCCCATTACTTAGTACTTTTCTTTACAATTGGTTTCTTCTTCTTTTTTCCATTTATTATACTTCAGCTTTCATGTTACTATGTGGCACTCGGCTCATTATTCAGCATTACTTTGATTTGATATTTAGTATCTGCATGGCGAATGTTAGATGCTTCTAGTTCATACTTGAAAACGATCTCAATGTATCTTTCCTGGTAAAATATTTTATAAATACATAATTAGCTGGCATTTACATCTAGAATCATACATGTGGCACCATAGGCCGAGTATTGTGCTTGGTGCTTAGTGTCCACATGATAACACTCTAGGTCTGTAGCTACTCCCTATACATGACTGATGTTATTCATCACTTACTGTGTTTGCAACTTATGCTCTTGATGGGGATAAGGCTCTGCGTACTCAACTTTTGTGCTTGTTTTTAGTATCTTTGTTTTAGGATCTGCTGCTCTAATTTTTGCTCATTCTTAATAGAATACATTCTGGGATGTATTATTTTCACATTAGGAAGTTGTGGTTAGGTTGTCTTGGTAATGCAGATTACATTTGTATGGGACAGGCATGCGGACATTGCTGTATGGTAAATTGTTTCTGGGTTTGTATATAAACCCGGCAATCCACTGGGTTTTCTATGCTCTACCTACACAAGCAGATGTTTCTGGTATTATTGAACATGATTACTTCAAATTTTTAAGGTGCAGGTAACCTATCATAATGTGTCCACAGATTTATAATATTGCACTCATATTGAGTTTGGTAAACAAGATTATGGGAGCAAGACCAAAATATTTCAGGTTTCTGAGTAATAAAAAACAGTCCAGACACTTAAGGTGAAAGTTAAGCAGATTTATTGGAGCAGACAAAAATAATGTTTTAACCCAGCAGGGTATTTTTCTTTTTAAAACACCATGCTGGGTTGAAACGTTGCTTTTTTATGCTCCTTTAACTTGGTTTCACATGAAATGCCTGGACTGTCATCTATTACTAAGAACTGTAAAGTGAGGTTTGGCCCACCTCTGGCCTGGTTGCACCCTGGAGACTAGGAGAGTGTGGTGTCCTTCACCTTATTACTATCAAAATATTTTATGCCCACTCTATAACAAACATTTGTGATTGACACTAGTGTAATGCTTGTTACTCTTAATTATTGTAATTATTTCACTCTTATTACAGTTAAAATAATCTCTCCATATTTCCCTATTTCCCACATATTCCCTCCTTCTCGCTCTCTCCCTCTCCTGTTTATGGAATATATGCTCAACCATGTTTGTCATTCAGTGAATGTATAATAAGAAAGGAAAGAGAGAGTAAAATGACTTCCAAGTTAAAAACTTATTCTGGAATAAATAAATATGGTTTAAAAAGATCAGAGACATCAGGCTTGACATGTTTGTGAAATATTAGCACTTTGTATCATCATTCATACAAAGGTTTTGAACCAGTGACTGAGACCATCTAAACATTACATAAAAAAACGCTGAGAGTATGCTAATGCAGTAGCTTTAACCACTTTGGTGCAAGAATATTTTATGACCCAGCAACAGCAATAAATCATAAATGCAGAAAAACTTCATAAATTAAATTTATTCCTTTATTCTCACGTGATTTGGTTGGGTCCACCATTTTTTTTTTAAATTAAACTTTTTGCTTTCTGAAGAGCACACCGTAGCACATGAAATTTAAATAACTTTGAAACAATTTTACTTTAAAAAAAAAAATAATCAGGGTTAATGTAATTATAAACATACAAAATGAAGCCCTTCACCCAATCTCTCACTACTCCCAGGTGGCAGCAATGACCATAGTACACAAAAAGTTACCCACATACTACCCCAAATCCTTATGCACATTTAAATAACTTTTTTTTTTAATATCGCTCCAATGGAACTAAAAGTTTAAGCTTCCCTGTCACATCAAGGCATAATGTCTTAGGTGAGTCCTCCCAAGAGTAGTGAGAGTCAGAGCACTGGGCTTCGTGTTTGTATTTGCTTTTGTATTACACAGCCATGCTACAGTGCAGCTGCCTACCCCGTTAGAAAAATACCTCTCCCTGTCTTATTTGAGATTTTGCCTTTCAGCTTAAACAAGCATGGAAAATTGTTAGTGTCGGATTCACCTTTTTTTTTTTTGCCTTTACGTGGCAGGTGAACTTACACTTAAATGGCCATTGGAGTGATACTAACAAAACATGTACATAGGGATTTGGGATAACGCGCAAGTAACTTTTTATAAGTATAATGCAATTACCTTATAGTACAAGACATTTTTAGCTTTATTTTTCTTCAGCAGATTTATATACACTGTATATTATTTTGCAATAGACTATTTTCCACAATATCCTTTGACACTGTGAGGTTCAGCCAGCATATAAAGATTAATTTGAGACAGACACAAAGGTGAGTGTACCTTGAAAGGACGATGCATTTCAGGTCGTTTGTATCTGAGATAAATGAGACCAACCACAGCCAGGCCAATGAAAAGCCACCTAGCGAAACTGAGGAAATTCAGAAGGCTGTAGATATCCCCAGTGAATAACATCACCATTGTCAGTGGATACTGCAAAGAAAGCCAAGGTGTGTTTACAATGTGCATGCAATTAGAAGGAATTCTGCCAGCACTTTTTGTGAGATACATTTAAAATAGACACAGCAACTACTCTTTTTGTTGAAGCTTGTATTAATGAACCACTTGTGCAATATAACTGCTTCATGTAATAATTTATTTAACAATCTATTATACCCAAGTGGCCTATAGATAATAAAAATATGTGAACTCAAGAGTCAAAAAAGAAATACGAGTCCTATGCAAATAGTTTATTTATGGAAATGTTTAATGGGCATTTACTCTACCGCCTGACATACTGAATGTTGCATAAAATGTCATTTGACACATTGCTGTAGTTCCCATAGGCATTACTTGTGTATCCATTTCAGATAAATGGATTGTATGTATTCTTTATGATACCAACAAAAGATGCAATTCTAGAAATGAATACTGTTCTAGCTAAAAAAAAAAAAAAACAACTCTAAATTACTTGAACAATAGGTTATATAAAACCAAAAGAACACACTTTATTCTCTGTTTACAGAATTGCTGTAGTTTAAGCTATATCTCAATGTTTTTTTCCCCCAAGGATATAATATATATATATATATATATATATAGATATAGATATAGATAGATAGATATAGATATATAAATACTTACATAACACCAACAAAAAGTACAAATGGAAACAAATTCACTCAGAATAACACAGTAACTGTTACAAAAAAATAATTTAACCCCATAAGGACGGCGAGCGTACTATGCCATGCAGTCCCCCTAGTGCCTGAAATAAACTTTGAAAAAGTTTTAAAACAGTTTATAAGTATATATATATATATATATATATATATATATATATATATATAGTCTAAGTATGTATATATACACAACTGTCTTTAAGTCTACTTTAATATATATATATATATATATATATATATATATTATATAAATATATAAATATATATATAAATATATATATATATATATATATATATTAATATCAAAATATGTTTAGAATGATATTTATGTATATATATATATATAATTATAATATAAAATAATTAAATATATAAATAAGTAAAAAAATAGAAAATAAATAAATACAAATTATAGTAATTTCATTAGCGTTATATAAAGAAATATGAACGCTAACTTTGGCCAGTGCTATTGACTGTGGCTACTAAAACAGACTGGACATACCCCATTTGTAATACTTTGGGTTGTCTACTTTTGCAAATGGTATGCTATCATGGGGGTAATTTTCATTCCTTGGCTTCCGTACGGTCTCAAAGGTAACATAACCAGTCTGTCAAATTTTAATGTGTATAAACTGAAAAGTGTAAGGTGCTATATTTGACCTTGTACCTTTCCAAAACACCATAAAACCTGTAGTACAAAGGGGGTACTGTTTTACTCGTGATACATTGCTGAATACAAATATGTGTATTATATTGCAGTACCAGCTAACAGTATTATGGCATTCACAGTTAAAATGCCAAGCAGAACAGAAACATTTATTTTCTTAATTTCTTACATTTTTTAAATATTTTTTTTCATAACTTATGTTTCTTACATGAATATTTGATGTGACATGAAAGCCCTGTTTCTCCTGAACAAAATTATATATAATAAGTGTGGGTGCATTTAATATAAAAGAGGTGAATTACGGTTGAATAGACATATAGCACAATTTCAAGGTTTTGTTTATGTTTTGCTTTGATATGAACTTTTACAACTGCCTCAGTCCTTAAGGCGTTAATAAAGCATAAAAAAAAATCCTATTGATATAAGCGGTCAGTAAAAATGTTGACTACCTTGTAGTTTATTTGCACATTAGCCTAAAAATCATATACCGTCCAGATCAATTTGCTGTATGTTGGACATTTTAGAGTAGCCACTTATTGTTTCATAATTAGGGGGTACCTTGCAATCCATTGTTGAAGACTGGTAAATTACAATATTTGAGTATCATGCAACAGTTATTGTTATGACCATATGTCTCAAACCATTGTACTGCAAATAATGCAGTAAATTTGATTTATTTGTTAATGTCACAATGCCAAGCTTGTTAGGCCTTTATTATAAAGTGGACGGCAAAAAGAAAATTGAAGTCTTTACAAGGTTTTTAATTATATCACAGGTTGATGGATACAGACATTCAATTGCAATAATTATGCAAATTTGCAGGTGTGCAATTAACTTATTAAGTTCCATAGGAAATCACAGTTTGTGTATGTTGCTTTAAGGTGATAAAATGGGCACATGTGTATTTGTTGACTGAGGTTTGTTATATTCTAGTCAGAGTGCTCATTCATCCTTTATTTGGTATAAATGATTAGCAGGAAATTGTTTGTTCATTGAAGTTGGATATGTCATCAGGCTGGTAGGTGTTTGTAGTGTTTATTCTGCTCACAAATAACTCTGCTAGAGTAGTGGTTTACAGTGCTTTTAGGTTCAAATTCACTAAATGTCAGATAACTCAGTTAGTCTGCAATAACTACTATTCAGATGACTGTCTACTTATCATAAGGCATAGGGTAATTTTTAAATAAAGATTAATGGTTAAAGTGCTCTTAAAATAATTTAAATGGTTATGACTAAAATACCAGACTCTGCCATTGCAATACTTGGTTATTCATGTTTTAGAAATGACAGAGCAAAGAGAGGAGGAGGCATTGTTATTTATGTTGACAAGTCCATAAAATGTACTCCTTTAAAAAACTATAACTCCCCTTCTGCCTTTGATTTCCTTTCTGGCACAGTTGAGATCCCTTTCAGTAAAACTATTATTGTTGCCGGAATCTACCGCCCACCTAGCCCTCCGGTGCACTGCCTTTCTGACATAGCCCAACTACTAAGTGAAACTGTAAGTCAAAAACAAAAAACTGTGGTCAAAGTTCAAGAGTACTGGCTCCATGAACGATCACTGTACTTACAGACAATGGCAAAATGCATGCACAAAACAAACAAAAATGGCAAAGGCCCAATATTTCAGTGAAAATTTGAACAATCAAACCCAAGAAACGTCTGGAAAATCATAAATAGCATACAATCCCCCACAATCCACTCCCAACCCTTCACTGTCAAAATGGACAATCAAACACTGCAACACCCTGTAGATTTAGTAAATGCCTTTAATACTTATTTTGTTGATATGCTACCAGCCTGGTTGTTAAGATAACAAATGACACTGATTTTCAGACTGCAAATAAAGATCAGGCCCTGACAAATCTTAAAAATTCTCATATAGAGAAATTAAATTTTAGACCTGTGCCTGTTAGTGTCATTAATAAACATCTTAATAATTTAAAATTAAAAACCAATGTGGACCAATTCAAATCCCAGCAATGTTGATGAAGCTCATTGCGCCAGCAAGTGCTAAACCTGTCACTACCCTTATCAATGAATCCCTGCTGTCAGGATACATAACCAAACTTTGGAAGACTGCAAAAGTTTTACCTATCCATAAAAGTGGTGACAATACTTTGGTATCTATCACCCAATATCATTGCTCCCTGTATTGTCAAAAATCTTGGAAAAATATGTCCACACACAACTATGTGAATTTTATCAACGATCAAATTATCTGACTCCTGATCAATCAGGATTTCATCCAAATCACTTAACTTCGACTGCCTTCTTAAAAGTTTGCAATGAAATCCAAATTGAAATGGAACAAGGAGACTGAACTTGAGCTATTTACCTTGATATTGCCAAGGCCATTGACACTGTAGACCATGGCATTCTTTTGCAAAAACTTAAAAACTCAGGCACTGCTGATCATCCGCTAACCTGGTTTCAATCGTTTGTTTCAGACTGATATGTGGTCATTTCTGATAGCGCTTCCCTCCCTCTTCCAGTCACGTGTGGTGCTCCCCAAGGCTCCATACTTTGCCCCCTGCTATTCACATTATTTATAAATGAACACATTATTTATAAATGATCTGCCTAACGTCTGCAAATCCTCAACTTTACACATGTATGCAGACGGCACTGTAATCTACGCTTGTAAACCCAAGCTACCGCAGTTTGAAGCTGTGCTCCAAAACGAATTCACGATAGCGGATAACAAACTCTTCCTAAACACTGAAACAACTGTTACAATAATAATCTTTGGACTGTACCTAAATTACATAAACTACAAAATCAACAACTGTGTATCAGAACAAATTCAAATAGCACACTGACAGCAGTCTGCTCTTTTAAATATCTAGGTATGTTGCTAGACCCCAATCTATCCTTTGGTCTTCACATCGAAAAAATCTCTTCAAAACTTTACCCAAAATGAGGTTCCTTGTACAGAAACAAATCCTGCCTAAGCCCTACAGTAAGGAAATAGTGCAACAAATCCTAATGCCGGTCATTGATTATGAGGATGTCGTTAATGCATCTGCAACGAAAATCCACCTTAATAAACGTAATACATTATATAATTTGTTCTGTTGCTTTGTACTAGAATGTAATTACTTTACCCACCACTGTGACATGTTAAAAGAGCTAAAATGGCTGTTGCTGGAATCCCGATGCACTCTTCATCTTTCCAGCATAAGGAAACTCCCACCCTATCTGAGTAGAATGCTCTCCCTGGCTGTTCCCACCTCCTATAAACTCTTATCCAGTACTTGCATGATATTTAGCATAACACAATACAAAAATAAAGTGGCTTGATCTTCCTTTTCCTAGAGAATAATTATGGAATAACCTGAGGGACTTCTCAAATCTTCATTCAATCTAAAATATTTTAAGAGATCTATGGCAATATACCTCAGCACAGAATGCACCTGTTTTGGTTGAATGTATTTATTACCTTTTATATATTAAATTTATATATGTATATATATATATATATATAATTAGTTTATATATTGTATTTTTGTAATATTGTGTCCTATTGTAACAATACAATATTTTGAGGACCCAGGACTTACTTGAAAACGAGAGAAATCTCAATGTATCCATCCTAGTAAAATATATTTTATAAATAAATAAAAAATAAATTACTTGTTCATCAGCAGCCATTAACATTTTCATAATAATTTATACAATATTGTATTTAACCCCAAGGTCTGCTTAGGCCAAATCTTCTAACCATGTTCAATATTATATTTTGAGCCAGGATGCCCCTACAAAATCTATATCATTTTACTCACACATCCTTGACACCTAATGTGCTCATTGGCTACTATTTTCTGACGGTGCAAGCAGGCAAACTCATTGCTTTTGTTGCCAGGTCTAAGTTTGAGTCCAAATTTATGCAAGGCACCTAACTGATGTATGAAACCATGACACTTTGCCGAGATGACATATCATACCAGGGCAATAATTAATAATTATGGGTCTTTAGGTATCTACATTTTTTTTTTTTGTTAACTGGCACCTTACAATTCTATAAGGATCATTTGCTGCCTCTTTGCATTTTGTTTTATCTTCTTGTTTCATAATTGCTAAATCTGCATTGTCAGTTATGACCTTATCCTGTTTGTCATTACTGAAGCTGTGTCACCAGCCCTGACCTTTGAATTGTTTGATTGTTGGTGTTTCTACTACAGTCTTTATACATTCCACTTCTCCATCAAAGCTTAGAAATCAGCTAACCTATGCAATTACCCGTGGGAACAATGTTTGAGAGATTTTCACACACATAGGGAAAAAGTGACAACTCAAAAAATATATATATGAACATCAAATGGGAAAACAAACAACATGCCAAACTGTTAATCAACCATTATAGATGGCTTTAGCTATGAAGAATATGCAGATATGAAGGAAGGGCTCTGAATATACAATTAATTTTTTTTTTCAGGCAGTCCTTTCTGTACAGGAACTTTACAGAAAGGACTGCCTGAAAAAAAATCTCTTTATCACACAGGTCATAATGCTATGCATTAAACGTTTTGAACATGAGGGTTCACTTCAACCACCAGTCCTGATACCTAACAGAGGTGAGGTACAATGATACTTAGAGTAACACTAAAACTCTTCTATAAAGGTAATTTGATTGCTATTGAAACAGCTAAGTTCTGTACTGTACTGGGGGCACCAAATGCATGTGCTTTATTTCATGAGAAGCTGCATTCTCCTAGGTGCATTGGCCCAGAGGGTGCAGTCTCTGGCTGACCAGCAGGAGAGGAGAGCACTGCACAGAGCTCTCTCTCCTGCTAGTCACTCCATGTAGTGTGGCCAAGTGGATCTGCATCCTGTTAGACATTATCCAATATAGTCTGCTCGACCATGTTACACAAAGATAAAAAGAGACACACAGAGGGCTGAGGGACAAAGAAACACAAAAAGACTGTGTGGGACAAAGAGACACACAGAGGGGCTGGGGGAGCAAAGTGACGCACAGAGGGCTGGTGTTGGACAAAGAGACACACAGTGGGACAATGGGAACAGGACAAAGAGGGGCTGGGGACAAAGACACACAGAGAGGCTGGTGAAGAAAGAGACACACAGTTGGGCTGGGGGGACATCATAGTTTCAAGTGTTATGCTTTTCGTTTTTCAAAAATTCTGCCTAGGGTTCAAAAGAGCCTAGCACCAGTCCACAACATCTGAAGTGCTGGTCTGACCTAGTGTATTCTTAACCACAACTCGCCATGCACTGGGGGAAGGAGAGGCTGGTGAGAGTAAGTACAACCTTATTGCACTGAAAGTTTGATTTTTATTGTCAGATGCAATGCATTTAAAATAAAATGTGAAGGGTTAAAATATGCCTCTTGACCATATTATTATCATATTGAAGGAAGAGTTATATGTTTCCAGAGCATATGTTACACATTCAATAGGCTTAGCCTGTCTCCTGACAGCATGTACTTCAGATGTTTCTTAATCCTTCCTCAAGCAGTGCATGAATTATATTTTTTTACATAAGATGAGCTATTAAATGGTTATATAATTGTCATGCTGGCTATTCCCTAATGCTTCTGTAAAGCTGACACAGAATATTATTAACACTTGGAACAACCTTGAAATACAAATTAACTCTACACCCCTAATGAAATGACTACAGCATGCATGCCAACGAAACACAAACTACAAACTCACAGAAATGAAATGTAATGTTATGCAAGGAAAATAATATTTAGCAAACCAAAGCCTTCCACAAGGGTTAGGTATGTATACTGTGCACACAATCTGTAACATACTATTTACAGCTCAAATATAGCAATATGCATAGGGAGATGTAAATTATGTTTTATTTAATTCTAAAGGCACAACTTTGAGACCAACAATTTTGGGTTATGTTCAATAAAAACACGAAGAAAGAAAATGCAGCATGCTACTACATAGAAAGACCAACAGACAGATTGGGACTAAATATTTCAGAATTTAATTATAAAACAATGCCTAGATAGATAGATAGGCAGACAGATAGGCAGACATATTGTGAAGCCAGGAACAGTGGGCCAGAAAAGAACAAGCAGATATTTGCAGTGGTTTCATCTTCCCCATTACTACTTTACTGGATATCTAATAATTAGTATCTTCTCCTATCTAATGCTGTTGGAGGGTGGTGAATCTTTTTATTGAAAAATATACACATCATATTCATATGTGTACATATTTTACAGAAAGGTGACAGGTTTATATTTACCCTCTTAATGAACCTAATTGTGGTCAGAAATCAGTCGACCGAATAGAATGACCTCTGGTTTATTGCTTATTATATATATATATATATATATATATATATATATATATATATATATATATATATATATATATATATATATATATATATATATATATTATTTTTTATTTTATTTTATTTTTATTTTTTTTCAGTGGCCGTCACCTAACCATCAATCTTGTCTATTTTTGTGTTTGGCGTCATTGATGCTGATGATACCACCGTGATTGATCTTATAATCCTCTGTGATGACGAAAGGGTCTATAGGAATGAGAGCCAGTAGTTATCAGAATGGTGCACTAATAACAACTTGGTTCTTAATATTCCATAGACTAATGAACTAATTGAGGACTTTCAATGAACTAAGAAGGGATACACACTCACCCCTATTCATATAAATTGAGATGAGGTAGAACATGTCCCTATTTTAAGTTTCTGGGAGTGCATTTGTCTTGGAGCACTGCTTTAGTCAAGAATGCAGAGCAGCCTGTTTATCACCACAGATAATGATAACTTTTACCACTGTATGATTAAAGCATTCTAACAAACTGTATTTTATCATGGTATGGTAACTGTTTAGTAGCTGACAGGAAGGCTCTTTAACGAGTAGTAAACACTATACACAATAGATTATTGATGTTCAGTTCCCATCAATACAAGACATTTACAAGTGTAGTGCCCGGAGAGTAAGAAGAATCATTAAGAATGCATTTCATCATAATCACAGATTATTTAATCTTCTACACTCAATGAAACATTATAGGATTGGGAATCATTGTGTTCCCTCTGCGTTGTTTTTTTTTTAATTCTATATATAGGGGATCGTTCTTAAGAATATAATTGTATTAAAATTTAGCCATATTGGTTAGACTGTTTTTTTTTACTAGGAGGATGCATTCGACTTTGCACAAGTCTTTTGAATACTGATTTGTAACTTGCACCTCGTGGTTTTATTTGCACATTGTTTGTGACTTAGAAAATGCGACTTATTGTCGTTTGAGTGTGATACATCCATATGGCAATTCAGAAATACGGAACAATTCAGATGAATTTATTAGTTTAAAACCAAATGTACAAGTCTATCAAGGATCAATGCTATTCATGCAGCAATTGAGAAATGTGTCACTGATACACACATACCACACACGGCGGTTGTAGGTTAGTTCATAATAGCAGGGAGTCCTTAATGACCAAGGGGAAATTAAAAATCTCGCCTTTGCATAGCAATGATGTATTATTTTGAAAAGGTTTTAGCACTAAATGGTTCTGTAAATTATAAATATGTAAGGGAGGAATGTAAATGCCTGCACAGTTTTATATTTACACATTTGCATATTTTCTTCAGCACCTGAACAGCAATCTATCGATGAGTATTTTTTTGCTTTGGCTTGTAGAATAGCTTTTAATCTCGGTTAAAATATACAGGGTATGTATGGGTTAAATAACCATAATGGAACAAGTTTGGGTTTCTGATCTGATTTGTACATTGAATAAAAGATTCTTAAAGTCAGTGCTCATATATCCTCCAGAACAGGCACAAAAAAAAAGAGGTAGAGAAAGAGCATTCAGACTTCTGGTTTTGCACTCTTATTATGTGATATGTGTAATAAATCATAAAATTACTCATTTGCTGCATCTATTTCATTCAAGGTCATCAACTTACCAACATTTGAGCACATTTCATATATACTCATGTCCCTGAGTACAAGCAAGAAGATTTTTTTTTCTTTCAAATTCAAGTCTTTTATAGGTAACATATTTCTTAGATTATTTCTTCCAACATAGAACACATGCAGTGAATCTCTCCACCTGTTTGATTTTATCTTCATTGCTCACTGTATTTTTTTATTCCCTGTTTTTTTTTCCTCCTGTAAAACATGCTTTTAACCACAGAATCAATTTACTGACTAGTCTTTTTCCATTATAAATGTGTATACTTGTTTTTGTCCTTCATTACTGTGGTGCTCCTGATAAGTCCGTTGTGAATTCTCAGACGATAGAGTTTTACTTCACTTCCAATTAAGCAAATTTAGATTTTATTAGTCATACCTCTGTTTCGAAAGACTTCATGTCTGTGAAAGAGACTAAAATAATCAGTCCCTTTCCATCCATACAATCCCAGGGAACAGGCTAATAAAAAGTGATTTACTTTCCTGCCTCAGAGAGTTAAATACCAGCAACAGATGTACAGATCTGCCAGTGAGACTCATAACAGAATGATGCTGCATGGCTTTCAAATAGAATAAAATAATGAAAGAAATCAAAGCAATTTCATTGTAATAATTAATCATCGTCTTACAAGTTTATATATATTTAAAGTAAACAGTATATCGCTATTTTTACTATTTTTTATTCTAATAGGTATTTTCTTATCCACTTTCTTTTATTTTTTCTGTCTCTTATGTATATAAAAATTGAGTTAAAATAGGTGCAAACATTTTCATAAAAATCTTACATCTCCTGGCTGTTTAATTATTTTGTGATTTTTTTTTTCTTCTTTTTCAGGTCGCTCTTAATATGTATTTTTCTGTTCCATTTGGGTCGATAAGTTTAGTACATTATTGTCAACTCTACATTAAAAACAGCTGCATAAATGAATGCATACATATAAAAAAAAGATAGTTCCAGGAATTATGCTGCCTTTTACACACAAAAGCAGAAATATAAAATATAGGAACAGCACAAATGTGATTGTAATGTAATCGGCAATTAAGAAAAAAGTGGTGTATGAGAACACTGAATATAACATATTCAATTAACTTGTCGACTGGATATATTTAGTGCTCGAGTAAATTTAGGTCTCTCATGCCACTACTAAAATAAGGCATGACATTTGTGATCATCACTAGGCCTCAATTGTATTTTAGATTTAGAGAGATCCTAGTCATACTCAAGCATTAAAAATAGAGTGTAAGATAAGTTTGTGAATTAACAAAACAAAAATCAAGTGTAATGCCCTTCAGTTAATCCAGGTACTCAATTTAAACATTCCAGGGACTAGATCTGAAACAAATTGTGGCCTATGTGTGCCATTACAGAGGTAACATTCATTGGCATTTTAATATCAGATTAATCCTACCTACAATGGCAGGCCAGTAACAAAATACTAGGCAGGTCCCCTTTGCAATAAAGAGGTAACAATTCCATAAGAATACATTGCGTTTTTCTTTTTTTCTGGTGGGGGGAGGGGCAGGGGTTGGTTTATTTGATTGTGAGACTGAAGAGCAAAAGGTCGAAGTCTAAATTAGTCATATGCAAATAAATCAATGAATGAATGAACAGTGAGAGTACAAAATAATATCTTTCTCTTCAGCAAGTCCCTGCTCAAGTATCAGATTATTATATTTTACAGCTGTTTCTGAAACTGTGAGATAACACTCATAATATAATTATTATGGTTCACAGATATTAGTATATATTACATTTGTGCACAGTGGAAACATTCAGGCCAGACCAGTTCACCAAGAAAAAAAATAAAACAAATCAGACAACAGACTCTAGTCCATCCACAAATAAAACCGATAAATAGTTCACCCTTAGTGAGTACACAAATTAAATTTATACACAGATCATGAATATATGGAAGATGTTCCAATCAATAAAAGATAAACACAAAACAAACACATAATGCTTTCCATATACATATATGGTATAAAGTGCTTGTAGAATGTAACTCACAAGTGTAGAGCCGTGCCAGGATCTATAGTAAGTTTTACTAGGCTCCAGTCCAGAATTTCGGCACAAACAAATAAGCTATTAGTGTGCAGACAAAGCTTTACCACAAATCCAGTGTCTAGCGGTAGTGACTAACCTTTAGTGTGGAAAAACACAATGGCCTATCAGCTTATACTAACTGTGTTTGTGGAGATAGCAGGAACCGCAGGGAGGGAGAAACAACTACAATGAAAGGCATTTTACAAAAAGGGAGCCATCACTTCAGCATGTAGAATGGAGACATCAACAGCCCTGCTACCCTACATATCTAATCCTGTGTTTAGAGTTCCTGTGGAACTCGCTTCCCTCCTCCGTTAGATGCTCACCCAGTCTCCACTCCTTCAAAAAATCGTTAAAAACCCACTTCTTCATAAAAGCGTATCAATTAAACTGTTAATAGCTCCTGACTGATTCCTCTTCTGCAACTGTCACTAGTCTAATACTATCCTTACCTTTTTGTGTCATTTTACCCCACTCCCTCTAGCATGTAAGCTCATTGAGCAGGGCCCTCAACCCCTCTGTTCCTGTGTGTCCAACTTGTCTGGTTACAACTACATGTCTGTTCGTCCACCCATTGTAAAGCACTGCGGAATTTGACGGCGCTCTATAAATATCATAATAATAAAAATGATAATAATCCAAGCCTGACATGCTGATAAGGTTAGGCGTCCTCCACTACCACAACCATACTCAAGCACCGTGGGCTGTCACAAGTGAATCATCAAGGAGAGGACGACATACTGGTCATTCAATGAATCTGTGGAGCATTCAATGAATCTGTGATGAAGTACACCCATTGACCTAGAGCCTTAGCCAGCCTCCCCTTCAATAGTAGCATGCAGGAATAGTAGAGTTACAATATTTCTTCTAAACGTGAATCATAAAGAAATTATATACTGTGGAGCAAGGACTTGTATCACCTGCTGAAAGGGATCTCCTTCTATCATGAAAAGGGAAGCTCCCCCTATAGCGGCAGATGAACATTCAGACCCATGGATGAAATTCAACAAAATGTTCAAGAGTGGACTGGAGTCATGTCCCCTGGAAGGTGACGACTTGAGTCTTTCTGTTCCATTTGTCTCATGGCACTATGCTCAATATCCGACATGCTCTTCCTAAAGGTGGTATTAGTGGAGGAGATACTGATGGTGGTAGTTGGTTGTGCAGAATCAGATACAGTACCAGACTGCCAGTCTTTGTACTTTCTATTTTTATCTCAGTAATACAGACTTATGGTGTCTGCAGATGTTGCATAATACTGACATTAGTGAGATGAACTTTCTTCCCTTACTAACTTTCTTGCCACACTTTGCAGTTTGGCTTTCTGTAAAGCTGTTATGCCAAAAAGTACTTTAGCACAATATATTGGCCTCAAACCTTCACATTGTGGCTAATAAAGATCTGGGTGGATCAGCATTGATGGAAGTAGACGATGTTGTAACACTTGAGTGACTAATGGCAATGGGCCGGCACATACTGGTTATCGGACAAACCGGAAAATACATCCAGCATCAGATTTTTCCCCATAGGAAAGCATTGATTCAATGCTTTCCTATGGGGAGGTCCAATATGCGAAGCACTTGCTGTGCAGTCCAGCACAGAGGGACATCGGCGCTGGGATGAAGGAAGTAAATAAAATGTTTTTAACCCTTTATTTAATGCGGAGGGAATGACGGGGGAGGCAGAGGGAGCAATAGTGCCAGGAATACAGCTTTGAACATATAAATCAAATTCTAACAATGTGCTTGTTACTGGTGATGACAAAACACTGGCCCACACAGGCCCATCTCCCTTCTCACTGGGCTGTTTTGATTAAATAATACCTGTGGCCACATTTTCTTCCCAGTCTGACCCTGGTAATGGGTACTATTACTATCACTATTACTATCACTGGGTTACTGGTAAGAGATAATGACCCACCTGTTTCCACTAAATGAGAAAATTCAACTTCAGATAGAGATGGATTTAGACAAAGTGACAAGTACACAGTATATATATAGATTATAGGGGACTGCTATTTCTCCTCTCCAGATTTTCGTCTTATAATTTTACCAATCCCTTGCTCCAAGCACCATAAAACACAGAAGCTGTAACACTTAAACTAGCTGGGGTAGAATGAGCTGCAGTGTCAAAGGACGCAGAAGTTATTGATATGTCAAAAAGCTTAGCAAAATATAATTGCTTCCTGAGTGATAAGTCAGATGAAACAGGCATGCTGCTTATTCCACTATCCTTAGACTAAATTCTAGTAATAGTAGTGGTGGTAGTGTTGGTGGTGAAAGCAACACCAGTGGAGGTGTCAGCAGTCCTCATGTCTGAGGAATATGTGTTTAGATGTCTCAGTGGCCATGAGACTAATGCTCACAGTAGAATGGGGAACACAACTCCTTCCCTTAGCCTTCCTTAATTTCTTCTTGGGATCAGGATGCAATGCTGATGATGGTGGGATTGTTTTTCTTTTTAAAAATAATTTAGAACCCACTTTAAAAAAAAAAAAAAAGTACATACTTTTATATTTTCTCTTATTATATGTTGAGTGTGCAAATGACATGCTCAGCATGTATAAATTATTTTACATTGACATTCAGTGGACAGGTCTGAGAAGTGCAACATGCTGCATTCCGTTGCACCATTGAAAGGTTTAAATGTACTGGTGGTGCTTTCTGCTTACTAAGTGTAGATTTTCCATTGGTAAACTTACTTTCTCTGAGTTCATGAATCTATAACACAATTTAGTCAATGCTAAATATTATTGCAATCTTTATGGTTCCTTATGGAGCATTTCTACTTTATACAGAACCATTTGCTAACTGGCACTGCAGCAAAGTTGTGCCAATCAATAAATAGAAATGTTGGCAAATCTTTGCTGCAAGATTGAAAAAAAAAAAAAAGCTTATCGCTCCCTAATAAATACATTTGCAATTCACTGACAGGTTTATTTACTAAATTGAGAATTCAAAGTGAATTTCAAATTTCAGGTCAAAATAGTTAAACTGGAAAAATTATTTAAGACAAATAGGCCTTCATTTCACAAGCATTTGGCCTTAAATTTACAACTCACTTTGAATTCACTATGAATTCTTACCTTAGTCAATAACCCTGTTAGTGATTCTACAAAATCGCTGCATAAAATACGTAATCACCAGAAATCACTGTCAATGTCCATTACTGATGGCATTTTCGTTTAGAAAATTTACAGCTATTTCTATTAATGGAAATTTTTACTGAGTTTCAATTGACAATATTCCCCTTCTTAACAAAATGCTCAGAGAGACAATTATATTCTATTTTCAAAAATAAATGAAACCAAAGATGGCTAGGGCTGAACTCACCAGTTTTTAGATTTTAGTTCAAATAACTCTTTGAGGTAAATATATATAAATTGCCACCTATTTTAATTTGCATCATGTTAAATAGCATTAATTTCAATTTTATGACTTCAGAAATTGGTCAAATAAACTTTTTGACGTGGGCATTTACAGTCAATTGTAATAAAAATGCTATTATACGACAGTCTGGTCTCCGCTGTGAGCATCTGTGTAATCATTTCAATAATTGCAAGAATAATGTATGCTATTAAAAAGTATAAGACATAAAAATAATGAGCCATGTTAGGAAAACCACATTCTACAATACAAAAATAATTCTTCCTACACAAGCACAGCTAAAAGGTATTGCTAATATTTAGCTTACCAAAACAATGACAGCTGGCAAAGGAGTATATTTGTGTACGTGAATCATAGATAGAATTTCTGGAAGGTGACCCTCTCGGGATGCAACATAGAACATCCTGATGAAACAAATAAAATGGTAAATATATTTATATTTCTATTAAACATTAATACAAACATATGTTAAAAACAGTCAACCAAATACACAGAATTGAATAAAACTATAATTGAAGCATTTATTTTTGGAAAAATATGCAATTGCAGTGGTTTATAGATATTTGTATTACCCCCATTTCCCCTTATGCATGGCCTATGCACAAAAGTTCATATATTATCTGTCTGTCTATACACACACACACACACACACACACACACACTATGGGTTTATTCAGCATATATAAACTATTCCATATCTGTAAACCTGTAATGAGGAGCAAGCATCTCTATGTATAATGTAACACTTCATGCTGATATTGAGCTTATTTGTATATAACTAATAGCTGCTTGATCCAAGGAGACATCTGACTGCTATTTTGGGGTCAAGAAGGATTTTTTTCCTAGTTTACAAAATTGGAAGTGCTTCAGACTAGGTTTTTTGCCTTCTTTTGGATCAACAGCAAAAACATATGTGAGGAAGGCTGAATTGATGGACGCAAGTCTCTTTTCAGCTATGTAACTATGTAACTATGTAACAAGTATAAATAATGACATAAAAACATTACAAAAAAATGTATTCCTCAGATTCACTAACGCCTTGTTTTTAACCTTGGATCTAAAACATTTGTGCATAATTTATATCCCTACATTTAATTTAGTTGGGCTGAAATTACTTACCTGGAGACAGCAAAAATACCCCCATTCATGGATCCAAAGCAAGATAACGCAACAAAGATGGGAACTGCAAGGGAGAAATTACCCAAGAGACGTTCTGCATATGTCTGTAAACAAAATATACATATATTTGTCTTAGTTAAAACCTTTGTTCTATATTTTCTTTGCTATAGCTTCCTCTCCACATCTCCAACATTTTTCAGAAACTCAGGGAAAATGTCATGCAGCTGGGGAAGGGTTCTATACCAACAGCTGAGAAATTTGTAGGATATTCTATGTGTTTTTTATTGATGGCACTAGTGAAATTTTAGGAAAAAGTTCTTCTACCAGGTCAACTAAAGTAGAGTTGTAAAATAATTTCTTCTGTGTGTGGATGTTTTTAAGAGGTAGATGTTGGTAATCTTGTGCGGTTAAAAAGAAGGGAATACCCAAGGGAAAGGTTAGGTTAAAAGGATATGAAGTTCGGAAAGGAGGGATGATACTTTGCTGGTTTCTTATCAAAAACTATCAGTGTCAGAAAGATGAGTTGCGTTGGTGTTTGAGGCTTGCTTGGAGTTTAGCCTGAGGGAGTAGATAAGGAAAGAACTGTTTTGGGCATGCATGTTTCTGTTGCTTTACTGTTGTTCATAAATTTTTGGTGGGTGATATTGTACAGTCAGCCACTCTCACCAGCATGGACACATAGTAGCAAAGTTCTGGGTCAGAGAGGCCCAGCTAATTCTCCGTTTTACAGGTGGTGAGTGAATAAAACTTTAATGAAAATGAAACTTAAAGGTTTGCTTGACCAAATACAGTGAACTATGGTCTGTCAGAAGAGAAAGAATGAGGGATATTGATCGGGAAAGTCTGAAATAAGTATGATTGATGTGGGATGATATTTATTCTGACAATGTTTACCCTGCATAACAAATGAAACTGGGATCCTACCCAAATATGTAAGTTATTTGTAAGTTATTATTAAGGAATTAAATTGCAGTTGTAAAGTGCGTTTGACTAATTCGAAATGTATACTTATAGAAATCGGATCTGAGAGGGTGGATTTGTGGAAGGACAGCTTTTGTTGTAAGGGCAGGACAACCTTATGAGGGACATTGAATGAAATCTGTTTACGTTACTGAGCAATCATCTGGAGGGCACTGGCTGAGTCTGTCTCTAAGAAAAACACATCATAGGCAAAGACTGCTACTTGATGTATGCCATGGTATTTCTGTTTGCCTTTGCTGATGACAGAAATGCTAAAGAGCCAGGGAAGACGGAAGGGGCACTTAAGAGCATTCATATCATTTACAGTGAATAACTTAAATTTTTATTCTAAGCAGCGGTGTTAGTATAAAGTATCTCTTTTACATACAGGATATATAAATTATACAATTATTTTTATAACCAGAACAACAAAAATTTATACTATTAACAGTTTGTAAGTTGTATTGCTGTGGAGCTCTGTCATACAATCTTACACAATGCACACGACTATAATTTGGTTGCAAATGAAACTCTATGATACACTATTACTATTGCAAGTTTTATTGTGACTGAGCTCTATAACATATTTATACACTGACATACTGGTATGAAAAAAAATTCCAGTTATTTCTAGTTTGACCCTCATCTGGATTTCACAAATCAGACTGTTGTCTTGCTCACCAAAAGAGTAAATAAGAAAAACAAATAAAATAGGAAGAAAAATGTGGTTGGCGTACACTGCTTCTATTGTAAATAAGCTGCTATTGCTGGCAATATGGCAACATCTGTTGACAACAAATTGTGAATAGTAATAGTTAATAGTGGGGCTCTTAGATCATGGGTCGTTAACCTGGTCCCTACCGCCCACTAGTGGGCGTTTCAGGATTCCAGGTGGGTGGTAGGGATTTTGAGAGGATTTTTCCTTTTTAGAGTGGGCTGCTTGGGGGCGCAAGATTTCAGTGAACAGCAGGAGGGAAGCGCTCCCTCCTGCCAGGCCACCTTCTGAACTCCCCGACATGGCAGAGTTCTAATCCGAGGCGGCGAGGGAGCTCTAACCTCTCTGCTCTGCCCCCTCGCGCGATGTTTGCTGATGACGCGGGAGCCGGAATATGACGTGAATGTGTGAATATGACGTCATATTCCGGCTCCTGGCATCAGTAGACAGCCGCGAGGGAGCAGAGCAGAGAGGTTAGAGCTCCCTCGCCGCCTCGGATTAGAACTCTGCTGTCCGCCAAAGTGAAGCCCCACTGGACCCCAGGGACAGATCCACACCAGCTCTCCAGGTAGGGAGGCTGGATGGGCATTTAATATTAATAATTTGTGTGTCTGTAAGTGTATGTGTGAGTGTGTGTATGTTTGTCTGTGTGTATGTGTTTCTCTGTGAGTGTGTGTGTGTCTTTAAGTGTATGTGTGAGTGTGTCTGTGAGTGTGTGTGTCTGTAAGTGTATGTGTGTGTGTTTGTCTGTGAGTGTGTGTGTCTGTAAGTGTATGTGTGAATGTGTGTATGTTTGTCTGTATATATGTGTTTCTCTGTGAGTGTGTGTGTGTGTCTGTAAGTGTATGTGTGAGTGTGTTTGTGAGTGTGTGTGTTTTTCTGTGAGTGTGTGTGTCTGTAAGTGTATGTATGTATGAGTGTGTGTATGTGTTTTTCTGTGAGCAGAGTACTTGTAGAATAGAAGAAAGAAGGAGCAGAGCACTTGTAAAAAGGAGAAAGAAGGATCAGAGTACTTGTAGAATAGGAGAAAGAAGGAGCAGAGTACTTGTAAAAAAGGAGAAAGAAGGAAAAGGAAAAGGAGAGAATTGTTGTTGGCTAATAATAATAATAATCAATAAAAATAGAAAAAAGGGGGAAAAAAGGTGGGGAGGGGAATTGAGGAGGGAGAGGAGGGGAGTTGATGCACAGATGAGAAATCATATTATGAGCAAACAGAGAAATCGTCTGAATATCACTGAAAGAGGAGACCTTAGTTTGTTCCTTACGAAAATCGAACCAGATATCAAATATTTAGTCTTGCAGCTTCAACCTCAATCATCTCATTAATCACTAGTAAAGGTAATTTCAATTTACTTTGTTTTCTCATTAAACTTCATAAAGTTAAAAACATTATAAACATGCATAAAGTAGAAATAAAAAGATAAATGTACGTACATTTATTTTTTTTAAAACACCTTCTTTTCTAAAAAATATTCTGCACTTGAGCGAAAACTGATGGGCGGTAAGGAAATTTTTCCATCAAGAAAGATGCATTAGTGGGCGGTAGGTAGAAAAAGGTTGACTACCACTGCCTTAGATCCTTTTTGAACTTGACCACGTATAATGCAGTGGGAAGGTACTAGTAAGTGCATTTAAAAAGATAAATCTCTTCTAAAAAGATACACAAATCTCTTCCATGTAAGACCTTTTAATATAATTTCCTGGCCATATCCATGGCAGCACAACAATGGGTAGCTCCTCCCCATCCCTAGTTAGACAGGAACTAATTAAAACAAGGGTATAAGTACCCCCTCCTACCCCTCCTACCCTCAGTCTTTTTGTTCCTGTCCTATCTCTAGGACAGATTAATCTTCTCAGACTGAGAACTATTTTTTTTTATGGCTTAGTTTAAGGGTTTTTACCCTTGGCCCCAGGGGAGTTAAGCCTCACTTCCTTGGGAAGCTCCAGTATATGGCCCTGTGCAAAGGTGTCCCCCTGGAGAATCCCCCAGTGACCGGGGAAATCTTGCAGTGACCCTAGGGGTAGCAAGCATAAGGAGCCACTACACTACTGACTGCAGTGACCCTAGGGGTAGCAGGTATGGGCAAGGTATAAACAGTATGGATATACCCCCTTCTACCATCATTTTCCTGGTTAATCCTGCCTTCTGTGATTGGGAGGCATTCCTCCTCTTGATGCAGCAGTTCTCTGCCCCGTGTTTATTCTCCCTTCTGGGGGAGTGCAGGGCTTCCCTGGTGATCTAGGGTTCCCCCTGTCCCTATTCACTGCATTTTCGCCACATTTCTGGTGGTCTGCTGAGGTTGGGAGACCTGGGGTCTCCTTGCTGGCTTGGCGTCCGGTTTTCACCATTGCGCATGCGCGAACAGTGCGGTCGAGTCATGTCGTTTTTGCGCATGCGCATAAGTGCCGGCTGCGCATGCGCGGTACATCGCGGTGCCGAATACGTAATTCAGTAGTTTGGGCGCCCTTTTTAAAGCGCCAATACTGAAATTCAACTTTCCTACACAGTCCCTTGCTAGCATAAAGTGGTACATTGCGGTCTTCACCCAGTTAATGTTTTTTGAACCTTATTTTTAAGCCTTATAGTATTTTATGGGCTTAACTTTTATGGATGAATTCATCTGAGATCATGGATTCAGACTCATCAGTTCAAAGTAAAAGGTCACTATCTAAATCTCAGGGGTAAGCCATTTCCTATATTTCTTCTTCAATTTTTCTTCTAAACAAAAGAGTACTGGAACATCCAAAGGAAAGTCTCCTGCAAGGTCCCTATGCAAAGCATGTGACAAGAGGGCCCTGGAGGGGAAGCGCCTATGCTCAGATTGCCTAGAGGCAACAGGATTCCCGCATCATCCACCCCGGATTTGATGCAAATTATTCAAAATGCTATATATCAAGGCATTAAAGAGGCTGGCAGAGCCCACAAAAGACCTAGATATCTACTCCCTGTACGACTCTTCGGATGTGTCTATACAGGGAGAGGTCATCTTCCTCGGATGAGGAAAAACAGCATGCTCCTGATACTTTGGACCCAACCAAAGTGGATCACTTAATTTACAGGGTCTGCAAGTCTCTGAGCATGAAGTAACCTTCAAGAGAAGAGCCTTGTAGTGGAGTGCTGGTCTTCCACAGGTTAACTCCACTAAAGATCCCAGTGAGGCTCAGGAACAAGTAATAAAATACCATAGAATAATAATCACAGCAAGTAAGGTAATCCACGAATATCCCCATACAGATTCCAATGACTGGACGACACACAGCATCAGGAGCAGAACTAAACTTTTAATCACTCAACCTTCTTTTAAAGCCTTCTCCCATGCAAGGGAGGGTTTCACAGTAATTATTACAGTAGCCAGTAGTGTAACAGTTACCTCCCACACATCTCCTCCCCTCAGTGTGACACATAATCTCATTAAACATACTGTAGTTTTCCCTGAGTTCAGGATGTACCCCAAAACAAGCAGCTAGAATACTACTTTGGGTACCCCCTTGTAGCCCAGATCTGGGTGACTAACATATTCAAAATTCATCCAGATCGGACCAGGGGTTCGGGAGTTAGGTGGAAGGTGAAATTTGACCGACCGCACACAAGGTGGTATCCGAAAAAGGCTCCATGTGTTTTGGCCCTGCGGTCGGTCTCCGTTCGGTAGTTAAAATATACAGTAATTCTTGCCATCCACAGATAATCTTCTATTTGTTTGTATTCCCTTGTTCGGTACATTTATTTTACCGAACGAGAGGCTGACTGGAGATCTCAGCGGTGTTCGGGTGTTTGAGTGTCCGATTTGAGTTCCAGACACTCGATGACCAAACACTGCTGAGATTTTCTTGCGTAAAATAGCCGCCGTGCGTGGTTTGTATGCCGAACGGCACACAGGTAGATATAATATATCAATTTCACGGTCAATTAAGCTGCGTTTTCCAGAGTGTGAAAGCTTAACGAGGTGCACACTTCTCACTGGGGTGGTCAGATGGTTCGGTAGTTTCATTCATATGAAAACTTCCGAACAATCATACGAAAGCTACATACACTTACAGTTATACAGGGAACAATTACACAAATACATTTTTAATACGAATTCTTGAGGACAGCCTTAATGCAATCTGCTACAAGCCTTCTACATCCAGTCGATACTTTTCTGACCTCAGAAAAAAGAGGGTTACTTTCCCGGTTCATGAGGCGATTAAGAGCATCATTATGGAAGAATGGTCAAAAACAGAGAGGAAACTTCCCAATTAGGGGAGAATTTCTCGCCTTTACCCTTTTGAAAAAAAGGATGCAGGCCACTGGGAGTCAGCCCCTAAAGTGAATGTAGCGGTGGTAAGACTGGCCAAGCCCACCACATTGCCAGTGGATAATGCAGGATCTCTAAGAGACTCCATGGATAAAAAGATGGACTCTTACCTGTCCAGGGCCTATGTGGCAGCAAGCGCAGGCCTCCACCCCGCGGTAGCCCTTACCTTGGTCTCCAGAGCTTTGAAGATATGGCTGGAAGGCTTGGAGGAGGATATCAAAGAGGGCAGAAGCAGATCTAACCTCATGGGCAGTCTACAAGACATTAAGCTGGCCGTAGATTTCACTACTGAAGCCTCAGTGGGTATGGTCAAAGCAGTGGCCAGGAACATGGCATTTTCCATCTCAGCTAGAAGGGCTTTGTGGCTCAGATCCTGGTCAGCAGATGCTTCATCTAAGAATAGCCTCGGCTCTTTACCGTTCTATGGAGACATGCTCTTTGGAAAGAACCTGGATGATTGCATTAAGAAAGCGGCAGATGGCAAGAATGCTTTTTTACCTCAAGATCGTAGGCCTAAGAGATCTTTTCGACCCAAAAAACATTCAGATCAATCTTCCTTCCAGGACTTCAAATCCTACAGACCAGGTAGAGAATATGGAAGATCCCAGCTTTGGAGAGGGGGACAGTCTTCAGTCAGGGGAGGAAGATCCAGAGGCTCTGCATTCAGCAGGAACACGAGAGATTTATGACGGGTTGATCTCCCAGCCTGGAGGGGTAGGAACACGCCTCCTCCTATTCCAAAAGAGATGGGAGTCTTCTACCCTTTAATCCAGATGTATCTAGGTTTCTTGCTGCAGTCCTCAAGATTAAACCTCCAATCAAGCCATTTCTCCCCCATGGGATCTACCCCTGGTATTACAAGCCATGAAGTCAGCTCCCTTCGAACCCCTGGAGTCCATCTCTCCTCATCTTCTTATCATCAAGACCATTTTGCTGGTGGCGTTAGCATCAGGAAGAAGGGTTTCGGAGCTCAGTGCCTTATCAGTCAAAGAGCCTTTCACGGTGTTTCACAGAGACAGGGTGATTATAAAAACTTTCCCGAATTTCGCCCTAAGGTAACCACGGCCTTTCATGTTAATGAAGACTTAGTGCTTCCAGCCCTGACACAAGAAGAACATTCCCAAGAAGGAGGTTTTTCTGCACTGGATTTGGTAAGATGTTTAAGAATCTATATTGACAGATCTCTTGGCTGTCGTTCGTCGGATTAGCTATTCATCATCCCGAATGGGGCTAGGAAAGGTCGCCAAGCTTCTAAAGAGGCCGAGAGCAGATGGATTGTCTCCGCTATCATTCAGGCTTACCGTGCCAGTGGGGTTCCAGTACCTAGCGGTCTAAAGGCTCACTCGACCAGGTCCCTTTCCTCCTCTTGGGCAGCCGCAGCGAGAGTATCTCCAGAGCTTATCTGCAAAGCAGCTACATGGTCTTCGGTGAACACCTTTATTCAACATTATCAAATAGATGTCAAAGCTGGTCAATGGGACAAGTTTGGTAAAAGTGTCCTTTCAGCATCCAACTAATGTCTTTCTTTTTGTATTATTTCACTTCTAGATGTGCTAATACACTTGCATTACAAAATATTTTGAGTCTGTGTATTCTTTTCCCTCCCTTGGTTTTGCTTGGGTATTACCCATTGTTGTGCTGCCATGGATATGGCCAGGAAAGAGGAAAATTTATTCATACTTGCCATAATTTTCTTTTTCTGGTCATAGGCCATGGCAGCACAAAGATGATTTTTGCAGGAATACAAGACTGAGGGTAGGAGGGGTAGGAGGGGGTACTTATACCCTTGTTTTAATGAGTTCCTGTCTAACTAGGGATGGGGAGGAGCTACCCATTGTTGTGCTGCCATGGCCTATGACCAGGAAAAGAAAATTACGGTAAGTATGAATAAATGTTCCTCTTTAACTGCTACATTGCTGCAGATGTGTATGTTTTTTTTTTATCTTGCAATATTCAGTGTTATCATTTGTTTATGCATTTCTATTTTACATTGTTCATTCACTGAATATCAGATAAATGATTTGATCATCAAGGAAGTCATTTGATTTGCAAGGCAACAGACCAAACAGGTAGTTAAGCTTTGAAAAGTTATTGAGTGATTTTTATACTTATAATAATATCCAAATGGCACTTGTGATCTTTACAGCTACTTGAGCGCACAAAGTAACATATCATCATCTTAAATCAAATTACTGATGAAAAATCCTGGAAACAGTGATCATGTGCCTCTTATCGAATTCTCACTTACAACAGCAACGGCATTTGAGAGGATCAGTTCTTCTGCAGTAATAGTTGTGTAGTAAGCCACATTTGTTAATACATATCCAACAGTCACAATAGCCATTGAAATACAAATCGCAAGTGGTATGTTTCTGAAATAAAAACCATAAAATTATATTAAAAATCTGTATGTATATTAATTGGATATTTTATATAAATAAAAACACTTGATTTACATTGTTACCTATAAGTATATGTATTTAAAATAATAGGAACATTTTTTTTATTATTATTATTATTTAAAACACACTGGTGTAGAACAACATAGTAAGACCCTACTGTAAACTGAGCTAATTTTTACTTTTATTAGTTAAATTATACAAGGCATTGAGGTAGTTGGTGTAGTACATTCATTATGTTGTATGCTCCAAAATCTGTTTGTTTGCCACCCATCTACAAGTGAGTTGTCCTGAAATTTGACTACCTAGCATACTTCAATTTTATATCATCATAATTTAAATACGAAACACTCATGTATTTTTTTTCTCTCAACCCTGGAACAGGGCAACTTAATGAAACATTCCATAAGGTGATACTATAGGATGTTTATTTAACCTTGAAATGATTCTGGGTCTAAAATATAAAATGCATCTCTTGCAAAATGTATATCAATTATTCGATAAAATATATATTAAACAATGTCTCATAGCCTAAGCTTGAATTTGAATAGGCAAGCCAAGTGGCAGGCAAGGTACATAAATGAGAATTCATAGGATAATCTGCAAACAAACGTCATCTAACAGTTTAACAAAGACAAATGTCAAAGTATTTACTTGTCCTATCTTGCATAAGCAAAGACCTTATTAAACAAAGCATTTTCTATTTCTTTAATAAAACTCCCAATGCCACTTTAGAAGTAGATATGGAAATAAGGACATGTATACAAACAGTTTGCTGGTCATTGAGAGATGTCAATGGAAAAATAGAATGTGAGTGTAACAAAGAATGATAATTGCTATTTTCTGCTATTCTCTTTGCTTTACATCAGTGCAATCCACAAGGACTCACATGTCTATCATATTGGAAAGAAATAACCATTATTTATCATAACATAACATACAAGTAAATGATTGCAACACAAGACGTTCTTAGAAAACAATAAATACTCAATCTTCCCTAAAATATTAAAGAGACACTCCAGCTGTCTAAATTCAAAATACCTGAAAATCACTGTTTAGTAGATGTACCCAAAAAGAAAACCTGCATTCATTTAGTTATGTATTTTGTCTATTAGGGTACATATAAAAACTGCTTGCAAAAGCTGCAGTTATGTTGTCTTTGCAAGCCATCTCCTTCTAAACCAGCCCAGACTTTCTGTGGCTGTCCAATCACAGAGATCCCATTGCAGCTCAGTGAGAAGTCTTCGCAATGCAGGTGCTCTGGGCAATTTCTGATTCTTGCCTAGAGTGCCCCTTTAATGACTAGTTATCAAATGTCTGTATACACCAGTGTCATATGCCACTCAATCCCTTCTTTAGATTTGAATATGCACTGCTAAGAGTAGACCTTTTTGTTGTTTCCTTCAACATTTACCCATGGAACATAGTACTGTGTTAATTATAGAATCACATGTCATTATTTGCCCTCTATGATGCTGATGAGATATATATATATATATAAAAAATGAATAGGCAAGGCACTCCTCCTAAAAATTTTTTTGTAGAGAGTCAAATGCCTAGGTGCAATCCCGCGTCTCAATATACTTGAATCAATAAAGGGAGCACACCAGGACTTAAATATAGTGCAAAAAGTATTTACTGTATCCAAAACATGATACAAATTCTGTGCAAAGAGAATCAACGTTTCGACCCTGCTGGGGTCTTTGTCATGATCTTGACAAAGACCCCAGCAGGGTCGAAACGTTGATTCTCTTTGCACAGAATTTGTATCATGTTTTGGATACAGTAAATACTTTTTGCACTATATTTAAGTACTGGTGTGCTCCCTTTATTGATTCAAGTATATATATATATATATATATATATATATATACACACACACATACATATATATATATATATATATATATATATATATATATATATATATATATATATATATATATATATATATATATATATATACACATACACACACACACACACATTTACACATACACGAAGTGTATTTAAATATTAATATATATAATTATATTTCCTGGCCATATCCATGGCAGCACAACATTGGGTAGCTCCTCCCTATCCCCATTGGACAGGAATAATAATTAAGCTGTATAAGTACCACCTCCTACCCCTCCTTCCCCAGTCTTTTTTTTCCTGTCCTATCCCTAGGACATGTCTGTCTTTTCAGACTGTTAGATTTTCTTTATGGCTTACCTGAGGATTAGTTCCTCTGACCCCTGGGGAGTTCACCCTCTCTCCCCTGGGAAGTCTCCAGTATACGGCCCTGCGCAAAGGTGTCCCCCTGGAGAGAACCCCTTTAGTGACCGGGGGTTTTACCTTCCTATGATTCTTCCAATAAGGTAGCAAGTGGAATGACATGGAACTATGGCTGGTTTCCGGACTTGGAATCTCCCCCCTGAATCAAGGTAATGGCTCCATGATTTGGTTCTTACCTGTAAGATCATTCTTCTGAAGGTACAGTAGGTAATCGGTCTCCTTCTCTAAAACAACTGTAATCTCTATGTGCTGGTGTGCCTACACGGCGTTCGGGAGTTTCTGTGCGCCTGCGCGGCGTTCGGGAGTTCCTGTGCGCCTGCGCGGCGTTCGGGAGTCGCATGGGCGCCTGCGCGGCATTCGTGGGCTCCTGTACGCATGCGCGACGTTCGGTTGTTTTTAAGCGTTCGCGCGGCTTTATTTGAATATGCGCGCGAACGCGATTAACGAATTGGCGCGTTCGCGCGCAAATCTATTCGTTTGGGCAGTTCGCGCGTTTTTTCGCTCATTTGCGCATGCGCGATGACGTCAGATACCCTTCTTAAAGCGCCAGTTCTCTTTTTCAGGGTAGGTTGAGCTTCTTCCTCCAGGAAAGTTTTTTTGTACTCGTTTTGTTGGTTCTTCGCCTTTCCAGGTTCCTTTTTTCCTTCTCAAGCATCGAAGTAAGTTTTTCTAATCCCCTCTTATTTCTATTTTTATATATATTTCTTCTTGGTATTAGTTTCGCTGTTCCATCTATTCTTTATAGATGGATTCTCGCTCAGGATCCAGGGAATCGGATTCTTCTCATCACAATAGGTCACAATCTAAGCAATATAGGTAAGCCATCCCCTTTTAAAAAAAAAAAAGAGAGGTAATGTACTAATGAGCACGTTTGTTGTATTTCAGTGCTAAAAGTACAAAGACTTCAGGATCGTCCAAGGGGAAGTCGCCCAAAAGGACGCTGTGTATATCCTGTGATAACAGAGCCATAGAAGGGAAACGTCTCTGTTCAGATTGTCTCTCAGCAGCAGCTGGCCCTTCTCATTCAACACCAGACTTTATGCAACTTATTAAGCATGCAGTTGCCCAGGGTATAAGAGAGGTTGGTAAGACCCACAAGCGGCCTAGATATTCTGAGCCCTCAGATTTATCTCCAGGAAACTCTGAAGAAGAGTTAATGGATTCAGCTTCTCTGAGAGACCTAGCTTTTTCCTCGGAGGAGGAGGCTATCCCTGATCCTGACTTCCTGGTACCTGCGGAGGTGGATCATTTAATTGCCCGAGAGAAACCCTTACCTTGAAGGAACCCTCAGAGGAGGAACCGTCTACATCTAACCGCTATTTCTCTGATCTTAGAAGAAAGAGAGCGGCTTTCCCTGTGCATACTACGATTAGTGACCTTATTAAAGAAGAATGGTCCAGGTCTGACCGAAGATCATCTGCAAAAGGGAAGTTCTCAAGATTATATCCGTTTCATTCCAAAGATGCTGAAACATGGGATTTTCCACCTAAAGTTGATGCTGCAGTGGTCAGACTAGCCAAGCACACTACCCTTCCTGTGGACGATGCAGGTTCCTTCAGGGATCCTATGGATCGTAAGATGGAATACTACCTTTCCAAATCCTATGTAGCCTCAGGCACAAGTCTCCACCCTGCCGTTGCTCTCACGTCAGTTACGAGAGCTATGAAGGTTTGGATACAGGAGCTGGAAGGGGACATAAGGAGTGGCAGAAGCCGTTCTTCCATTTTAGAGGACCTAAGAGATATGCGTCTAGCAATTGATTTTTCATCAGAAGCTGCAGTGGATCTGGTAAGGAGCCTTGCTAGAAATATGTCCTTCTCGATTTCCTCTAGGCGAGCACTTTGGCTCAGATCTTGGGCAGCCGATGCTTCCTCCAAGAATAGTTTGTGTTCTTTGCCATTTCACGGGAGTATGTTATTTGGCAAGAATTTGGACGAATGCATTAAGAGGGCGGCTGAAGGGAATAAAGCTTTTCTACCTCAGGAGAGAAAGTATAAAGGATCCTTTCGTGCCCGAAAAGAGTACCATTCCTTTCGTGACAGTAGGTCCTACAAACCGGGCAGAGAATATTCCAGATTTCAACCTGGGAGAGGAGCCCCAGCTGGAAACAGAGGAGGCAAGTCACGCGGTTCATCTTCCTATAAAAACCAGAGGAATTTATGACTATATAATTCCCAAATCCGAAGGTGTCGGGGCTTGTCTTCTCCAATATCTACCGATATGGGGAGTATCCACAAGCGACGGTTGGGTACTGGATATTATTCGGAGAGGTTACTTGATAGAATTTCTCGAGCATCCTCCAAGCAAGTCTTTTCACCTCACAAAGTGGCCAGGGGACAAGGAAAAGTGCATGGCCTTACAAGACTTCATCCTTTCCTTGCAGAAGGAGAAAGTTATCACCAAAGTGCCAGCCGGCGAGAGAACTCAAGGGTTCTACTCCCACATCTTCTTAACGAAGAAATCCTCAGGGGGATGGAGACCCATTCTGGATCTACACAGGCTAAACAAGCATCTGCACATTCGCAGGTTCAAAATGGAATCTCTACAATCTATAATAAAAGTAGTGTCACCCAACCAATGGATGCTGTCCATAGATCTGTTGGATGCGTATTTTCACATACCCATCGCCCAAACTCATCAAAGGTTTCTGAGGTTTGCTGTGGAAGAAGGTCACTTCCAGTTCAGGGCCCTCCCCTTTGGTCTGAGCACAGCTCCGAGGACATTTACAAAGGTCCTGATTGTTCTCATTGCAGAGCTCAGAAAACAGAACATTGCGATTTACCATTATCTGGACGACATCTTGATCTTAGGAAACAACGTAGATTCTCTGACATCCCATGCTATTACCAGCATTCAGTTTCTGCAAGCTCACGGCTGGAAGATCAACACCAAGAAGAGCCACCTCCACCCAACGCAATCTATGGTTTATTTAGGTGCTCACTTCGACACTCTAAAGGGCACTGTTCAACTTTCATCAGCAAGAATACAGAAACTCAAGATGTTATTGAAGAGAATGCTGATATCCAGGGTGGCCCCGGCAAAGGCCATAATGAGCCTCCTAGGTTCCATGTCCTCCACAATAGGATTGACCAGATGGGCACAGTGGAGAATGAGACCATTCCAAGCCAATTTCCTGAGACAGTTCTCCTCCGGGAACCTGCACCAACCCATCAAACTTTCCCTGAATGTACGCCATTCTCTAATCTGGTGGTTAAACAGGGAGCACCTATCAAAGGGTTTTCCACTAGGAGATATCGCGTGGATAACTGTGACAACGGATGCCAGCCAATGGGGATGGGGCGCTCATTGTCTCCACGACTTTGCGCAGGAAGAATGGAGTTTCAGGGCAAACAATGTTCATTCCAATTGCCTAGAGCTTCTGGCTGTCCTCAAAGCATTGAAACACTTCTCGAATCATCTCAAGGGGCAATGGGTGAAGATAAGGACGGACAACTCCACGGTGGTATCCTATGTCAATCACCAAGGGGGTACCAGGAGCTGCAAGATGATGGAAATCATGAATCACCTGATGTGGTGGGCTCAGAGAAACCTGGCGGGCCTTACTGCCATCCATCTACCAGGGAAACGGAATCAGCTGGCGGATTTTCTCAGCAGATCCAGGATAGATCCGGGGGAATGGTGTCTCTCAGACAGTGCATTCCGCTTGATTGTGGACAAATGGGGTCTCCCTCAAGTAGACCTTCTAGCCACTCGGGCCAACAGAAAGGTAAAGCTTTTCTTCACGAAAGAAGACGACCACCTAGCACTAGGGAGGGATGCTTTATCAAGCCCCTGGAGGTTCAGGATGGGCTATGCCTTTCCCCCATTTCCACTAATTCTCCCGCTCCTGAGGAAGATGAGAACGGAGCAGGTGTCTCTCATCTTGATTGCGCCTTATTGGCCTCGAAGACCCTGGTTTCCTCTGCTTCAAAGTCTTTTGGTGGAACCTCCTCTCCCACTCCCCAGAACTCCGGATCTTCTGTTCCAAGGTCCTGTGTTTCATCCAAATCCGGTCTCTCTCAATCTCATGGCTTGGAGACTGAAAGGAACCGGCTTTTGAGTAAAGGATTCTCCCAGGACGTTATAGGCACTATGCTGAAGGCGCGTAAGCATTCCACTTCGGCCACTTATTATAGAGTGTGGGAAGTTTTCTCTGACTGGGCCCTTCACAGGAACATTAATATTCAAGATCCTTCCTCCTCTAATATTTTGGAGTTCCTGCAGTCTGGGCTTGCTAAAGGGCTGAGCTATAACACTCTCAAGGTGCACGTCTCAGCTTTGTCCGCTCTAACCAATCATCGATGGGCACTGGACGCAGATGTCATCAGATTCATCAAAGGAGTCCTTCAGATAAAACCTCCTATTAAACCATTTGTTCCATCTTGGAATCTCCCTTTGGTCTTGAATGCCCTAAAGTTGGAACCTTTTGAACCGTTTGACACAGTTCCTCTTCATGCTCTCTCTATTAAGACTGCTCTGCTGATTGCCCTAGCTTCCGGCAGGAGGGTTTCTGAGCTCCATGCTCTATCCATTAAGGAGCCTTTTACGGTCTTTCACAAAGACAGAGTTGTCCTCCGTACGGTTCCCGAATTTCGACCTAAAGTCACCTCCTCCTTTCACATCAACGAGGATATTGTTCTTCCATCTCTGAGGTCTGACTCCCAAGAAATGGAGAATTCTACTAACCTATCTTCTCTGGATCTAGTAAGATGTCTCCAGATATATATTGATAGGACTTCTGCTTGGCGTACTTCTCACAGTCTTTTCGTCCTTCATTGCGGCTGTAGAAAGGGCTCACAAGCTCCCAAATCTACCATTAGCAGGTGGATAGTAGCAGCTATTATTCTGGCTTATCAATCGGCTGGATATCCGGTCCCTGTGGGTCTTAAAGCCCATTCCACGAGGGCTCTCTCATCTTCCTGGGCAGCCGCTGCTAATGTTTCTCCTGAACTCATTTGTAAAGCAGCTACATGGTCTTCCTCTAACACTTTCATTAAGAACTACCAAATTGATGTTAGAGCAGGTATATCTGATCAATTTGCTAAATCAGTTCTGTCTGTATCCGATGCATGATTTCTATTTTTTCACCTGTTGTGGTGTTAATACACTTTGCATTCAAAATTTTGGAGTCTGTGTCTCTTTTCCCTCCCTGGTTTATTGCTTGGGTATTACCCAATGTTGTGCTGCCATGGATATGGCCAGGAAAATGGAAAATTTATTCATACTTACCGTAATTTTCTTTTCCTGGTCATATGCCATGGCAGCACAAGGGTCCCACCCGGGGCTATTGCTGGAAAACATGACTGGGGAAGGAGGGGTAGGAGGTGGTTCTTATACAGCTTAATAATTATTCCTGTCCAATGGGGATAGGGAGGAGCTACCCAATGTTGTGCTGCCATGGCATATGACCAGGAAAAGAAAATTACGGTAAGTATGAATAAATTTTCCATTATATATCCCTTAATAACAATTTACACTATATTGATGTTTTATCCTGTGTCATTGTACTAGAAATGCACCCATGTCACTTTTGTGTTGTTTTTAAAACTTGTTAGTGAAGTAGTTATTCTTCCCATAGTGTGCAAGTGATTGAATGTTGATTTTGAAGAACTGTTTATTTTCTCTTGAGTTACTGAATTGTCACCACAATTTTGTGTCCTTTGCAAAGATTTTATTTAAAACTGCACACATTATTAATGATTTTAAGTTTGACTTACACATGGGAGACAGGATACAAACAATAAGGAATTTTTTATTAGTTTGTCACAAAAGTGAAAGTCACAAGGGCACTAACATTATATATTATATAAAGTAATTACAATTATGCATCATACTAATAATATCAAATGTGGCAATCATGAACAATTATTTCAAATATCCAATTGAATCATCACGGGTGGATCCAGAGCCCAATTTCATGAGGGTACTGTAGATGCTAACATCCATTTTGCTCAATAGCTTAGCTGTTCATATAAGGGTTAATTTGAACCAAGAATAGATTTGGAATTGTATCTCCAATTCTCGGAAATAAAATTTATCTATTTACGGGAAATGTTATTGGAACATGATTTTGGATATCTACATGACATGACATGACATGATAAGGATTCTGGAATGACCTCGTTAATTGTCCAAGATTTTGTATTTGTAGTCATCTGGGTTTTATCCAATATGCATACATTATGTAACATCGAATTATAACTTGTGAAAAACAATGTCATTGTCACGCCCATATGCTCATTTTCCCCCCTCCCATCCTGCTATGAAAATGGGGTATAAATATAACTGACGTATGAATACAATTTGAATTGGTTATTGAACATGTCTCTGCTATTCATTTCCAATTTCCAGAGCTCTGTATGAGTTGGCAAATATCCATCATCCACAAAGGGCCCGAGCTGATTTTATCCCCAACAAACTTGTGTCAGATGTTTTTGGGTGCAATTGGACGGAACGGAGATGACAGGTAAGAGGATCTTTAAAGTCCTTCTTTACCTGCTTCTCCCATCCCCCACACATTGCATTTGTAATGGGGTTTTTCACTATTTAAAATTTTAAAGGGGATTTTCACTGCATAATGTCTTTGGTAGACATGGTATTTATAAGTCTTAGGTAGACTTCTATTACTCCACGGGTTGGAGGATTGCCTTTGGTAGGCAGTAGTAGTTATGTGCACATGTCCTCTTTGGTGAGAGGTTCACCTTTGGCCAAGCCTTTGGTTGGCTGTGATGTACTGTGATGTACATTTACATATGGGAGACGTCCCTAGATTCCTCTTTGGTAGAGGTTGCCTTTGGTAGGTTGTAAAACAGATTTCCAGTCTTTGGTGGACTGTGGTATTTATTTAACGTAGATGTCATTTTTGCAGACTAAATTGGTTTTAAAAAAAAAAGGGAGGGTTAAAAGGTATGATGGATGTTTGGCATTACTCCGGCTTGCTAATTTATGTGCTATTTTATGGTGTGCAACGCTGATTTTAAGCATAAAGTCTTAATTGAGGGAATGTCAAAAGTACATGTAAAAGGTGATGAAGAAAAGAAAAAAATTAGAGGTTATTTAAGGGGGGCTACAAATTCTAGAACTAACATGATTTCTCTGCATGTATGTTTGTTTGCATAATGAGCCCCTTATTTTTATACTTGGACAAAAGTACTATAAGCCCACTACACTTTTTCATCGAGAGTGGGATGTATGATTGTTTATATGATGAGCCCTTTATTTTCATATTGGGACAAAAATACAAACAGAAGAATTAAGAACTATGTGGAAGCTGACATTGTCTTGTTGTCAGCCATATTGCTACACTTAGCTATGTTATGGTGTCTAAGATTCTTTATACTCCTTGAAAGACTTATAATATTTTTCTGGACTATGCTGGACTATTGAACTATTTTGTTATTTTTATTTTTGTAGAGTTAGCCGGAGAGAGAGGAAGTGTTAGCTTACTCAGGCATGGATGTACTATGCGTGTCATTGATGTATGTTGAGTGTACCAATGATGGATTCCAATGTATTAAGTGTGGATATGACTGGACCATCGAAATAGGGATTTGATTAGGAGGCATAGGACGCAAGGTCATGATTGGGATTATTGCTAGAATTGCAAACTGATTAGAAATGATCTCATGATTTAATATGTAAATGGGCCTTTTCAAACTAATCAAGAAGTGTTTCCCAATCCCGATACCCGAGCTATTTACTTACAAGTGCAGGTTTTATACGTCACTAATGCTGTTAACGTGAGGGGATGACATGTCTACACAGTCATGGCCCTCACTTAGAGTTTCCCCAGATGTGCTTTTTTTCCTCAACTATGAGTTTTTGCCACTGGGTTTTTTGACCTGGCCCAAGTTCACTGGGTGCACTGGTAATCCAAGACCCTGGTCCAAAGAGGGGAAATAGATTTTATTCCCATTTTTGATTATATGTGTTTACGTTGTGAATTATAATAATAATATTCCCGTTGTTGGGAATAATACACTTTGCCTGTTTTGATCCAAGGCTCAAGTTGCAGATAACATGATGTGCAGTCTGTTTAAAATTGGTTAAGATGTTAGCTGTTTGAAATTTTTAACTTGTATACTTAAAAGATGTGTACAACAGATGATTACAGAAGCTGAAAATCGACAGCTCGATCTCCTCTTAAAGGGAAAACCTACGGCACAGAGCAAATGGGGGAAATCGAGGTGAAGAAATAATGAAAGTCCCGCAGACGTGATTAGCACGTCTGAATATACCTCCTTTCGTTTCTCTGCCGCAGGCCTCCCATGGATATTCCGTAAGGTAGATCATGATATGATCTAAGAGGGGAATTGTAGATGCGAACATCCATTTTGCTCAATAGCTTAGCTGTTCATATAAGGGTTAATTTTTTTTTTTTTATAATTTATTTATTTCAATTTTTCTTTTACAAAACGTACGTACAAAACATTAGCATCATCCATACTAATATAAAAAAACATAGGCAAATGTAAACATTTAGCGCTGATTAGATAGGACATGTATTTACAATATTATTGCTTGTTCCCCATTTCTTTACTCAATTATATTATTTCTTTAAACAAATCCAAATACCAAAATAGCGAGAACAATGGGCATGACAAAAATTTTCGTCCAACCGACCTTCTAAGATTAAAGTTTTGTCTCCCATAATAGTCATCCTTCTTCACTATCTATTGTTACTTTTATTAAATGATTAGCTTTACTGGATTCATTAGTATGATGTACTTAACAAACATACAAAAACAGACTTGCATTGCAGACTCTACTTGGGGTATTACAGTGGCACCTCTATTTCACTACCTTAAAAGAAATGAAAAGGAAAAGATGAAAAAAAAACAACACTATTCTATTAATTTTGTCCAGGGTTTTATCTAGTCAGACTCTCCATTTTTTCTTTCCAGAAATTGCTAACATCTCTGATTTTTATTGACTGTTGTCCCAAGGCTTCCATGGTTAATTGGTATTGGACTTGTGAATACAACTGGGCTTGCGTAAAATTTGCGCTACTCTTCCAATTCCTTGCGATTATTATTTTTATTGCTGCTACAAAATGGACATATATAAATTTGTTCTTAAAGAGGAGTGATTGCAAATTTAAGTGAAATAGACCATTATGGTGGCCTCTAGGGATTTTTGTTTCTGTAATATACTCCAATGATTCAAAAGCCATAAACCACAAAATTTTCACCTTACTACAGTCCCACCATATATGTCCAAAAGTCCCCTCTTTGTCATTGCATCTCCAACACAGTGGGGAATTAGAAGTGTACATTTTGGACAATCTGGTGGGAACTAAATACCAGCGGTTCATTAGTTTAAATAATACCTCAAGAAGGTTCAAACAATGGATTATTTTACTTGTTTGGTATAATACTTGGTCCCATTCAGACTTAAGGATCTGTACATTTAACTCTTTACTCCATTTTTGAATATTTACGTTTAAATTTGGTGCTTCAAGTTGAAGAAGAGCAGTCCTTGCCTTTGAGACTATTTGCGATACCTTCTCATTTCTTAGTAAAACTATCAGATTTTCTATACCCGCTGTAGGTCGATGTAACAAAAACTGTTTAATAAAGCTTCTGATTCTTAGATAATTATACCACTCTTTCCTAGATAGTGAAAATTCTTGTATCAAATTTTCAAAATATTTAATTTTATCTCCCGCTATTATTTGATTTATATAAACAATGCCTCTCCTTGTCCATTCACTAATATTTAAATCTTTCATCCTTAGTTGTATAATACTGAGGTTAAAGTTTCCCAATATTTTATTGCGGATTCCGCTATTAATCCTCAGCTTTTCCCACTCCATTAGAATGGATTTCAAGCAATTATTAAAAGTACAGGCCTTTTTAATTCTTTCGTCTTGATTAGTTAGCCATATCAATTGATGTAAATTTTCCATTTCTACCATCTCCATTTCTAATTGGTACCATCCAGCTTCCTCTGAACTTAATAATTGCGTCTTATATATATGAAACATCATATTAGCTAAGTAGATTGTGTTGACGTTTGGGAAATTTATCCCTCCTTTCCTACTCTTCTGCATCAAAAGATGCTTATTCATCCTCGGCCTTTTTCCTTTCCATATAAAATTGTTTATATCTCGTTGTATCATAGATAACCATGGTTGTGGCATTCTCAGAGGGATCATGCGAAATAAATAGGACCATTTAGGGAGTAAGTACGAGTTAACCAAATTGATTCTACCCCACCAAGATAATTCAATTTGTCTCCATCTTTTTAGTGACTCATGTGTTGATCTAAATATTTTCAAGAAATTTGTTTGCAACGTATCTTTTAAATCATCAGAAATCACTATACCTAAATAAGATAACCTGTTTTTATCACAGTTAAATTTATATTTATCTTTAATCTGTTGGATAGAGTCTCTAAAAATATTTATAGCTAAAAAAGTAGATTTCGTTATATTTATTTTATAATTTGAAATCAAACTGTATTTATCTATCTCTTCCATTAAGGCACTAAGCGATTCGACAGGGTCGGTTAGGGTCAAAATCAAGTCATCCGCATATAGATTCAATTTAAATTCTTTCTCTCTGTATCTAAATCCTTTAATTCGAGGGTTATCTCTTATATTGATAGCTAAAATCTCCATTGTCATAATATATAAGATAGGCGACAGAGGACAACCCTGTCTCGTGCCATTTTTTAATGTAAACCACTCTGAACATATATTTGGAGCCACTGTTCTTGCTTTTGGGCCTTCATATAGAGCTAAAATAGCATTAAGCATCCTGCCCTGGATTCCAAATTTTTCCATAGTTTTCCTTAAGTCCCAACCGACCCTGTCAAAAGCTTTCTCGGCATCTACAGCCAATACAAATAAAGATTTATTATTTCTTCTAGATGCATCTATCAAATCCAATAATCTTCTAGAATTATCTACCGGATCTCTACCTTGTACAAAACCAATTTGATCATTTTTGATTATATACTCCATTAATCCCCTTAGTCTATTAGCCAAAACTGATGAAAAGATTTTAACATCTGTGTTAATTAAAGAGATGGGTCTATAATTCTCCACCTTTACAGGGTCTTTATTATCTTTTAAAATTGGAAGAATATTTGCACTCAGCATTTCGGTAGGAAATTTGCCAACTGATACGATTTCGTTAAACATATTTGTTAAATGGGGAACTATAATATATTTAAAGGATTTGTAAAATATATTTGCAAAACCATCTGGACCTGGCGTTTTATCTGATTTTAATTTGTTTATTGCTGCCTCTACTTCTTGGACTGTAATTAAAGTATTTAAGTTATTACTTTGTTCTAATGTTAGTTTAGGTGTATTGGTTTTACTCAAATAATCCTCTTCATTTATTATCGGGGGAGTTAGATTGTACAAAGCCTCATAGTACTTATTAAATCTCTCACCTATTTTTTTGGGGTCTAAGTATGCCCCCTCTTCATCCACTATCTTTATTATTTTGCTGGATCCAATTTTATCTCTTAATTTTTTTGTCATATTTCTATCTGCTCGGTTCCCCCTATAATAATAATTTGCTTTAAGTTTATTCATTAGTTTTGCATTCTTTGCTATCAAAAAATTATTAATTCCGTTCTGAATACTTTTCAGTTCATCTGCATTTTCTTTAGAAGGAGACTGCTTATTCTTACTTGCGATCTTTTTTAATTCTGCTTGTAGTCCTAGAAAAATTCTATTATTTTCTGCTTTATATCTTGTTTGTATACTTATTATATTGCCTCTCATTGTGGATTTAAAGGCACACCAATTGTTTATATATGAGGTGTCATTAGGGTCGTTATCAAGAAAAAAGGTTACTATTTGTTTTTCTAGTATATCAAGATTAATCTTAGATTTTAACAAATTATCCTCCATACGCCAGGTATCACGACCAATCCTGGTCCATTGATTCTTCATCTCCCACATATTAATACTGTGGTCTGACCAAGTATTATCCAGTATCTTAAAATATTTAATATTCGTCAATGCTGTCATATTGCCCCACACCATATCTATTCGGGAATACGAAAGATGTACACGTGAAAAAAACTTATATTCCAATGAGTCAGGATTGGTCGTTCTCCAGCGATCAAAAAAATCAAAATTAATCATAATTCTATTAATAGATCTTGCAAGTTTATCTGTTCTTTTTTGATGTAGCAATGTTGAGGTTGTCTTCTTATCTAATATCGGATCCAGTACACTGTTAAAATCCCCAGCCACCAAACATGTGCCTATTTTAATAGATTCTATTAAACTTAGAACCCTTTTTAAAGTTGGAGCAGGAAAATCATTGGGAAGATATATATTAGTCAATGTATATGGTATCTCATTTAATTTACAGCAGACTATTACATATCTGCCTTCCTTATCCTTAATTTGATGTATTATATCCACTTTTAGTGTGTGGGAAAAAACTATTGCTACTCCTCTTTTTTTTTTTTCACTTAATGAAACATATATCACTGTGGGAAATTTTAAACCACCCCAGCTTTGATTATCTATATCTGACCAGTGGGTTTCTTGAAAGAAGCCCACTTCCACTTTATTTCTCAACATATAGTCATATATTAGAGATTTCTTAATTGGAGAATTAAGGCCCTGAACATTAACCGAAATCATCTTTACCATTTTAACTCAAAAAAAACCATTGTTACCACTGACCCCAAGAGAGCTGCAATGCATTCACACAAAACACAAATGGTCCATTGGACATAGACCCACATAAGCCTTATGGGAAAAACACCCAGTCTGGCCCAACACAGCCTGGCTCCCGAGTGGTTGTCTCTCAACTCACCACTCAGGAGCCATCTGTGTCCTCGTGAGATGGTATTATAGATTACCATATCTCGGTATTTGTGTCAACAAAAAAAATAAAATAAAAATAATAATAAAAAAAAAAAAAAACAGACTTATGTTGCAACCTGCGACCCTTAACGATCTAGATATCTGGTCTTTAAGAATTTATAAAGATTCCTTATTTTGTGAAATCCGTGCACTTATTTATAAAGTGCATTCCATACATCTTATTCAAATTGTTGTTACCACCAAACCAGTTATGTATTTTCAAAGAATATATACAGTCTCTATCTCTTAACTGTATTAAATCCAACCATATATCCCAAATCCAACCATGAATATATATATACAATCATTAATAGTTTATACTGTGTATATGAATCAATCTATCCTTTATATTAATTCTTTCCGTGTCTTATTCAAATTACCAGTATTTCCATAACCTTTATAAATTTCTAATTCTGTGTGTAAATATTACATCTTTTTACAGTGTTAAGCTACCAATTTTATAGATTTACGCACTCTATGTGATTATTTTATCCTTTAAAATACTAACTCTTACCATCCTTCTCAAACGTGTACTAATAATAAACCCACCATTCACTTATCATTAACACTTATTCTTTAGCATTATCTTTCTCCATGCTTTCATAGTATCTATTAATTCCTAAAGACCCAGCCTCTCCCTAACCAACAAAAAAAAAAAAAAAAAAATTATTTTAATTATCCTTTTTCATCCAGACAACTGCAAATCCTCTTCGATTTTTAGTTATTGTCCCGCATTATATGACGTCCACAATTAATTGCTCTTCCATCCATTTTCTCAAGGCATCCGGAGTAGTGAATTTTTCATTTTTCCCTCTCCAAAAAATCCTAAGGCATTTAGGGAATCCCCATATGTATTTCACTTCTTTAGATCTTAATATGGCTAGTTCCTGAATAAAACTTTTCCGCCATGCTCTTGTTTGGAAAGATAGATCCGGGAAAACCTTCAAGTTCTTAAATCTCTCTTCTGTAACTGGCTTACTTCTCAGAGAACTCATTATTTGATTTTTAGTAAAGAAAGATTGAAATTTAACAATTACATCTCTCGGTAATGATTCAGCCACATTTCTGGGTCTGGGTAACCTGTGATATCTTTCTAATTCTGAGTCTTGTAAACCAGCTTGAGATAATACTGTTTCAAAGTATTCCATTAAAAATTTTTTCAGTGTTGATTCGTTAATATGTTCCGGAATATTACGGATTCTTATGTTAGTTCTCCTGGAACGATCTTCCAAATCGTTTATTTTATCCTCTAAAAGTTCTACCTTGGATTGCAGGTCTGTCATTAATAACTCTATATGTGCATTTTTAAGATCTGTTTGGATCATCTTAGACTCTAAGGATTCCAATTGTACTTTCATATTTCTTATCTCATGTTTTAAGTCTAATGATCCCTTTTGAATGTCTTCTTTAATGTTTTCCTGTAGTTTATCCAGGTAATTAATTAGAGTCTCTTCAGTTAGAGGTTTACCAGCCTGTGCACCATGAGAGGGATTAGAGTTAGATTTGGGGGGAGGGGAATTATCCTGATTTTCAAGATTCAATTGAGATTTGTTTGGAGGAGGGGAGAAATAACCTGACAACCTTTTGTCAGTGATGTTATCTTTTTTTTCTCTTTTTTTTCTTTCCTCCTGTGGCTTTCTAGTTGCCATTTTGTTTCTCCAAAAAAAAAAAAAAAAATTTTCTTTTCTTTTGTTATTCTCCTTTTCCTTCTTTCTTTCCCTTTTCCTTCCTTCTTTCTCTTTTCTTTACTCTTTCTCTTTTCAGGCAACAAAACTTTAAGTCAAAATTCTCAGTATTTATAAACCTGTTGCACTTATTTTTTTCTTTTTTCCTTCCCTCTTTCCTTTTCCTCCCCTTTTTTTTCTCTCTGGGGAAAATCACCCCTCCATTTCCTCCAATTCCTCCTCTCCTGGTGTTTTATAAAACAATATTCTTCCAATTTCTGTTTTCTATCCTCCTCACCCCCCTTCTCTCTTTCACTCTCTCAATGCCATTATTTCTTGGTCTTTAATAATATCGATAATGCATGTAGCAGACTTATCTTTGTAGCCACTGTTTTCTCTCCTCGCCAGATCTCCCCTGCGTCTCTACTCGAGGGCTCCGGATGCCACTCAGTTTTCGCCAGGCTGAAGAGAGAAGAGAGAGCCCGGTAGTCTCGCCTCAGATGTCGGATGTGTCGGCTAAATCACCCCCTCGGACCGCCAAAAAACACCGCCGGGCGCCCTTCCACTACATTGCCCCTCCTCTCACGTAGACACGCACCCGCCTACGTCATCACCACCGGTCCTACAACCCCCAAATTTAACTTTTTTTAAAAATTGGTTCTTACTATTGAGGGTTTATTGATAGAAGGAGGGTTATAAAGGTTAACAGTGTTAGAAGTGTCCATAGGGTTGGACAATTGGTTGGTTGCATGAATTGTGTTTAAAAAGAACCTTTTTAGGGTTGCCTTTCTAACAAACTTATTAACATCTATAAAAAAGGTTGAAATTATTTAAAAGGATTTGTGGGAGCAAATTTGAGGCCTTTACGTAAGACAGAGATCTGAGTAGAGGTTAAAACTTTTTGGGATAAGTAAAAAAATTCCTAATGATTGTTCATTTAGATGGGCTGGTGTCTTTCCAATCTATCTCTTTTGTGTTCTTCTACCACCTCTCCCTCCTCTATATTTAAGTTTCTCTTTCTTGCTCTCGATGGGTAAGGTGTGTGAGGGAGGTGTTTGCATGGGTTCTGAATTCTAAAAAATACTCATTTTCTGGTTCTGAATCTATGTATAGTACTTTATATCTGTTTTGATGGCTGTAATTTATCGGGGATTTGGAGTGATAAATGATTTTTAATTTTAATAATCAAAGTAATAACGTGCGAAAAATAATTAATAAACATTGGCACATTTTAAAACAAGATAATATTTAAAAGGATTGTATTCCAGATAAACCTAACGTCATTTTTAGAGAAGCCCCAAATTTCAGATCTATTCTGATCACAAGCTACACTAAGACTAAAACCAGCAATTTCTCATCTTTCTTACCACAAGCCAAAAGTTTTCTTAAATGTAAAAGATGTACGGTATGTAGAAACACAGATAAGAGTATAGAATAAAAACCTACGCACTTTATATCAACTCTCATCTGTTGTACTAGTAAAATTTTTATATATCTAGTGGAGTGCCCTTGTGGCCTCCAATACGTTGGGATGACCTCACGATGTTTAAAAACAAGATTGGCAGAACATTGCCGCAATATTATCAAAGGTTATCCCAACCACTCTGTATCGAAACATTTTCTAATCCATAATAAAAATCCAAAGCATCTAAAATGTATAGGAATTCAGAAATATAAAATCCCTTGGAGAAGTGGAGATCTTAAAAATTTTTAGGCCAAAAAAAAAAAAAATTGGGGGTTTTTAATTTATAAACCCTGGCCCCAAAAGGCCTGAATGTAGATTTTGACCTTTTTTTACTTTTTATAACTTTTTAAGAATTTATCCTATTCAATATATTTTTTTTACCCCCCCTTTATATGGTTCATTCCTATACATATACATTTCAAGTTTAACCCTCAGTCATACACATTTTTATTTAAAAAAAAAAAGCTATAATTAACTGTACATACTTTCTCAGCTTTATTAATTTATGTATCTACAGTATTATATATAACTTGATTTTGTATTTATTTCAACATTCTGTATATCCTACAATGGTCTACAGTTTTAAGTGTATATATTTTTATATATATCCCTGTGCAATGTATTATTGGCCCACAATGCCTATCCTTATTCTAAGTCTGCCAACCTGATCATAATCCCTCTTGTTAGATAAATTGCATTGCTTTTGTTTGCTTTGGAGGGAATGGGGGATTTGAACTTGCAGCACTCAAGGTTTGCACATATCCTGTTGGTGGTACATGGGCCCACTGAGCTGTTTTTCCAGCTTATAGTTGTGTTTGCTGAGTCCACTATGTAACATTGTTTTTATCGTTTCTAGTTTGTCTACTTCCTGTTACTATGTCCTTTGACCTTTGAAATATGTCATGTGACCCCATTTAGGGTCAAATGTCAAGTAAGACATAATTTTTGCTTATTGTTTGGACCCTATATAAACCCACATGTGCCAGGCTAATACTATGTACACTTGAAGAAGCTCCTTGTGGCGAAACACGTTGTGGACTTTTAATTTGTTTTACTTCTGTGTTAATAAAGGTATTTTGGCTACTTTTACATTGAGTGTGCCATTTTACTCTTTTTACTCTTATTATTTTATTGCTTGGTATCCAGATTTTACTACCAGCAAGAACTACTCATATATTAAATAATTTCTATTTTATTTTTATTTTCATTTTAGGTCTCTTATTCTATCCTATTTTTTAAGTGTATCTATCTATTGTAGACCTGTTTAAGGCATCTTATGTTGGTTATAATGTTCTCACCAGTGTCTTTTTAGAGTGGCGCTAATCCTCTACACTTTTTATATTTTGTACTTGCCTCACTACTACAGGGATAGAGGGATTCCCTTCTTTTTGAAGGAAAGCTGCCTTAATTTCACTTTTCCCAGTTTGTTCTATTAGCGCTGACCCTTTACTACTGAAGTGCTTTATGTGTGAAGAGTGTTTCCTCTTTCTTTAACATTAAGTGCAGATTTTAATAGAAATTTGCATTTTTTTTTCAAATTAACCTTGTTACACCCCCTTGCTGTCAATCAGACAACTGGTCATTTTAATTCCTGGTTGTTTAGCTCCGTGAAACTAATCTCAAGAACCAGGCATTAGCTCATGTCACCTGCCTTGCAAACACTTCTGTTTGAGATGCATTGGAAAGTCTGTGATTATACAGACACGGAATGTCTGGACTGGGTTAGAATGGAGAGCTTGGA
>OW240917.1:137233034-137342240 GCA_933207985.1 Pelobates cultripes
CATCTAACAGTTTAACAAAGACAAATGTCAAAGTATTTACTTGTCCTATCTTGCATAAGCAAAGACCTTATTAAACAAAGCATTTTCTATTTCTTTAATAAAACTCCCAATGCCACTTTAGAAGTAGATATGGAAATAAGGACATGTATACAAACAGTTTGCTGGTCATTGAGAGATGTCAATGGAAAAATAGAATGTGTGTGTAACAAAGAATGATAATTGCTATTTTCTGCTATTCTCTTTGCTTTACATCAGTGCAATCCACAAGGACTCACATGTCTATCATATTGGAAAGAAATAACCATTATTTATCATAACATAACATACAAGTAAATGATTGCAACACAAGACGTTCTTAGAAAACAATAAATACTCAATCTTCCCTAAAATATTAAAGAGACACTCCAGCTGTCTAAATTCAAAATACCTGAAAATCACTGTTTAGTAGATGTACCCAAAAAGAAAACCTGCATTCATTTACTTATGTATTTTGTCTATTAGGGTACATATAAAAACTGCTTGCAAAAGCTGCAGTTCTGTTGTCTTGTCTTTGCAAGCCATCTCCTTCTAAACCAGCCCAGACTTTCTGTGGCTGTCCAATCACAGAGATCCCATTGCAGCTCAGTGAGAAGTCTTCGCAATGCAGGTGCTCTGGGCAATTTCTGATTCTTGCCTAGAGTGCCCCTTTAATGACTAGTTATCAAATGTCTGTATACACCAGTGTCATATGCCACTCAATCCCTTCTTTAGATTTGAATATGCACTGCTAAGAGTAGACCTTTTTGTTGTTTCCTTCAACATTTACCCATGGAACATAGTACTGTGTTAATTATAGAATCACATGTCATTATTTGCCCTCTATGATGCTGATGAGATATATATATATATATAAAAAATGAATAGGCAAGGCACTCCTCCTAAAAATTTTTTTGTAGAGAGTCAAATGCCTAGGTGCAATCCCGCGTCTCAATATACTTGAATCAATAAAGGGAGCACACCAGGACTTAAATATAGTGCAAAAAGTATTTACTGTATCCAAAACATGATACAAATTCTGTGCAAAGAGAATCAACGTTTCGACCCTGCTGGGGTCTTTGTCATGATCTTGACAAAGACCCCAGCAGGGTCGAAACGTTGATTCTCTTTGCACAGAATTTGTATCATGTTTTGGATACAGTAAATACTTTTTGCACTATATTTAAGTACTGGTGTGCTCCCTTTATTGATTCAAGTATATATATATATATATATATATATATATATACACACACACATACATATATATATATATATATATATATATATATATATATATATATATATATATATATATATATATATATATATATATATATGTGTGTGTATATATATATATGTGTGTGTATATATATATGTGTGTGTATATATATATATATATATATATATATTTATATATTTATTTCCTGGCCATATCCATGGCAGCACAACATTGGGTAGCTCCTCCCTATCCCCATTGGACAGGAATAATAATTAAGCTGTATAAGTACCACCTCCTACCCCTCCTTCCCCAGTCTTTTTTCCTGTCCTATCCCTAGGACATGTCTGTCTTTTCAGACTGTTAGATTTTCTTTATGGCTTACCTGAGGATTAGTTCCTCTGGCCCCTGGGGAGTTCACCCTCTCTCCCCTGGGAAGTCTCCAGTATACGGCCCTGCGCAAAGGTGTCCCCCTGGAGAGAACCCCTTTAGTGACCGGGGGTTTTACCTTCCTATGATTCTTCCAATAAGGTAGCAAGTGGAATGACATGGAACTATGGCTGGTTTCCGGACTTGGAATCTTCCCCCTGAATCAAGGTAATGGCTCCATGATTTGGTTCTTACCTGTAAGATCATTCTTCTGAAGGTACAGTAGGTAATCGGTCTCCTTCTCTAAAACAACTGTAATCTCTATGTGCTGGTGTGCCTACACGGCGTTCGGGAGTTTCTGTGCGCCTGCGCGGCGTTCGGGAGTTCCTGTGCGCCTGCGCGGCGTTCGGGAGTCTCATGGGCGCCTGCGCGGCATTCGTGGGCTCCTGTACGCATGCGCGACGTTCGGCTGTTTTTAAGCGTTCGCGCGGCTTTATTTGAATATGCGCGCGAACGCGATTAACGAATTGGCGCGTTCGCGCGCAAATCTATTCTTTGGGCCGTTCGCGCGTTTTTTCGCTCATTTGCGCATGCGCGATGACGTCAGATACCCTTCTTAAAGCGCCAGTTCTCTTTTTCAGGGTAGGTTGAGCTTCTTCCTCCAGGAAAGTTTTTTTGTACTCGTTTTGTTGGTTCTTCGCCTTTCCAGGTTCCTTTTTTCCTTCTCAAGCATCGAAGTTTTTCTAATCCCCTCTTATTTCTATTTTTATATATATTTCTTCTTGGTATTAGTTTCGCTGTTCCATCTATTCTTTATAGATGGATTCTCGCTCAGGATCCAGGGAATCGGATTCTTCTCATCACAATAGGTCACAATCTAAGCAATATAGGTAAGCCATCCCCTTTTAAAAAAAAAAAAGAGAGGTAATGTACTAATGAGCACGTTTGTTGTATTTCAGTGCTAAAAGTACAAAGACTTCAGGATCGTCCAAGGGGAAGTCGCCCAAAAGGACGCTGTGTATATCCTGTGATAACAGAGCCATAGAAGGGAAACGTCTCTGTTCAGATTGTCTCTCAGCAGCAGCTGGCCCTTCTCATTCAACACCAGACTTTATGCAACTTATTAAGCATGCAGTTGCCCAGGGTATAAGAGAGGTTGGTAAGACCCACAAGCGGCCTAGATATTCTGAGCCCTCAGATTTATCTCCAGGAAACTCTGAAGAAGAGTTAATGGATTCAGCTTCTCTGAGAGACCTAGCTTTTTCCTCGGAGGAGGAGGCTATCCCTGATCCTGACTTCCTGGTACCTGCGGAGGTGGATCATTTAATTGCCCGCGTCAGAGAAACCCTTACCTTGAAGGAACCCTCAGAGGAGGAACCGTCTACATCTAACCGCTATTTCTCTGATCTTAGAAGAAAGAGAGCGGCTTTCCCTGTGCATACTACGATTAGTGACCTTATTAAAGAAGAATGGTCCAGGTCTGACCGAAGATCATCTGCAAAAGGGAAGTTCTCAAGATTATATCCGTTTCATTCCAAAGATGCTGAAACATGGGATTTTCCACCTAAAGTTGATGCTGCAGTGGTCAGACTAGCCAAGCACACTACCCTTCCTGTGGACGATGCAGGTTCCTTCAGGGATCCTATGGATCGTAAGATGGAATACTACCTTTCCAAATCCTATGTAGCCTCAGGCACAAGTCTCCACCCTGCCGTTGCTCTCACGTCAGTTACGAGAGCTATGAAGGTTTGGATACAGGAGCTGGAAGGGGACATAAGGAGTGGCAGAAGCCGTTCTTCCATTTTAGAGGACCTAAGAGATATGCGTCTAGCAATTGATTTTTCATCAGAAGCTGCAGTGGATCTGGTAAGGAGCCTTGCTAGAAATATGTCCTTCTCGATTTCCTCTAGGCGAGCACTTTGGCTCAGATCTTGGGCAGCCGATGCTTCCTCCAAGAATAGTTTGTGTTCTTTGCCATTTCACGGGAGTATGTTATTTGGCAAGAATTTGGACGAATGCATTAAGAGGGCGGCTGAAGGGAATAAAGCTTTTCTACCTCAGGAGAGAAAGTATAAAGGATCCTTTCGTGCCCGAAAAGAGTACCATTCCTTTCGTGACAGTAGGTCCTACAAACCGGGCAGAGAATATTCCAGATTTCAACCTGGGAGAGGAGCCCCAGCTGGAAACAGAGGAGGCAAGTCACGCGGTTCATCTTCCTATAAAAACCAGAGGAATTTATGACTATATAATTCCCAAATCCGAAGGTGTCGGGGCTTGTCTTCTCCAATATCTACCGATATGGGGAGTATCCACAAGCGACGGTTGGGTACTGGATATTATTCGGAGAGGTTACTTGATAGAATTTCTCGAGCATCCTCCAAGCAAGTCTTTTCACCTCACAAAGTGGCCAGGGGACAAGGAAAAGTGCATGGCCTTACAAGACTTCATCCTTTCCTTGCAGAAGGAGAAAGTTATCACCAAAGTGCCAGCCGGCGAGAGAACTCAAGGGTTCTACTCCCACATCTTCTTAATGAAGAAATCCTCAGGGGGATGGAGACCCATTCTGGATCTACACAGGCTAAACAAGCATCTGCACATTCGCAGGTTCAAAATGGAATCTCTACAATCTATAATAAAAGTAGTGTCACCCAACCAATGGATGCTGTCCATAGATCTGTTGGATGCGTATTTTCACATACCCATCGCCCAAACTCATCAAAGGTTTCTGAGGTTTGCTGTGGAAGAAGGTCACTTCCAGTTCAGGGCCCTCCCCTTTGGTCTGAGCACAGCTCCGAGGACATTTACAAAGGTCCTGATTGTTCTCATTGCAGAGCTCAGAAAACAGAACATTGCGATTTACCATTATCTGGACGACATCTTGATCTTAGGAAACAACGTAGATTCTCTGACATCCCATGCTATTACCAGCATTCAGTTTCTGCAAGCTCACGGCTGGAAGATCAACACCAAGAAGAGCCACCTCCACCCAACGCAATCTATGGTTTATTTAGGTGCTCACTTCGACACTCTAAAGTGCACTGTTCAACTTTCATCAGCAAGAATACAGAAACTCAAGATGTTATTGAAGAGAATGCTGATATCCAGGGTGGCCCCGGCAAAGGCCATAATGAGCCTCCTAGGTTCCATGTCCTCCACAATAGGATTGACCAGATGGGCACAGTGGAGAATGAGACCATTCCAAGCCAATTTCCTGAGACAGTTCTCCTCCGGGAACCTGCACCAACCCATCAAACTTTCCCTGAATGTATGCCATTCTCTAATCTGGTGGTTAAACAGGGAGCACCTATCAAAGGGTTTTCCACTAGGAGATATCGCGTGGATAACTGTGACAACGGATGCCAGCCAATGGGGATGGGGCGCTCATTGTCTCCACGACTTTGCGCAGGAAGAATGGAGTTTCAGGGCAAACAATGTTCATTCCAATTGCCTAGAGCTTCTGGCTGTCCTCAAAGCATTGAGACACTTCTCGAATCATCTCAAGGGGCAATGGGTGAAGATAAGGACGGACAACTCCACGGTGGTATCCTATGTCAATCACCAAGGGGGTACCAGGAGCTGCAAGATGATGGAAATCATGAATCACCTGATGTGGTGGGCTCAGAGAAACCTGGCGGGCCTTACTGCCATCCATCTACCAGGGAAACGGAATCAGCTGGCGGATTTTCTCAGCAGATCCAGGATAGATCCGGGGGAATGGTGTCTCTCAGACAGTGCATTCCGCTTGATTGTGGACAAATGGGGTCTCCCTCAAGTAGACCTTCTAGCCACTCGGGCCAACAGAAAGGTAAAGCTTTTCTTCACGAAAGAAGACGACCACCTAGCACTAGGGAGGGATGCTTTATCAAGCCCCTGGAGGTTCAGGATGGGCTATGCCTTTCCCCCATTTCCACTAATTCTCCCGCTCCTGAGGAAGATGAGAACGGAGCAGGTGTCTCTCATCTTGATTGCGCCTTATTGGCCTCGAAGACCCTGGTTTCCTCTGCTTCAAAGTCTTTTGGTGGAACCTCCTCTCCCACTCCCCAGAACTCCGGATCTTCTGTTCCAAGGTCCTGTGTTTCATCCAAATCCAGTCTCTCTCAATCTCATGGCTTGGAGACTGAAAGGAACCGGCTTTTGAGTAAAGGATTCTCCCAGGACGTTATAGGCACTATGCTGAAGGCACGTAAGCATTCCACTTCGGCCACTTATTATAGAGTGTGGGAAGTTTTCTCTGACTGGGCCCTTCACAGGAACATTAATATTCAAGATCCTTCCTCCTCTAATATTTTGGAGTTTCTGCAGTCTGGGCTTGCTAAAGGGCTGAGCTATAACACTCTCAAGGTGCACGTCTCAGCTTTGTCCGCTCTAACCAATCATCGATGGGCACTGGACGCGGATGTCATCAGATTCATCAAAGGAGTCCTTCAGATAAAACCTCCTATTAAACCATTTGTTCCATCTTGGAATCTCCCTTTGGTCTTGAATGCCCTAAAGTTGGAACCTTTTGAACCGTTTGACACAGTTCCTCTTCATGCTCTCTCTATTAAGACTGCTCTGCTGATTGCCCTAGCTTCCGGCAGGAGGGTTTCTGAGCTCCATGCTCTATCCATTAAGGAGCCTTTTACGGTCTTTCACAAAGACAGAGTTGTCCTCCGTACGGTTCCCGAATTTCGACCTAAAGTCACCTCCTCCTTTCACATCAACGAGGATATTGTTCTTCCATCTCTGAGGTCTGACTCCCAAGAAATGGAGAATTCTACTAACCTATCTTCTCTGGATCTAGTAAGATGTCTCCAGATATATATTGATAGGACTTCTGCTTGGCGTACTTCTCACAGTCTTTTCGTCCTTCATTGCGGCTGTAGAAAGGGCTCACAAGCTCCCAAATCTACCATTAGCAGGTGGATAGTAGCAGCTATTATTCTGGCTTATCAATCGGCTGGATATCCGGTCCCTGTGGGTCTTAAAGCCCATTCCACGAGGGCTCTCTCATCTTCCTGGGCAGCCGCTGCTAATGTTTCTCCTGAACTCATTTGTAAAGCAGCTACATGGTCTTCCTCTAACACTTTCATTAAGAGCTACCAAATTGATGTTAGAGCAGGTATATCTGATCAATTTGCTAAATCAGTTCTGTCTGTATCCGATGCATGATTTCTATTTTTTCACCTGTTGTGGTGTTAATACACTTTGCATTCAAAATTTTGGAGTCTGTGTCTCTTTCCCTCCCTGGTTTATTGCTTGGGTATTACCCAATGTTGTGCTGCCATGGATATGGCCAGGAAAATGGAAAATTTATTCATACTTACCGTAATTTTCTTTTCCTGGTCATATGCCATGGCAGCACAAGGGTCCCACCCGGGGCTATTGCTGGAAAACATGACTGGGGAAGGAGGGGTAGGAGGTGGTACTTATACAGCTTAATTATTATTCCTGTCCAATGGGGATAGGGAGGAGCTACCCAATGTTGTGCTGCCATGGCATATGACCAGGAAAAGAAAATTACGGTAAGTATGAATAAATTTTCCATTATATATATATAAATATGTGAAAAGAAGGGCGTATCTATAGGTTTTTTTTTTTGTTTGTTTGTTTTTTTAAAGGGACACTATAGTCACCAGAACAACTGCAGCTTATTTGTTCTGGTGAATAGAATCATTACCTTCAGGCTTTTTGTTGTAAACACAGTCTTTTCAGAGAAAATGCAGTGTTTACATTACAGCCTAGTGATAACTTCACTGACCACTCCTCAGATAGCTGTTAGAGATTCTTCCTGGATCATGGCTGCCTAAAATGCATCCAAACATCCACCCTCTGCATGCAGACACTGAACTTTCCTCATAGAGATTCATTGATTCAATTTATCTCTATGGGGAAATGCTGATTGGCCAGGGCTGTGTTTGAATTGTGCTGGTTCTGCCCCTGATCTACCTCTTTGTCAGTCTCAGTCAATCCTATGGGGAGGCATTGTTATTGGATTAGGCTACCACTTCTGCTTATGTCAGCAGGCAGTGGGCAGCTCAAAAGGAAATAGGGACAAAGCCAGCAGCTTCATGCTTGAATACAAGTAATATTTTACTATATTTAGCAAGGCAAACGGGGAACAGGGTGGCTTGATGGTGGTTTTAACCCTATAGGGTCAGGAATACATGTTTGTGTTCCTGACCCTATAATGCTCCTTTAATTCCACTTGTGTTTAATAAAATGTTCAAAATGACAACTGTGCTCAAATTCAAGTGGGGGGGGGTTTATCACCATTGTGGAGTCTGTCATAGTAGTGGAGTTTGTCTTCATATAAGGGATTATGTTAGGTTTGAAGTTTGCCCCGTTAGTGGGGTTTCTCATGGTAGGGGGGTTCATCTCATTAATGGAGTTTGCTAGCAAAGTTTGCCACTGCGGTAGCAAAGTGGGCCCAAATGTCCAAGTACATTTGTGTCTTGTCAGCTGCTGTCATGTTTAACTCCTCTATTGCTTATAGGTCCTCCATCTGAGAGAACTACATGGCCATTGTAGGGGTTTCTGGTCTCTTCCAAAATTGTGGGATAATCTGTTTTACAACATTAAGGATTCTAATTGTGATCATTTTTTTGCATCTAGTGCTGGGTGTCTTGGTGTGGTGTTAGAGTATCGAGGTTGGTTCAAAGGGCGGTGGATCATCAGAAAATGCTTCCAGAATTCCATGAATCCCCTTCCAGAAAGGCTCAAATTACATTTTAACCCATTCAGGTCTTTTTCAAGATCAGATTTATTGGAAAGGAGAGTGTCAAGCTTTTCTATATATATAAGTGTGTGATATATATGTGTTTTGGAGATTTGCTGTAACCCGTGTGTTATTAATAAAGATGAAAAATTTTCTTCAAAAAGCCCAGCGTGTGCCTTTCTTCATTGAGATTTATGTTGATTTTCCTGAAAGAGCACTGTGGAACTTATACTACAAATGTGAGTGCAGGATCGTGGATTATATTACTATTTAGGGACTAGCCTGGTCCCCATTTCCTGGCAACAACTGATTCTATTAGTGAAGAGTTCCCTCTAACAGGTATCAAAGATGGAGGACAAAGCAAGAGTGTATGCAGAAAATTCTGAAATGTTACAGTTTACTGAGGAACAGGCAGTAGCTGTCCTATGGCCACGGACTGATGGAGGTCTACCTAAAACAACAACAAGTAAGGATATAATACATTAATTGGAAAGATTAAAACAGAGAAAGATAGACCTTGAATTGCATGCAATATACTTGTCTGACTATTATCGTATGAAAAAAATCCCACATGGGTTTCACATCCACAATGTACCCTCTATTGGGAGCAGTAATCCTGAAGTATGTAGAAAATGGATAGGTATCCTGAATAAATGTTTGTTGGATTTGATGGTGGTGGTGATTGAGGAGGTAGGCTGTGAACTTAAATTTACTCAGATAAATATTAGGGAATTTGAGACTAAGAATATTGATGTTCTCAAAGCTCCTAACTGTGATGATTTGATTAAAAAAACTCAATGCAGATCTAACCACTTACCGAAATGACCTAATCAGCTTCAAAGAACAGAAATTGAATAAAGTTAACCAAGACTATGCTAAACACAGGGTATACCAGTGGGGAGAAACCAAGCTATCCACAAAAAATCAAGACGCACTAGAATTGTTAACCCGAGAGAACCCACGGTAGATCTCACATCAGGGGAATTTGGTTCAGAGAGTGAATACAGGGTGGTCCATACACAGCCACACAGGGTTCCCCACAGACCACCAATAGGGTGGTTTTTAAGATCCTGGACTGGGGTTAACAAGAGAACCGGGAGGCTCAAGGACAGATTTAAGACCAAGAGGTGCCCCAGGTCAAGATGACAACGAACGTAATGTACACACACCACAGAGAGGGAGACCAGCCAGGAATTCTGTCTCTCACTGTTAAACTACACCTACCATTAAAATTATAGACTGATCATTTCTTTGTCAGTGGACACATGTGCAAAATCAACAGGGGATCAAATACTTTTTTTTCCCTCACTGTATGTGTACATATATATATATAAGTAAAGCTTGGACTAAACATACATTCTGCTATCATATGATAAAAACACATAATTACAAAACCTTGCTCATTTTTATCTACCTCAGAAACTTACCATATAGTTTAGCTTTACAGCAATATATTTCCTTCAATATTTATGTTTAAGTAACACATTTATGCGTTTTAGATACATGACTCTGAAAACAGCAGAAGGCTATATTTCGGTACATGGGGCATGCATATATAAATATCTGTGATGAAAATACCATATTTGCTGCACAGTTAGCACTGGCACATGTCTAATATGAAAACCATTAAATAAGAAATAACTAGTACAACAGATGTTCCATAATAAAATAGTGATTGATTATAATTTAAGATGATTAGTTTAGATATTGTGTAAAACAAAAATATGAACATGCAAGCTTTGTAGATTTATTTTAAATCCTACACTTTTTTTTGCCATTATCTAAACTGTGTAAAAATATTTAATAAATGAAAATAAAAATATTATTATGAATGCAAAGTCATGGTTGATGACCTGCTTTTTCTGAAAAAAATACAATATTTCATTTATAATTCTTTTAATTATTATCTGAAAAGAAAAAAATCAGCTCTCAATAGATAAAAAAAAAAACATAAAAAACACATTATTCTTATAAACAAGAAAATAAAATAGTAAATATTTATTTAAATATGTAAAACAGAAAGTTTAATATAAAATATATGATGCTTTGCATTTATATATGCTTCTAATTAAAAGGACAGCTTGGCCACCATATAGAGGTCATGTATTTGGCCAATAGTAAAGATTTAATTAAAGAAAATAAAGTTTCACTGGGCCATCCAATTCTTTATTAAACAAATGTGTTAAAATAAAGCTAGAAACATACCAACATATGTTTTAATAATCTTGATATCTATATATTATTAAAAGGAAAAATATGCAATGTAACCTTTAAAAAATGATCCCCATCGAGAAGAACTCAGAGAAAGAACTTCTTTAGTCCACTCGTATGACATTTAAAATGCTGATGCAACGTTCTTACCCTTTATCAAAACTGCTCTGAATGAAATTGTTGCTGGTAGATGAGTAGAATTTAATAATGCTTTTGTGTTAAATAACACTTTTTAGTAATAATGGATTTTAAAAAGGAAGTGCTGGAAATACAAATAATTATACAGGTAAGAGAGGTACCATTAAGTATGATATAGTACAGAAAGCTGTTATGCAGTTGACCTTTGTTTTCACAAGAAAACTTGGATTGCAAATTCTGGTTGTAAACTGTATGCTCCCTGGGACACAGTGACTTTTTGCCATTACTCATGCACACAATTTCCTACAAAAATTGGAAGATGAAGGAAAAAGTTAAATACCTTTTTTAGACTCCAGTGTATTTAGCAAACTGTGCTTTTTATCTGTTGTGCTGAACAGGACTGACTCCTGCTAATAGATAAAAGGTTCTACTAGCCTTCATTTTGAAAGCTTGATAACACAACAGATGTGTAGTTTCACATAGATTTTTTTCTAAAACCCTTTTGTAAACTCAAGTTTAGAACAGTTGAATGAACACTTGTTTTTTTGTAAAAGCGGGCAAAATGATGAACTCTTTCAGGAGCAGGAAAAATGCAATTGTCTAAGGCTGTTTTAATTATAATTTGTTTTGCTATGGGTGTTATAAACGTAACATGTGACAAGAACTTTCAGTTGGTTAATACACAAACAATAGGTTATGTTTAAACTAATGCCTTACAAGTTTGCTTTTTGATTGTCAAATAAGCCCTTTATCCTGCTCATAAACTGAATATCATGTAATTTAAGTACACATTTTCACTACATACCTGAAAAGTAGGGTAAGTCTCAATACACCCTAAACTATTATGTATATTATTAAATTGTATATGAAACATGCATTCTATTAAGTAAGAAAAATGATCAATTCCTTCTTTTTTTTGTTGTATAACTCTTTCTTGATCAACTTGTATGTTTTTGGTAGTACTGCAAAGGTCATGATGTAAAGTAATTACAAATACCATCAATCACAGCATATACCGTAAAACATATTTCTGATTAAATTCGAACAAAAAATATCAAAGCACATTTTATTTGTTCTTGCATTTCATATTCCCAATTCATCTACTTCTACGGTTAAAAGAACAATAACCAAGCTTTTATCCAAAATATCTGAATTTGTCCTGTTTTTCAAAGAGGGGGATGGATGTGTAGCTATGTATACTTAATACTAGCCTTACTGAAAAAATAGGAAGCCCTTGGATATTGCACAGGTAAACAACCTATTTGGAAAACTAGATGAGAAGATGTGATCACTTCTGATATATCGTAAAGGCTAGCTATGATGGTATTATTATATCAATAACAAAATTAATAATATAAACAAATCATCATACATAACTTATTTAAAGGTAAATGTAATACCAATGAACTCCACACCCACCCTCAAGATATGACAAATGTTTATCCTCCTGCAGGTCTTAACTGGAGTGGTCCACTTCCGTGTTCACTACTTTGTAAGAATATAGATACAATGATCTGGAACATTGTAGCTATTACTGTATCTACAACTTATGTTCTTTTTAAAGGGCATCAAAAGGGAATCACATTTCACTGCATTGTGATAGCAGATTTCCTAGCATACATATTGATTGGGAGATAAACCTATTAAATAATAAGTCTTTCTTCAACTGTAAGTCAGTTCTTTAGCATAGAGTCTCCTTGACAAGAGAAAGCACAGTAGACCTTCCACAGGAGGTCTTTCTACTCCCTACATCATCACCACAGGTCTTAGCAAATCCCTAGTTGACATTGCCAGCATTGGCTATGGAGCATAGGATTCGAGTGACTGACATCACTCCATTCAGATGCTGAGAAATTAAGTGTTCCCAAGCAGGGTGAATCAATGAAAACTGCAGGAGGAGCGAAGGCACACTGAAAGTGGGTGTTACAAAGGAGTTGTTGAGATACACAAACTTGATTAAAAAAAAAAGTTGAGACAAGCCAATATCAATAATCAGAGTATAGAAAAAAACGTGCTCTTGGAAAACCAAACTGGAAACCACAACAGGGCACTGAACAGATGTAAACCTCAAGTATTTATTGGCCTAAGGCAATGAAAAAAAGCCAGTGCAAGCACTCACTAAAATAAAACCAAAGTTTATTATGCCAAAAATCAAATGCTGCTTCATTGACTGTGTACTGATTTTTGGGGGGGGCATTGGAATTGTTGCGGGACCTGGATAACCCGGATGGTTACCCCCGCTATTATTAGATAAAAGAGACCAATTTTCCCCAGTAACTGGATGACACACAGATCCAGGTGTACAACAACAACTTTATTGGCAACACTCTGCTTTATACTTTCCCCTTGCAAGGGGCGGATCACACACAATGACAATGTTCCATCCCAGGGTCTTTGCGGGGACAGGAATTCTAAGTCCTTTGTCCCCAGTTCCTGCCACCCAAATATGGGGTTTCCAACTTCCCATGGCAGGGGTCTTCTTCCCAGGGTCCTCTGTGCCTGGGAGTTCAAGCGTGAAGAAAACTCCTGCCCTCTGGGCTCTCAGGCACAGAAAGCCTGTCAAACTGCCATTATTCCTAAAGAGTGTCCCCAGAAATCTCACGGACTTCCAGAACGTCCAGAACCGCCACAAACCATCTCCGTTCGCGAGGTTCCTGGGTGAAACCAGGCAAGGGAAGTGCCTCCTTTCAGGACACTAATGCCCCCCCTGGCCGGCATTTGTCTGTACAAATGGTGGCCACCCAAGGAAGCACTCATTATTTACTTCTCTTGCGGTTTCACGCTTATGTTGTAAGTTGTCAAATTATTTGGTGTGAACACTCCACTGGGGAGGTCCTCATTCGAGAGCCGAATGAGGTCAGAAGCAACCCGCGAATGCTCCCCCTAGATGGCATTCATTTAATGCCAGTGTCGGCACGCACCGAGGCTTCCCTTGCAGTTTGTGGTTTTCACACCACGTTAGCGAGGTGCAAACATTCTAACGAGGTGTGAACGTTCTAAGTAAACATTCTAAATGAGGTTTTGAGGTGGTCCCCATTCGGGAGGTGAACAGAACCCGTAAACAGAGCAGGTAAGACATAGGAATAAACACAATTATAGCAGAAAACACAGGGGATGACATACAGCAATTCACAAACAGGCAGTAGTCCTGACACAGGAGTCTCCCCACCATCTCTTCTATAATCAGGTAAGTGGAGTTTTTTGTCTTCCCTTATCTCTGAAGGTTTTTGCACTATATTATCCAGTTCCATTTATTTGTTTTTGAGTGTTTCCATTATATCCAGGCCTCAAAATTACAAGTGGCTGTTTTCAATAATGCAAAGATATCATGGAGTGGGTGTGGTTTAGTAATGTCATAAAAGGGTCAGGGCTACAGCTTCTGGCATCAGAAACATTGGCAAAGATTTCTTAGAGTGTGAAACTGCTGTGATGCCTACTTGTTGAAGTAGGGGCACCACGTGCCATAGTGCAAGATCATGTATCTGTCACATCATGCCATGTTCTGTAGAGATGTCTGGCTTTGGCTTCTGGTATCCAGTACTCTTTTCACATTTCTTGTTTAGTTTTTCTTGTTTTTTCTGGTTTTCTATTCTATGTCAGGTTTTCTTTATGCTGGGTTTTTCTGGGTTCATTGCTGTAATCCGTCCCTGGAATTCCTAGTGTCCAGGTTTCCTTTAAATGTTTGTTATATGTTGCCACACCCGTTTGTTTTCCATCATTCCTTTTGTTTCAGTGTCCTACAGGCAGCTGCTCAAGCCTTCTGCCCTTTCTTGCAGGTAAGTGCTATATATGTGTTTCTTATGGTTCTTTTAGTATATATTAGGCAGAGTAGGACCTGCCAGATATGGGGTACATTGGCGTTGTTGGCAGGCTTATGCAATGTATGATCATATAATGAGACTAAATCCCCATGATTTTCATATATAGTACTTAGTTATTTCTCCTCTTGTTTTGCCATTCATAGCTTGTCTTGTTTTAGTTTGTATTCCCAGTCCATGTACAGTCCTGCCCAGTTCTTCACATGTTATGTCAATGTTTCCCTTATGTATTGTGTACATGTTCTGGGTTTAGCTTCCTATCCTTCTCTGGTTCTGGGTTCTACTAGTTTTGTCTTGTTTTCATGTTTGGTGACTATCCTAGCCTTGCCTTGTTTCTAGTACTGGATACATTTAAGCATTCATCTGCTTTGGCTTCCACCAAGCTGCAATAGGGTCTTGGTTTGTGGCTGCACAAACGCTGATGCTCAACATCAGGAGGCGTGCGGTTACCCTGCACCGTGCCCTGTAATCCACTTCCACGCTGAAGACTCCCAACTTCTCATCAGGCACTCAGGGGTCCCTGTTTCCGAATCACCACCCGTGACAGTATCCTTGCAGAAAATTGTGACATTTGATCAGTGTTAAGGTGAGTATATCTCAATATTTTACATTGAATACGTCATGCATCTCTGTGATATATAATGTATTCAGGGGTATTTTAAGGTAAATACCCATTAATGGATTGAATACATTATATATCACAGAGATGCATGACGTATTCAATGTAAAATATTGAGATATACTCACCTTACCACTGATCAAATGCCACAATTTTCTGCAAGGATACTGTCACGGGTGGTGATTCGGAAACAGGGACCCCTGAGGGATATATATATTATATTTCCTTTCATTCAACATTCAATAATATATATAAATCAACATATCATCTGTGAGACTTTTGTGTCATGACATTGCCTACAGAAACAGTGTATTACTTTTTCTTACTCTTACTGAAATAGTATAACAGATGTTAAAATCACTGGCATCAGGGTTAGGTATAGGAGCTATTGGCAGGGCAGCTCCAGTCCCGTGCTGGAAATATGCTCAAAGTAGCCATAATATAAATGTTTAATTGTGTTTTTTTTGTTTGTTTTTTCATTTACTATGAAATTTTTTCCTGCCACTTCAGTGACATTCTACTATTAGCAAACAGTCTTTTTCAAAAATTAACAACTGTCTAGTTTTCAGCCTGTATTGTGTTCATAGTCTGGGTTTCATTTAGTGTGTAAAGTCTCAAAGCCATATATGTGACATCCCAATCACACAGGAGGCAGAGCCCCGAGGTCATCTTCACCAGCACTAGATTCATTCAATGTCACACATGTAGTCCATAATGACTATGGTAGCAGAAAAATGGATATCATTTTTCTCATTAGGGTTATCAAACTTTACAGCTCCAGGTAGGTGAAGCCTTTACTCCATTATGGTCTGGCATACTATAGGACTATGAGTTTTCTCTAATGATAGAGTGGGTGATGGGGCTTAAACGGAGCACCTCTGCATATGTGACAATCATATGTAATTGAAAACTGCATGTATCCTCAAATGTGTTTCTTTTGTTTTTATCAAGAGGTTTGTAACAGTGTACATTCTTTCATTGAGGCAAAGAACATTAATTATTCACAATATCCCAACATGCTTTGCTTCACGTTATCCTTACAAGGTTGTTCACTAGAGTGATAATTGTTGGAAATTCTAAATTACCTAAAAGTGAATTTCCAGTTTCAGGCCAAAGTAGCTGAGCTAATAGTATAGCTGACTTGGAGAATTTTTCAAGTTTGGCAATTTTGGAATTATCAATAATTCTAACTTCAATGTCTAACCCTGTTATTGCTGGGTTATTAAAATGCATTGAGAGACATTTTCACAGAGGTGGTAGTTCTTCTGATGGTTGGATAAGTTAGGCCTCATTATCATGGATATTATCCTTATAAGCATATATGGGGGTTTTAAACTTTACTATACCACTTTTAGAGATAATAGAATTATATAATGGGCACATAATGTTTTTAAAAGACTGACTCATTTTGACTAATTTGCTCTGAGCTCAACATCCTATATACATCTACTACTTCTAAAACTGCAGGGATATGTCAGTTGCATTTAAAGAATAAAACAAGTAATGGCCACGAGTAACACCATATATCAAGCCAAGATGGTTGCCTATTAACACTGGCGAAACTACCATGGTCGCAGGGGTCCCATCTGCAACCGGGCCCGTCATGCCAGGGGGCCCAGTAACCCTGTCGACACCTGCGACTGGGGTGCCCCGACCACACAGTAAAAACGCCGGGGCCGTATTGAAGGAGCCAATTGGGTGGCCATGCTCTTTGGGTCACCTGATGGAAATGGATTTCCTGGGGATTTCCCAGTGATGATGCCAGAGCCTTGAGCATTTTCTCCCAGCCAACAGATCACTGTACAGGAGGAGAGGAGGGAATCAGAGTGGGAGCTCTGACTCCCATCAACATGAGGCAGCCACTAGACCCAATGTAAGTCACTTAGTTTTTTAATAGTTTGTGTGTGTGTGATAGAGAATTTCTGTTTGTGTGTATATATGAGTATATCTGTGTGTGTGTCTCTATGTCTGTCTGTGTTTGTGTCTGTATGTCTTTGTGTGTGTATCTGTATGTGTGTGTCTCTGTGTGTATGTGTGTGTCTGTATGCATGGGTGTCTGTATGTATGTGTGTGTTTGTATGTCTGTATGTATGTATGTGTGTGTCTACATGTCTTTATGTATGTGTGTGTATGTGTGTGTATGTATGTGTCTGTATGTGTGTGTCTGTATTTATAGGTCTCTGTGTGTATGTATATGTGTGTGTGTGTTTGTATGTATGTGTCTGTGTCTGTATGTGTGTCTGAATGTATGTGTATTTGTATGTGTGTCTGTATGTCTGTGTTTGTCTACATATGTGTGTCTGCATTTGTATCTGTTTGTCTGCATGTGTAAGGGGGCTGGGTTGTGTGGGGAGCGGGGACATATGGGGTGGGGGTTAGATGTATGGGTGGGCGGGGACATATGGGGTGGGGGTAGACGTATAGGGGGGCACCAGGGCAACTGGTGAAACCCCATGGTTTCTAGTTACGTCTCTCCTTATTAACATAAGAACATGAAAATATAACTAATACAATTAACTAATATTAAATTCAATTCAATCACCTATGTTCAATACTGATTCAGAATTGTTCTGGGAGAATATAAGGAGTTACTTTCTTAAGTAAAGTAACTTTTTTTTCTCAAATAAATGCTATACGAACTACTATCACATATGTAACTAAAGGAGCCAAAGGAAAAAAATATGCATGAAAAGTATTTCATATGTAAAAATGAAGATATGTGACTCTGCAATTTGGGCACCAGCATTATTATGTCCACTTACATTTATATAACATTTTCAATAATCAATAATTAATTTGTTACTTTTTAAGAGATGGAGAAACATACATGGAGTAGAAGGTGTGAATAGGTCATGTTCTATTCTGTCAATGAAACCCAGCTATCTCTTTTAGGAATAAAAGTTCTCAGTAAACGTTTGTCATCTCTATTTAAGAATTGTACATTACATCCACACAGACGTGCTTTTCTAAATGTATTTGCTAATAATAATGAGCACTGCTCCTAAAACCCAGCTTAAACTGAAATAGCTAAACGCAGTACATTTCATTATCAATGCTAAATTAGGACTTTTGGACATCCATAGGGCTTATGAGGCAGACCAGTAATCATTAAACAGTATGAAAAGAAGCATTATTTTATGTCTAAATCAATCTGCCTCGGGGATTGATATCAAAGGGACACCTTTAGAATTTGTTTCATGACTGCATTCTCTCACACATTCAAAAATAGTGTTATCTACGTAAACATAGCATTCATGCCAGAAACCATTATTGTGTGATTATGAATCTACTGTACTTGCCATACATAACAGACAACAATCACTTACGTATTCAATAAACTGTGCTATTCATTTTTTTTTTATTATTTAAAAATGTATTTGATATAAAAAAGAACTATTTATGAGTAATAAAAATAACACATTTTGCTTTAACCCTTAGCTACCACCTTATCTAATTAAAACCGAGAATATTTTAGAGGTGGCAAAATCTAATTCTCATTCTATGTGCAGCTGTGTTTGTGTTGCCTATAAATGGCACTGGTTGACTAAGGTAAGTCAAAGCATTGAAAAGAACAGCTTATAGACAATTAGTTACTGTCCCATGACAAATACACATAGAATGTGCTACGTGGATGTTTTTGTGTCACTGAGTTTGCAGCTATTTAATGAATTTGATGATTAAATACACAAGACCCTAATCATGTAAGTAAAAATAATATACCAATTATTTTTTATAAAATTATAGCAAACAGTTTTACATTTCCATAATTTGAGACATTTGCATTCACCTAATTTCTATGTCTGGATTTTAGCATAGTTAGCATTAATAATAATAATAATAATTTATAAATGTCTAACATAGAAACATAGAATGTGATGGCAGATAAGAACCATTCGGCCCATCTAGTCTGCCCATTATTTCAAAATACTTTTAATTAGTCCCTGGCCTTATCTTAAGTCTAGGATAGCCTTATGCCTATCCCATGCATGCTTAAACTCCCTCACTGTGTTAACCTCTACCACTTCAGCTGGAAGGCTATTCCATGCATCCACTACCCTCTCAGTAAAGTAATACTTCCTGATATTATTTTTAAACCTTTGCCTCTCTAATATAAGACTATGTCCTCTTGTTGTGGTAGTTTTTCTTCTTTTAAATATAGTCTCCTCCTTTACTGTGTTGATTCCCTTTATGTATTGAAATGTTTCTATCATATCCCCCCTGTTTCGCCTTTTCTCCAAGCTATACATGTTAAGTTCCTTTAACCTTTCCTGGTAAGTTTTATCCTGCAATCCATGAACGAGATAGAAACATAGAAAAACAGTTCCCTTTTCTCTTTTCTTCAGGATGAGTTCCCTGGAGCCACTATGTCTTAGGCATTTTACAGTTTCAATAATTGTGTACCTCAATTTAGACACCATGTAATCCTTTTCACTCATATAGGCCAAACCGCATAGGCACTTCAATATGTAGACAACATATTCCGATTGACAATTACATAAATCCAGAATAGAGTACGTCCTGCTCGTGATAAAACCTGTGCCCTACAGTCACTCCATTGCAATGGACACAGCATCCACACCAGCACATACTCTTAACATTGATGGAAAAACATCAAACATTACACATTAACTCTCGATTGTGTAAAAGAAGTAATGAGTCACATTTATATTTTAAGTAGAAATGAGCATGGTATCCAGTAATTAAAGAAAAGGATATGGAACCTCTGCAGCCCAATTATTAGAATCCGCTTAATGTGTAGCCAATAGGTCACAGCAGTTAAAGTGATCTTATTTCCCATGGTGTCATGGGAATTAATGTTATTAGTTGATGTAGCCTTATGCCTTTGGTTAACTGCTGAATGAGTATTTATTTATTTATTTATTACTGGTATTTATAAAGCGTCAACAGATTCCGCAGCACTGTACAATTAGTGGAGGACGTACAATGTACACAGACAAATACAAAAGGTAGAGAGGGCCGTGCCCGTAAGCTGATATCTAGCCATTGCAGCTCTTTTATACAAAGTGCTTTGCTAGATAGTCTGGGAGTTTACAATCTAAAGGAATACCAGGTACATATGTAATCCCTTAGCTGCTCTTGATCAAGCATATTATAAGCACCCTCCAAATCACTGTTTGCTGAAAAACATTTGACTGACCCTATTAAGCATGATGTTGAACCACAGTTCTTTGTGTGTGTATGTAAATTCATATATGTGTGACTGCATAGGCATGTGTAATGTGTTTGTGATTGTGAGCCTGTGTGTTTTATTGCACTAGTAATTAGTATTACTGTACACAATTTGATTGCATGTGCTATTGACTGAGTATGTGTCTGGATCTGACTGCGAATTTAATATATAAAGAGAGAGAAGAATATACCCCCAACATTGGAACCTTGAGAGGGGGTGAAGGGGTAAGGCCAGTGATGCAATTAAGTCACTGGCTCTGCCCAAAAGGGTGAGTCTGTCTGAATTACTGGCAGGTCAGCCTAGCATTAATGTAAACCAGGCAGCCTGACGATAAAGCAGGCCGCCCGCTGAGGGCAGGACTTGCATGAAGCAATGTTTCAGTGCTCACTGCAGGGTCTTGGAGCCCTGCGTTTTGTACAAGTGAGTTTAATGATGTGTTCAAGCTACACTTTTTGGAGACATTTCTCTGTGTCCCCAAAAGCTGAATACCAGGAACCGAAGTTAGGACAAAGGGATAGGAGCCAATAATTGTAACTGTACCATCAAAATTGGCATGCAATAAGGATCAATAGAGACAGATGATATAAAATAGTCAAGTATATTTGTGGCAAAAGAAGGTCAGCAAAGGACGATCCAGGAATATCTCCATCTAAAGAACTCTGAGATGGTATGACATTATCTTAGTACACACTTCTGCATTAAATATATTGTATATTACATATTTAAAAAAAAAATTAATTGTGGTTAGAGCTGAGATAGAATTATTTTTTTTAATATAATTTGTGCTTGCTTCTACTGTAGTTGTTAATGTCAGGAATACCCTCGCCCTGTTTCTCGGTAATGGGACAAATCATTTTGCAATGATTTGTCCTCTTACCTGGTCATGCTGGGTGCCTTATTTTCTTTAAGACATCTGGGATCTGCATGGGTGGATGCAATATTGGCTGCAGCAGCTGGACACTATTAAGATATTGCCTTTATGGAGGCAAATACAAATATCAGCTACTTCTTGAGAGTTTAACATCCACTAATCTCATGCATATAATAATATACCATTAATGCTGCCCTTAACATTTTTCTTTTTCGTTATAAGCTACTGTATACATCTATTGCACTGGAATAGTTAAAAATCACAATAAAGAACTGCTGTTTTCACCAGACTAAAGTTAGTAATAATTCATTTCAATCACTAAATCCCAGCTGTGCTACATAGGGATTTTTTTAGTTAGTGTGCACTGTATGCAAGTTTAAATATATACTGAAATAAATAAAGAAGAGTAGAAATTATTTTTAACAACATTAGAAAATATGTATTTTATCCCAGTAGGTTCTCATATGAATGAATTATTGAATTTTTCTGAATACCTGATTTATGAGCTGGATAACACTGCCTTAAGCCCAAATCATTTCTAATAAAACAAGACAGACCTCCTGAAGTTCATTTCCAACATAATATAACATTGGAAAATGACTGTACCTACTGAATACACAGTTCAGTGGTTTCATGTTGCTATGTTTTTCTGAGAAGCATCTATCACAATTTCATGTAGCATATGGCAGCATCAACAATTAAAATTCAATATCAGAATGCAATGTAACCTTAAAGTGGATCGAAGTACAAGAGATATATGTAACAAATCCAAACTTTTTTATTTATTTATTTTGTCTCTGATCCGTAATGTTTGTAAAAGAGAAACTACTATTAAAGTGCCAGTCTCTTAGAGAATGTAGAGATGCAGAGATGTTGGTAACATATTTCTGCGTTAAAAGCCTTCAAAAAGGGCTGCTTTTATAATCTTTCTTAAGTACTTTGTGATGCCGTCCATGGTGGCCAGATTTCTTGTCCTTACTACCACATGACCTTTGCTTCAATCCATTTATTATTCAACCTTGAGGTCGATCCCAATGATTCCCAGGTATATTGTGTCTAATTAGTAACACTGTACTTTGCATGTACTCCCAGCATCATTATTGAAAGCAACCTCCAATTTAGACCTAGGAGTCTTTGGAATATTAATTTTAGAAAGTTCTTTCCAACTTTAAGCAGGTTTAATTCACCAATTCACAAACCTGCCAACCTCTAACAGATGTTAAAGCACATTTCTATCTTTCTTCTCTCTTTGCGCTTCTAAATATATGTCTAACTTACCACCCATCTATTTACTTAGAATCCGACCTAATTAACAAGTGACTCACATGCAATGTTTAACAGAAAACATAAACTGTCAGAACAATTTTGTACCTGCTGCATTCATAGATGGAAGGAAATAAGAACAAATGTGAAAGAAAATGCAAAAGGAGTTCAAGGAAGCATAACACACACACACACACTCACACTCACTCTCTCTCTCTTAAAACCCAATAAAAGAATGAAATTTGCATTTTGATTTAGATAAAGGAGGAAAAGCGTTTCTCTAAACATTTTAATAAAGCTAAATTATAAAGTTCATAATGATACAAAGCTAAGACTGAAATGTAATATCATTGAGAATCTTTGACATTTAATTTCTAAAGGGAAAATTTTAAGAACGTCAAGGATCATAAAGAAACAATTTGCTGATGTATGCTACCAATGATATTACAGTAATAATAGACATGGCACTATTCACTCATGAATAGAGTACTTGTATCCACAGTAGCACCATGGATACCAGAATATAATTAACCAACAAACACAATAGCACCAGAAACACATAAGTAAGAAAAGATGCTTTTTAGAATTATACAATTGCAAGCAATAAGGAAACTATGGCAATCAGTTTAATTATCTTATGAATGGCTGTCAAGATGCAAGACATGGGGGGAAAGTACTCCCTGGGCTCCTAGCATAAAGGGGTTAAGGGCTTTAGTCTCACAGTTACATCCATCTATTAATTAAAAGTGACTGTATTTGTATTGTGAGGCCTGTTGGCGGAGTACTGCAAGGAGGCAGCAGGCAGGATTTGTACAGAGTCTGTCCTAGCCCAGCAACAAAGCGTATATATTTGCAGACAATTCTCCAAGGATAAGGAAAGGCAACCTTTGGTACTCCAGATGCTGTGAACTACATCTAACCTGATGCTTTGCCAACATTGTGTAAGATCATTATGGGGGATGTAGTCTACAACATCTGGAGTGTCACAGTCTTCCTACCCCTATCCTAGTACAATATGTATTTGATTTTTGAACTTTCATTCAAAGTCTTCTTGTGTGTCCCATGACAAGTAAGTACACATGTAAGATCTATGAAATAGGACTCAAATAGGAAATTAACTGGCTGGAAAATCTATTCATGATATTTGAGATGCCATATTAGTACATTAATGTTGATGCAAAATAGTAAAATGTTTATCAAATTTAAATCTTTAGACTTGATAAAGGGAGGAACTCCCAAAGGTTCATCACCGCAAAATGGTGTTAGTCCAATAATAAGGTAATACAAGATACTGCTTCCCTATTTTACACATATATATAGCAAGTATATTGAACATCAAGAAACTGGGAGAACAGTTATCAAATACGCACATGACAAATGCTGCAGAATCTAGGATTTAAACATGTTCAAATAGTGTCATTTGGTTCTTTATAAGACCTGTAGGTTGAGTTAGGAAATTCTGCAAAAGAAAATGTTTCAACTTTCTACAACATTGGGGCATACCCTTGATGGTTTTTCCCTATCAATAATATATTCAGAACTTTGTTCTCATTAATTCAGAGCATGGGGATAAGTCTCATAAAAAGAATGTTAAGAAGATACATACAGTAAAACATGTGAAGTTATTGCAAGTGCATGTGATTTATGACAGGTACACTAGACTATTTTTAAGTTGTGTTCTTTTTTTCTTTTTGTGACTCGTGCATGCTTCTGGAAAGAGCAAGCTGTGTAATATTCTCCATCGTCAATATTGAATCTTCTGGTCCAATTCTTTTGAAACTATAAGGATCAAATACTGTGGCAGTGCTACAAGCACAAGATTACTCGCATACATATCGGAAAGGTCATCTTGTTCTCTGTAAAACTGAATAAGCCATCAAGCTTGTTTCTACAAAAGAAGTGTATGTGATTGCAGTGCAGTATATTATCCTAGTAGAGGTAGTTTTAATTATTAGTTAGGTCATCGTGCCCTAATTTCTGAGTGCGTGATCTGTTTCATTGAATTTACAATATGTAGAAAGAAAAAAAATTATCATTGTTCTGCCACTGATTGCAGTGAAACAAGTGATTTTGGATTGTGTATAAATGTTAATACTATCAGAATAATAACTTAATCAGTAACTTCTACACGTAGTAATCCTTGTATTATAGGGTGTACAGTAACATTAATGATAAGTATCCTCACTTACACGAATGAATAAAATATACTATACACAAAAAGCTGTTTTAGTAATACATATGCTCATCATCTCAACTTGATCATCTTCATAAAGATAAGTCAACTGTCATACATAGCTAAAATATTCGATCAGACATAAGAGCTTGTTTTCATTGTGAGTGCATTTTCATTTGTGATCATCAGTTGGTATTTATGAAGGATTTGTCTCTGTTTTTCTTGTCTTTCACTGATAATGTCTTACATCATGAAATGATATGCTTCCATCATGCCATATGATCTGTTTAGCTTGTGTTTGCAAGATGAATACTAAGTTCTAGGAAGAATACATTTAGAATTTCCAGTACAAAAGGTTAGCTCAGAGCAGTCTATTCATAGTATTGTATGCAATGTAGTTTTAATTCATATTATAGCATACAATTCATCACAATCAGAATTTGCATGCCAGGCACAATCAGCGATGACAATTGCTTGGAGGTTTAATTTATACATTTTACCACTAATGCTTAATTATTTTCATTCAAAATCCAATGCAGCTCAGTACCTTTAGCTGCATGAATGATTTGGATCATTTGGTTGAAACTGGAGTACTTGTTTATCTTACCTTGACCTGTATTAATAATGTAGTATTAGGGATACTACAAGATGTCTAGACTGCTCATTTGACTTCCTCTCACTGATTCTAGTACATTAAATTACTGATTACAAAATAAAAAACAAAAAACATGGTATGGTGTCAGAGAAGATCTACAATATATGAAAAATGATGTCAGAAAATATACAAATGGAAAATATTTTGAAGTGCCAGTAACTTGGTAAGATTGTTAAAGTCCCAATTAATGTTGAGAGCCTTTAATGACTCAGTACATTGCTACTAAATATACACACAGTTTATATATATATATTAAAGATGGGCCCAGTAGTTCTGCATGATGGCTGTGGTAAAAATAACCTTGCCCATGGTTCTTGTAGGGGCCTGCTTGCCAGCCTCTTGCCCCAGGACTATGGCCCATGCATTAGACCTTGGTTCAGGACTGTGGAAAGGTTTTGTTTGTGCCTTTTCCCTGTTATGATTCGGTATATCGGATTTACCGAATGGATTGGGGGTTTTGTGTGTTCGAATGTATTTTTGGGGTTTTGTAAAAATGTATGTTTTCTGTGCCTGGAGATAATTAAGTTTACTACAGGTGATGACTCAATTATCTCCCAGGCACAGGGAAGGGATTATCTTATTATGTATGGGAGTGTCCTGGATCTGAGAGCCAATGTAATTGTGTATTTGTTTCCACTGTGGTTTACACTCAGGTCCAGTTGTGGCTATCATTAAATAAATTCTTGCTTACCCTCAACATAGAGTTTCATCTCTCTCATGTGTGGGGGAGAATGGCTGTATCAGTCTAAGGATTGCTATATCACTATACTCTCCTGGGATTATAATCACTTGCTCTTTTAAGAGCAAATTGCTACACTCTCTTGCAGGAGAGGCCTACCCACTTGAAGCTGGATCCTGGTCTTGGGTTCAGGGTGGTTGGAGGACAGCGAGACCCCAACCAAGCTGTAATGCTGGAAATGAGGACTACAGTGCTGATGGTGTCTGGCGGGGTGCTTGTGGTACTGGATAAGCACTAGGAAGCAGTGATTAGCGGAGGCACCCAGTCGAGGTGCCAGGCGGTCCATTTTAATGGCCAAATCAAGCCAAAAATATTCACAATGAAAAGTAAAAAAATAAATATATATATATATATATATATATATATATATATATATATATATATATATATATATATATATATTAGAAGCTTCTGGACCTAACCTGCTTCCAACTGCTGGGTATTTAGTGTATTATGTCTACCTGAAATACAAGGACTGAGTATAATGTGTCTACCAGAGACATAGATACTGGTGGTGGCACTAAGCAATCCTAAGTAAGCAAGCTTGAGTTTAAAAAATATCAGGATTGGAAAAATTATTTATTTTCTCTCACATAGGGGAGGTATCGGATGGTAGTTCACAACTTGGTCCAGGAAGAAGAAGGCAGCCTTTGTCACATAACAGGTAAAGCCCAATGGTGATGAGGTAGGCCACAGCACTGATGAAGTGAACCAAGAGGCAAAATGCATTAAAAAAGGTATTCCCATGATGCTTATGAAGTGGGCACTTTTAATATATGTATTTAAAGAACAGAATGAGAAGAACCACCACATTAATATGTAGCTGTATCATACAAAATAAGAGCGGGAGCATTGGAACGTGTCATCTTGTGCTGAGGTGAAGCCTAGGGCAATATTTTATACCACTCTATTGTTATTGCATAGAAATCGCTTAATTCAATATTTTTATTGACCACTGTTTCATTTATTAAACCCCCTTGTGTTTCCTTACAAACATATGGAAACTGTAACTTTTTTATTTATGCTTTTTTTTTTGCACATACTTTAAGAACTATTATAGTTACCTAGGCCACTTCATCTCACTTAAGTGGACTGGGTTCCATGGCCCTGTCCATTTAGTCTTGCAATTGAAAACATTGTCATTTTGCAAAAACAACAATGTTTTTATTGCAACGCTAAACACATCTCTAGTGGCTGTATTTCTGTCCACTAGAGGATGCTTTGTTGTAATAACCAAGTAAGACTTTGTTTTTCATTCAATGTTTCTTATAGAGAGCATTTGATTTGTTGAGGGTGAAATTTTACCACACATGCACTTCTCATACACAGTGCTTCTGGTTAGGTTAGGTGGATAGGATGGAGGCAGATCAGGTGGCTACATAGGTGATGTCTCAGTGTTGGAAACAAGGTAACTAAAGAAAATATTGGCTCAATATTTTTAAGGAAAAGATGGGAGCAATAGAAGTCAAGGTAACAGTGGGGAACTTACTGGCCAAAGAAACAAATGCTATTTTGAGACTATTAGTTTCCTGTATGTCCTGCTTGTTTATACCACACATTTAAAAAAAAAAAAAAGAAGATATTACATGAAACTCAACATAGCAGACACTCAACCTTAATGAATACACCAAATTGAATCATGACTAGTGTCCTATATCATATTAACTCCCTGACCACAGGCCAATTATATTTTTCAAATTATTATATTTCAAGATTTGCCTAAGCTTGTTCATTAAGAGATTAAAACATATGATGAAAGCGTAACATTTTGTTTTTAATTTTATGCTTTAATATGGTATGGTTGTCAATTTATCGATATTGCGTCCCAGTTAAAAATACTTGAAATATTTCCTCAAAATCCGATTAAACAGGGTGAGGAAAATTCATAGTAGGGTTTGAGGAGTCAATAACTTTTTTTATTCATGAATTAATGTAATTTATATTACATACAAGGAATGCTTAACGTATGGAGATTTGTTTGACTATGTACGGAAGATGACGTCTTTTAAATGAGCTCCATTTGCCACTTCACAAAGTTTGCCTCTATCAATTGCATTGTTATAATATTAGTTAATGTTTGATTCCCTAGCAATCAAATTTCTGCAGGAATATACTCCTTGAGCTGCTCAATTGTAAGCGTTTTATTCATGTACACCCGCTTCTTTAGATATCCCCACTTGAAGTAATCAAGAGCTGAAAGGTCGGGCGAACATAGCATACAATTAATCTGTGAATTTCTTTTAATTATCCACTTGTCAAACAGTTGTCTCAATTTTGAAAAAAAAAATTCCACTATTTTTACTAGTAGATCCTTCATTAAATTACCCAAGATGACTCTCCAAATTAATATGTATTTCCAACAAAAAATGTAACTACTAACAAATAAGTTATTCACCTGTCTAATTTCACTCTGAATTGTGTCCCACTCTGTGAAATCAGTGTTCTAAAACCGAAGCTACAAAAGAACATGAATCCACTCTAGTACACGTACTGTCCTATACTAGAAGTTATTATAAGGTATTGATACTTTCCTCTACTAACTATTGTGATTTTAAAGAGTTTCTGGGTACTGAAACCCATGTCATTTTGGGTTATCTGTCAATCGTACAGACCTAGTTTCCGAGTTGCTATTATCTGCACGATAGTACATTATTATTCAGTGTGCCCTAAGGTCATAAAGGTTGTTAGAATGTCTAGTTAGGTTACATCAGTGAGGTATAAAGTAAAATGTCCTTAAGAGCTACTAAACCGTCTGACTTAATATAAACACACTGTATTTTATTAATATACATTATCATAGATTATATTCTCAGCTGGATAAGAAGCGTTGAGGCTTCTAATCAATCAAAACAGCATCGTTCCATATGAAAGTAATTTCCATTCTTGCCAAGGTCTCAAACAAGTTGAATGCAAGCTTATGGCTATTTGAACTAATAACCCCCAGAAAATAAATAAATGAATACATACATAAATAAAGTGTTTAATTTTCACCTTAAATAAACAAATGTCTATAGTTCTCACTGAAAACCTCTATAATATTAAGCATTGTTTGAGTCAGATGATTAATCTAAATGTAATTATGTTAGTTAAACAGCCCAAGGTGATGTACACATTTGGGAAAATATCAAAAATAATGAACAACAATATTTATACACCCATTTCAAAGTTTTGTTGAAAAGCACAATGCCAATGTATAAATTAAAATAAAAGAAGACTTTGGGTAAAGAAAAAGAGAAATCAAAAGGAGACAAACAACATATTAAAGATACACAAAATTCAAAATGGAAGAGAAAGATAAATTACTACAAATTATGTAAATCATAGAATAGCTTGTAATGCCCAAACTATTTAAAAAGAGAAAAGTTTGTTAAATGTAAATAAGAAGAATGTTTGGTCACTCATAATATGGCGTTAACCCAATTACAAAAACCACCAGTTTATTACATATATTCCCAGATGGGAGCAAAAAAGAATAAAGGTCCCTGTCTTCTTTGTCTTCTTAGCTCCAGAGGAAGGTGCACAGTTAAGGACCGAAACAGCTTTTTTTGTTTTTACACTTCATGTTTGGATAGTTTGTGATGTGGCACTTAATTTGAAAAAATGTGTAGGCAGCTGATTCGAAAGAGTTATATTCGACCAGAGTCAGAGTTCCTCTGATGATAGCAAGCAGTTAAACTGTGTTCAGAGATGAACAGTTGTATCTGGTGATAGCCCGGCAATAGACTTGTCTCTAGACCAGCATTTCCCAATTGGTGGGGTTCCACGGAACACCAGTTGGGGTTCCGTCAAAAGTTTAACAAATAAAATGTCCACGGGCACTGAGGAAGCAGTGAGCAGTGATCTCCCTGCTCAGCTTCCTCGCGCGCACAGCATCGATGCTGGAGCCGGAAGTTGACGTCACGCCGGCTCTGGTATCACTAAGAGGTGAGCGAGGGAGCTGAACAGGGAGATCACTGCTCCCTCGCCGACCACATGCCAGCTGCTCAGAAACCCCACTGGACCCCAGGGACCGTCCAGCAGCCACAGGGACTCCATGCCAGCACTCCTAAAGGTAGGGGGCTGGGTGGAGTAAAATATAAAAAATAAAATAAAAAAATGTATGTGTTTCTGTTAGGGAGTTTGTATGTGTTTGTGTGTCTGTCAAAGAGTATATGCGTGTTTGTCAGTGAGAATGTACGTGTTCTTGTCAGTGAGAGTGTATATGTGTTTGTATGTGTGTCTGTAAAAGAGTGTGTTTGTCAGTGAAAGTGTATGTGTGTCTGTCAAAGAGTATGTGTGTCTGAGTGTGTATCTGTGTGTCAAGGTTTGTGTATGTGCCAGTGTGTATCAGTGTGTTTGTATGTGCCTGTGTGTCAATGTGTGTATGTGCCAGTGTGTATCTGTGGGTGCAAGTGTGTGTATTTATCACTGTGTGTATCTGAGTGTGTGTGTATTTGTGACTCAAGATGTGTGTATCAGTGTGTATCTGAGTGTGTGTATTTGTGTCAAGGTGTGTGTCTGTGTGTCAGTGTGTATCTGTATGCCACTATGTGCCAGTGGGTGTGTGTGTATCTGCATGTCAGACACACACACACACACACAGATACACACTGACACAGAGATACACATACTGCTGCATATAAACACAGATATACACACCTTGACATAACAGCACATACAAACACAGATACACACACTTTGAAACATAGATACACACACCTTGACACACAGATACATACACACACAGATACACACTGTGTGTCAGTGTGTGTATCGGTGTTCCACTGTCTGCCAGTGTGTGTGTATCTGTGTGTCAGATTCATACACACTGGCACATACAAACACAGATATACACACGGATACACAGATACACACACCTTGGCACACAGATAGATACATACATACCCACACACACATACACACTGTGTGTCAAGGTGTGTGTGTATCTGTGTGTCAGAAATACACATACACACACTGGCACATACAAGCACCGATATACACACTTTGACACACACCGACATACAAAAAACTGCACCATTTTTTTTTCCCCGGTGTTTTTTTTTCCCAACGATGTTGATACACTATGTCAAAGGGTTCCACTTGAAACATTAATTGGGAACACCTGCTCTAGACTCATTTACTTGAGGTGAACTTTTTTCTCTGCTCCACAGAGATCTGTGCTGATCCTGCTTTATATACACTGTTTAATTGAGCTGTTAGGTTAGCCTGCTACAATTATGGGCTACTGTGTAACATTAGGAATCTAAACAACATACATTATAGTTAGTAAGCAAGGTTTTTATGTAGCAGTTTCCCATCACTTTTTAGAGGATTTAAATTAAGCTAATGTACTAGAATTGAAAAATTATGAATCAAATTGTCTGAAACCTTCTAGGATATGCACAAATAAATAAAAAGGTCATGTAGCCTTAACATTGTTTAGTTCTTCTCCCCTCCCTATCATTTGACTCCAGGCACTTTTTGGTTAAATATATTTTTACTTCAGGTAATTGAAGGCTCAGTTATTTTGCTACCTTAAAACATCCCCTAATTGTAACAGTTTATGTTAATTTTGTTTAACAAGAATCGTGTATTTTTTACAGCTGTCTCCCATCCTTAGAGGTTTCAAGCAAATTTAACATCTACTGTTATTTACTAAACGGTCTAAAGTTTGCTGCAATAATAGGTGTTAATGACTAATAAAAAGGCATATAGCCTTATTGTTTAGGTGATTCATCCACCCCCTCCCCCCCCCACCACCACCACACATCTCCATCTTTTAATTTCAGAAATTGTCTCATTAAAATACAAGACAATTATATTTTTACTTTAGGGAACTGGAAGGCTCAACCACTATTACATAGTTATATAGTTACTTGCGTCCATCAAGTCCAGCCTTCCTCACATATGTTTTTGCTGTTGATCTAAAAGAAGGCAAAAAAACTGAAGCACTTCTGTTTTTGCAACAAACTAGGAAAAAAATCCTTCTTGACACCAAAATAGCAGTCAGATATATCCTTGGATCAAGCAGCTATTACCCCACTAATTAGAAACGATATCCCTGTATGTTATATTTTTGTAAGTATTTATCCAATTGCTGTTTAAACATCTGAATGGACTCTGATAAAACCACCTCTTCAGGCAAAGAATTCTATATCCTTATTGTTCTTACAGTAAAAAAAACCTTTTCTTTGCCTTAGATGAAATCTCCTTTCTTCCAGCCTAAATGAGTGACCTTGTGTCTTATGTATAGCCCTGTTTATGAATAGATTTCCAGATAATGGTTTGTACTGGCCCCGAATATATTCGTATTATGTTATATCCCCCACATGTGGTGGCGGCCATCTTAGACTGACGAACACCCAGCGATGTTTGGTCGTCAACGGCATGGAACCATTTTCGGCCACTATTTCTCACGAACACCGCTGGGACTTCCAACCTTCCATCCATTCATCTCCGTTTACACAAACGCCGTGACATTCGGCACATTAAAACTCCCGAACGACACCGACCCCAGATAGCTAAATCCATGGAGCTATTTTCTGAACAGATTTCTAACGAACAGTCGGGGAAAGACTCTTTAGCTCCATGGTGATTTGACTGTGTTCGTGGGAACGGAGCGCTGTTCGGCTAAATTGAGCGCTCAGACCAAAGCTACTTGGAGATATGTTGAATACAAGGTTTCCATTCGGTAAAATATAAGTTATTTTGTTACAGTTGTAAAATGAAAATATTTTCTCTACCTGGAGATAATTGAGTTTACTACAGACACTTAATCCAATTATCTCCGGGATAGAGAGGAAGGATTTACAATGTTTATGTGGGAGTGTTTTATGTTGTACTGAATAATGATTGGTTACTGTAACTTGTGCTTCAGTCCTCCACATGGCCCCTGTGGGAGTATACCTTGCTGGAGAACCTGCATAAAAGGCCAAGCTGTGGCCATTGTTAAACAGACCGTTTTACCCCTTCATGAAGTCTTGGCTCATGTTTGGGGGATTGGGAGCTCTAATTAACTACACCCTCTATTCTACTGGGATTTTGGGAGACGCTGCACAGATTTACTCAGCTGGAGTATAAAGGATCCATTACAATGGCTTTTAATGCCTATTTGAAGATCATTTATAAATATGTTAAATAGAAGCGGTCCCAAAACAGAACCCTGAGGGACACCACTTACCACTTTTGTCCAGCCTGAAAATGTACCATTAATGACAACTCTTTGTATTCTATCCTTAAGCCAATGTTCTACCCAAGAATGAGAATATTCCTCTAGACCAAGTTCTTTTAGTTTGAAGACTAACCTATTGTGAGGAACTGTATCAAATGCCTTGGCAAAATCCAAGTAGATCAAAACCACTGCAACACCCTTATCTATACTTCTACTTAATTCTTCGTAGAATGCAATTAGGTTAGTTTGACATGACCTATGTTTCATAAAACCATGCTGATTATTGCTAATAACAAAGTTCTTTCCAATGAATTCCTGAATATTATCCCTTAATAGCCCTTCAAATATTTCCCCAGTCACAGAAGTTAAACTCACAGATCTTCATTTCCAGATTTTTTTCACATTGAAAATTGCCAGGTTGGTAATGTTGCCTTTGAGACCATATGGTATCCCGGGAATGAGAATTACCCCCATGATTGCATAACATTTGCAAAAGTAGACAACCCAAGGTATTGCAAATGGGGTATGTCCAGTCATTTTTAGTAGCCACTTAGTAACAAACATTGGCCCTTTTTTTGCTTTTTTCACAGAAAAACAAATATGAACTTTGTTTGTGACTAAGTGGCTATTAAAAAAAACTAGACATACCCCACTTGCAATACCTTGGGCTGTGTACTTTTGTAAATGGTATGCCATTATGGGGGTAATTATCATTCCTGGGCTACCACATGGTCTCAAAGATGACATTAGTAATCTGGCAAATTTTAATGTGAAAAAAATGAAAAATGGAATGTGTTATATTTGACCCTGTAACTTTCCAAAACACTGTTAATGGGGGTACTGCTGTACTCGTGAGACTTTGCTGAATACAAATCTGTGCATTTTATTGCAGTAAAAGCTAACAGTATTATGATTGCTGTATGATTATTTACAGCTAGAATGTCAGGTAAAACTACAAATTTTAAATTTGTAAATTCTCCTGAACAAAATTATATATAATAAATGTTGGTGCACTTTATATGAAAGAGGGGAATTACGGTTGAATAGACATATAGTGCAAGTTCCAGTTTTTGTTTACATTTTGTTTTGATCAGAACGTGTACTATTACTCCGTACTGAAGGGGTTAAATAAAACCAGCAAGGAGAGAAATATAAATAAAACATCTCTGAAGAGATTTTTATTCTGTTACCTGTTTGCTATATCTGTAAATTACGAGAAAGAAAAAATCTTAACATTAAGCAATTGAAGCAAATCACCATTCAATTCTACATAGCCTACACTCTGTTTTTTATATGAGGGTTATTTGTGCTTATGTCTGTGTACATATGAAGAAAAAGCTGGAGTGCACTAATAAGGGTATTGGGCTACCTGTCTCTACATGATAGGATATAAAACTTATCTTTTATTACTTAATACAATTAAAAATAATATATGGCTTTAGCATAATGCATATTAACACAATAAAACTCTATGAAAGTGTGAGATAAGGAAACAATGGGAGAAGAAATATGCTAATAAATCCCTTTCACATTAGTAAGGGTTAAGCAAGTACCTTTTCTCGATTCCACAAAAACAATAATTTTATTTTTTTCAATCACACAATCAAATCCTCTCTTTAGTCCACAGTAAGGACTTACCTAAACAGCCGTCGTAATCCAATATGTGATCTAAAATCATTATTCTTTCATATTTTTAGACATATTCTTGATATCATAGAGTGTATATACTATAAAAATGTAATTTAAATCAGTTTGGCTGTTAGGGAAAGTATCCTTTGATAGGCTGTCAGTCCAATCCTGCAATCATGTCCTGTTCACAACGACTGATTGGACAATTCCCCCTCCATAAGAAATTTGAATTGGACCTATCAGGAACAGTTCCCTCCTACCTTTACCGGTCACTTATCAAAAGCCGGTTCCCCTCTGATGAGACTGGTGGTGAAACGCGTGTCAGGGGCTCAGTTGTATCCTCTGACAGCAATTCCAAGGCTGCAGACAGGAGCAACAGTTATCCTATTCTTTAACGCAGGATTCGCTTAATTTCTATAGCTAGCATTTTAATCACTTGTTTGGAAGGATGTGGATTATAGTAGCATAAGATAATGCCTCTACTACAGATAGGTGCCCTCGAAGACAAAGACAGGGAACTTGTGCACCTGATCTATATAGCGAGTAGCCTTCACTACAGATAGATCCCCTTGAATGCACAGTAAGGGAATCTATGATTAGTTATGTTAACGGAGTCAGAGCTATATGGATTGAATAACTCATTTTTGCTCACCACAAAGTGAGTGACCTTTTCTTACAAAGAGCACTATATATGGTTTTATTCTTTTTTATATGTGGAATATCCTTGTGATGCCTTGCTGCTATATTCCTGCGCACTGACAGGTGAAAAGCCCAAATATCTTAAATATTACAGCTGCTAAAAAGCTCATATTAGCTGTAAAGACTGCCACATACAAGAACAAGATATTCCACAAATACACAGGTGGGATTATACCTCCTGAATGCATATATGCGGAGCTAATTATCAGCTCCAAAAAAGAAACTTTTTACTTATTTCACCAACCATCTGAAAATACTACACTATATTTTGTTTTATATATTGACATTTCCCGACTTGGATTCTGAGAACCCTTTTTTTCCCCACACCATCCATGACCAGAAAGAAGAGACATTGGGTTGTTCAAGCTGCTTACCTGCACTACAAACAAGTGCTAGAGACCTCACCTTTTGTAGAGAGATAGAAAATCAGGATGGGTAGCAAAAGTTTTAGAATAACAATCTAAATTACCATGATTTTTTTAAGAAAGACTTAAAGACAATGTGACAACCATCTGTATGCCTATTTGTGGTGGATTCGTCTGTTTTGCCTTCCTTTCGTGTAAATGGCTGTTTCCATAGCCCATGCATACGAATTACCCGTTTTACCGAACAAACCTACCGAACGGATGGCCACCCAGGATAGAAGTGTGCTGCTGGTTAACCTCTTTGTAACGGACCGTTTCTCTCAAACGGGGATAAAATCCGTTTAGGCGATAATCCCCTTTCACATAGACCAGTAGCTATTGCAATCACCAACCTCCCGAACTCCAAACTGTACGAATCCCCAACTCACGAACAAGAAATACACGAACTCTGGAAGCAGCCGAACAGGAAAAGCAATACAAACGGCTTACACGCCTGGCAGTCAGCACACAATCCAATTCCCCCAATAACGAGACGACACTTCGTTTTGAGGGTTAAGCAGAATCTCAGGATTTATTCACACAGCCTCCTTTTAAGACATTCTCCCATGCAAGGGAGGGATCCACAACAATTAGTACCCCAGCCAATAATGTACCAGTTACCTCCCACACATCTCCTCCCCTTAGTGTGACACATAATCCCATTAGTACAGACACAAATTCCCTGGGATACTGGATGTACCCCTAAACATAGGAATACCCCTTTAAATGTTACATCCCCTGGTAACCCTGATCTGGGTGAGACACATATCCAAAAATCACCCAGATCCGACCAGGGGTTCAGGAATTAGAAAGGGTTAAAGTTTTGACCGACTGCATGGCAAAAGTATCCGAAAATAGTTCCATGTATTTTGGCCCTGCAGTCGGTCACAGAAAAGGGAATCAAACACACGAATGGCCTGTGTTACAGAGCTTGGGGAGGATTCGTATGAATCCCCCTGTTCGTGGGATCCTTTCTACCGAACGGCGGGCCGTTCGGTAGTTTCTGCACGAATTGCTGGAAGTCTGGAGGTCTCAGCGGTGTTTGCTTAGTCAAGTGTCCGATTTTAGTTCCAGACACTCGACGGCAAAACACCGCTGTTCGGGAGTTTAAGATGGCCGCCGCCACGTGTTCGTTTCCCGAATGGCGGCCACCCAGAGGACACAACACACATTACACATATTGCCAATTACCCGTTTGCAACATTGTTGCAAACGGTAATTGGAGGCACACTTACTCCCGGGTGGTCTGGTTGTTCGGTAGTTTCACCCAATATAATGAATGAAGTGATTCTACCGAACAATCAGGGGAATGCTGCATTCACATCACACTTTATACTGGACACATAATATTAAATACAGCCTGAATGCAATTGGCTACATAGTCTTAAAAAGGCATTATTCCTAACAGGCAGAATATGTTCACGGATGGCCCTTAAAGGGCCAGTAGCAGCAATCTAAGAAGGTCACATGCCCAAATATTGCATACAAAAGTACGAATTCACAAGGGGGCCATAGTCAGATGGCAGGAGGCTGGCAACCAGGCTTCTCCAGTGCACAGTGGCGAGGTTGGTTTCGCCACACTTCTCCCCTTTACCAATCAGACTAACAGGGTATCTGACCTCCTGCCGGTCAGTGCCCTTGTTAGTCCAGCAGCCCACCCACAAAACACAATCAGTAATACAGCCCACCCACAATAACTGGCTACTACACCTGGGTAGAGGAGAACTTTGTCCGTGTCCAGGTGCCTCACCATGGCTGTGTGGGTGACTGGTCAGCGTACTGGGTGGGTTGCTGAGTGGGCAGAGACCAGCGGTACTCTGTCCTGGTGCCAGCACTACCACGGGAGTAGTCTGGTTGGAGCCTGGTTGCTGGAGGGGGGGACAGACTGTCTCCCCTTTGCCTAAACAGTCCTGCTGCTGGGGGACAGGACCGACTGTTCCTACCCCCGGTGGTGCATGTGCAGCGACTACTGTCCCATCTGCACTGTTGTGGAGATTACTGTCTCCCCTTGGTGGGCTAAGCTGCCGCTGGGGAGAGGTGTAACAAGCTCCTCTCCCATACATACTTTCAGCCGCTGGGGAGAGGGGATAACAAGCTCCTCTCCCTGACACACTCTCTGCTGTTGAAGGGGGAGACCGACTGTCTCCCCTTTCAATAATTCATCCTGTTGCTGGAGAGAGGTGATAACTGGTTCCTCTCCCTGGAACACTCTCTGCTGTTGGAGAGGGGGACCAACTGTCTCCCCTTTTAATATATTGTCCTGCTGCTGGGGAGCGAGACCGACTGTCTCCGCTTCCTGCAGGACACACTGCCGCTGGGGAGGAAGGACGGTACCTTCAGCTCCCTGGGATACACACTGCCGCTGGGGAGGAAGGACGGTACCTTCAGCTCCCTGGGATACACACTGCCGCTGGGGAGGAAGGACGGCACCTTCAGCTCCCTGTAATTCACACTGCTGCTGGGGAGGAAGGACGGCACCTTCAGCTCCCTGGGATACACACTGCCGCTGGGGAGGAAGGACGACACCTTCCCTGGGATACACACTGCCGCTGGGGAGGAAGGACGACACCTTCAGCTCCCTGGGGTACACACTGCCGCAGGGGAGGAAGGACGACACCTTCTGCTCCCTGGGGTACACACTGCCGCTGGGGAGGAAGGACGGCACCTTTAGCTCCCTGGGGTACACCTATGAGTCCCCGTAACGCACTCTGCCTCCGGATAGGGCGGCTGATACCTTTAGCTGGATCTGCCATGAACTCCAGGTACTCGTCTACCTGGCTCCTTACGAACTGCACGTATTTCTCCGGGGGGTTGGGTCCAAAGAAAGCCAGCCGCATAGCAAACTCTCTGTCATACTGCTCCTGAGTGTAGCTAGGTGCCATGCTTGCGCTGCTGAAGTTGGTTCTTTTGTCGATAGGGTCGCTGTACGTGTACTGGCGTTGCCCTCACTTTGTAATCCAAGGAATGGTGTTGCCCTGTAGCTGTCTTTCTGGTTGTAGGAACGATCCCGCCGCTTGCCACCAATTGTAACGGACCGTTTCTCTCACAAGGGGATAAAAACCATTTAGGCGATAATCCCCTTTCCCATAGACCAGCAGCTATTGCAATCACCAACTTCCCGAACTCCAAACTGTACGAATCCCCAACTCACGAACAAGAAATACACGAACTCTGGAAGCAGCCGAACAGGAAAAGCAATACGAACGGCTTACACTCCTGGCAGTCAGCACACAATCCAATTCCCCCAATAACGAGACGACACTTCGTTTTGAGGGTTAAGCAGAATCTCAGGATTTATTCACACAGCCTCCTTTTAAGACATTCTCCCATGCAAGGGAGGGATCCACAACAATTAGTACCCCAGCCAATAATGTACCAGTTACCTCCCACACATCTCCTCCCTTAGTGTGACACATAATCCCATTAGTACAGACACAAATTCCCTGGGATACTGGATGTACCCCTAAACATAGGAATACCCCTTTAAATGTTACATCCCCTGGTAACCCTGATCTGGGTGAGACACATATCCAAAAATCACCCAGATCCGACCAGGGGTTCAGGAATTAGAAAGGGTTAAAGTTTTGACCGACTGCATGGCAAAAGTATCCGAAAATAGTTCCATGTATTTTGGCCCTGCAGTCGGTCACAGAAAAGGGAATCAAACACACGAATGGCCTGTGTTACAGAGCTTGGGGAGGATTCGTATGAATCCCCCTGTTCGTGGGATCCTTTCTACCGAACGGCGGGCCGTTCGGTAGTTTCTGCACGAATTGCTGGAAGTCTGGAGGTCTCAGCGGTGTTTGCTTAGTCAAGTGTCCGATTTTAGTTCCAGACACTCGACGGCAAAACACCGCTGTTCGGGAGTTTAAGATGGCCACCGCCACGTGTTCGTTTCCCGAATGGCGGCCACCCAGAGGACACAACACACATTACACATATTGCCAATTACCCGTTTGCAACATTGTTGCAAACGGTAATTGGAGGCACACTTACTCCCGGGTGGTCTGGTTGTTCGGTAGTTTCACCCAATATAATGAATGAAGTGATTCTACCGAACAATCAGGGGAATGCTGCATTCACATCACACTTTATACTGAACACATAATATTAAATACAGCCTGAATGCAATTGGCTACATAGTCTTAAAAAGGCATTATTCCTAACAGGCAGAATATGTTCACGGATGGCCCTTAAAGGGCCAGTAGCAGCAATCTAAGAAGGTCACATGCCCAAATATTGCATACAAAAGTACGAATTCACAAGGGGGCCATAGTCAGATGGCAGGAGGCTGGCAACCAGGCTTCTCCAGTGCACAGTGGCGAGGTTGGTTTCGCCACACTCTTGATCCCAATTAGAACGTTGTGGTTAACCGCAGACACTTCTCAATTAAAACCGAATACAGGGTGGCCGTAGTTCGCATGTCGACCACGAGGCAGCGGCCATTTTAGCTCGCACAAAAGACCAGCGGTGTTTGGCATTGATTTCATGGAACTAAAAACGGACACTTTTTCTGCTGAACACCGCTGAAACAACGGGTCGCCCTGCTCCATCGACGAAAGCATGCGAACACCGGCCGTTCAGGAGTTTGGAATCACACGAAAAGACTTAACCCAGATAGCCTTCCCATGGAGTCAATCGCATACCGAAAGACTGTAAGAACTTTGACTCCATGGCGATTGAACTATGCGTATGGGATCTGAGCGCTATTCGCTAACAATATGCACTCAGATCCAGGCTATCTGGGGATATGTGATACGAATGCAGAGTGTTCGGTGGTTGTGAAATTATATATTTTTGTGTGTTTTCTGGTATTTTATTTAAGATGGTGATTTGTCTTTGTCCTGGAAATAATTCAATTATCTCAATTATCTCCAGGGCAGAGGGGAGGAAACCATACTGCATTGTGGGAAAAGGTTGTAACTGTATGTCTGTAATGTCCCCATGGGCAGACTAGATGGGCCAAATGGTTCTTATCTGCCGTCACATTCTATGTTTCTATGTCCATCTGTAAGTACAGTCTCCCATTTGGTCCCCTAGGGGAGTGTCCACCAAGTGGGAGACCTGCATAAATACGGGCGGGTAGCCCACAGTAAAGCCAGATCCTGTTTGACCCTTAATGCGGATCGTAGTCTCGTTATTGGGGGGATTTATTACCGATGACTAGAGACTGATTGCTGGAGCCGAAAGCCGCTTGGTGGATATACTTGTTCGGCGGCTAGCGGTGATTCGTTGATTTCTGTTTGGGAGTTTGGAGCCTCTTATGGATCCCGTTCAGGAGATTTCCATTTCCCCTGTTGGTGGTTCGTATACTGCAGTCTATGCGAACGGAGTTATTGATATTGTGAAGGGGGAAGGTTAACTAAGCGGCGGTTTCTCTTAAAGACACCAGGGGTGTCTTAACAGGCAAAAAGCTATAAGTAATAAAAAAAAAGGTAGATTTTAAACTATGACCAAATTTGAAAATTCCCTTTATATGTTTCCAGATCCTAGAAATATAACTTTTTTTTCATTGTTAAATTTTGTTTTGAGATCCTAGTAAAGATAAAGCTCTCCAATCAAAAGGAAAACTGAGATTTCAAATATTTGTATTAGAAATAACAATATTTGTATTAGAAATAAAAATAACAATAAGAAAACCTTATGATAATACACTATACTCTGCCAAGCATGCCCATAGAAGATGTAGAGAGGTAGTGAGGTTATTAGAGTGAGAAGAATATCATACTTGGATGTGTTTAGCTTAACAAGAGGTAACCCTTGTGGCAGAGCAGGGAATCTTTTTCTACCTGGTAGTTTGTATTTTCGTTTTGAAGAATGTGTAGAGAATTTGGAGAATGGAAGATGGGGCACTTCCTATCGGTACCCTGATTATACAACATTATATGGTATATGAAAGGGAGAAACAACTGCATGGAGAAAGCCCCAATGCTGCCTGGCAAAGCCTTTCTCGGCATCTGAGGATATAACATACACGGGAAGGACTGTATTAAAGCTTCTAACAGATCAGTGGATATGGATTCTGCTAATATCTGCAGATATGCTATTCTATTCAATTCAGGCATGAGGGCTTAGCATTTTTTTTGGACCTCTAGAAGTCCTGGTGGCAATGTAAAGTTTTTAAAACAGAAATTGCAAAAATTGTTCAGTAGTAGTTTGAGGAACGTGACTAAGACTTCAAGGTATTGAAAGCGGCCATTTTAGCTCGCACAAAAGACCAGCGGTGTTTGGCATTGATTTCATGGAACTAAAAACGGACACTTTTTCTGCTGAACACCGCTGAAACAACGGGTCGCCCTGCTCCATCGACGAAAGCATGCGAACACCGGCCGTTCAGGAGTTTGGAATCACACGAAAAGACTTAACCCAGATAGCCTTCCCATGGAGTCAATCGCATACCGAAAGACTGTAAGAACTTTGACTCCATGGCGATTGAACTATGCGTATGGGATCTGAGCGCTATTCGCTAACAATATGCACTCAGATCCAGGCTATCTGGGGATATGTGATACGAATGCAGAGTGTTCGGTGGTTGTGAAATTATATATTTTTGTGTGTTTTCTGGTATTTTATTTAAGATGGTGATTTGTCTTTGTCCTGGAAATAATTCAATTATCTCAATTATCTCCAGGGCAGAGGGGAGGAAACCATACTGCATTGTGGGAAAAGGTTGTAACTGTATGTCTGTAATGTCCCCATGGGCAGACTAGATGGGCCAAATGGTTCTTATCTGCCGTCACATTCTATGTTTCTATGTCCATCTGTAAGTACAGTCTCCCATTTGGTCCCCTAGGGGAGTGTCCACCAAGTGGGAGACCTGCATAAATACGGGCGGGTAGCCCACAGTAAAGCCAGATCCTGTTTGACCCTTAATGCGGATCGTAGTCTCGTTATTGGGGGGATTTATTACCGATGACTAGAGACTGATTGCTGGAGCCGAAAGCCGCTTGGTGGATATACTTGTTCGGCGGCTAGCGGTGATTCGTTGATTTCTGTTTGGGAGTTTGGAGCCTCTTATGGATCCCGTTCAGGAGATTTCCATTTCCCCTGTTGGTGGTTCGTATACTGCAGTCTATGCGAACGGAGTTATTGATATTGTGAAGGGGGAAGGTTAACTAAGCGGCGGTTTCTCTTAAAGACACCAGGGGTGTCTTAACAGGCAAAAAGCTATAAGTAATAAAAAAAAAGGTAGATTTTAAACTATGACCAAATTTGAAAATTCCCTTTATATGTTTCCAGATCCTAGAAATATAACTTTTTTTTCATTGTTAAATTTTGTTTTGAGATCCTAGTAAAGATAAAGCTCTCCAATCAAAAGGAAAACTGAGATTTCAAATATTTGTATTAGAAATAACAATATTTGTATTAGAAATAAAAATAACAATAAGAAAACCTTATGATAATACACTATACTCTGCCAAGCATGCCCATAGAAGATGTAGAGAGGTAGTGAGGTTATTAGAGTGAGAAGAATATCATACTTGGATGTGTTTAGCTTAACAAGAGGTAACCCTTGTGGCAGAGCAGGGAATCTTTTTCTACCTGGTAGTTTGTATTTTCGTTTTGAAGAATGTGTAGAGAATTTGGAGAATGGAAGATGGGGCACTTCCTATCGGTACCCTGATTATACAACATTATATGGTATATGAAAGGGAGAAACAACTGCATGGAGAAAGCCCCAATGCTGCCTGGCAAAGCCTTTCTCGGCATCTGAGGACATTAACATACACGGGAAGGACTGTATTAAAGCTTCTAACAGATCAGTGGATATGGATTCTGCTAATATCTGCAGATATGCTATTCTATTCAATTCAGGCATGAGGGCTTAGCATTTTTTTTGGACCTCTAGAAGTCCTGGTGGCAATGTAAAGTTTTTAAAACAGAAATTGCAAAAATTGTTCAGTAGTAGTTTGAGGAACGTGACTAAGACTTCAAGGTATTGCCTTGGCTTTATTGGCTGGTGCTATACTATTTTGTTCCCTAGGCAATACTACTTGCACCTCCTAAACAAAAATCACCAACTTTGTCTGTCTCTTTCTCCCCCCAGCCCTTTGTGTGTCTTGTTTTTCCCCTTCACCAGCTACTTGACGTGTCTCTTCCCCCAAGCACCTTTGTGGGTCTCTTTCACCTGCTTAGCCCCTTTACGTGTTTGTTTTTCCCCAGCCCCTTTTTGTGTTTCTTGGCTTCTGGTATCAATTCTTTAGTTTTTCTGGTTTTCTATTCTATGTCTGGTTTTCTTTATGCTGGGTTTTCTGGGTTCATTCCTTTACTCCATTCCTGGAATTCCCAGTCTCCTGGATTCATTGTCATGTTTGTTTTTTGTTGACACACCCGTTCCTTTGACATTAATCCTTTTTGTTTCAGTCTGTTCCTGTTAGCAGTGGTCTCATTTCCTCTGCTCCTTTCTTTGCAGGTAAGTACTGTGTTTGTTTTTTTGTTGTTTATTTTGTCATGCATATCTAGGCAGTTAGGACCCACTGTAATTAGAGTACTTTGGCGCAGTGGTGGGATGCATACATTTATGCATGTCTAAATCTCCAATGTTTATTACATATATAGTACTTGGTTATTTCTCCTCTTGTGTCTTGTTTTATTTTGTCTTGTGTTCCAGTTCATGTACAATCATGTCCTACCCTGTCCTGTCCATGTCCTGTTCATGTTTCCCTCATGTATTGTGTACATGTTCCGCTTTCTGTCCTGCTCCAGTTCTGGGTTCTTCTAGTCTTGTCTTGTTTTCTTGTTTGGTGCCTCTTCTAGTCTTACCTTGTTTCTAGTACTGGATACATATCTGCTTAATATCAGTTCATGGCTTTCCCTTAGCTGCATCAGGGCTCTGCTCAACACCAGGGGGTGTGTTGGTTACCCTGCACCAGACCCTGATTGTCCACTTCCATGCTGAGACTATTATTTTCAACATCAGGCACACAGGGGTCCCGGTCTTCAGACCCCCACCCGTGACACTACCCCAGCCCCTCTGAGTTTCTCTGTGTTCCCTTCCCCAGACTCTCAATATGTGTCATTGTCCTCTTCCCCATCCCTCTGTGTGTGTGTAATTGTCCTCTTCTCCAGTCCCTCTGTTTGTGTGTGTCATTGTCCTCTTTCCAAGCACCTCTGTGTGTGTCACTGTTTCCTTCCCCAGTCCCTCTGAGTATTTCTGTGTACTGTTCATGTTTCCCTCATGTATTGTGTACATGTTCTGCTTTCTGTCCTGCTCCGGTTCTGTGTGTGTCATTGTCCTCTTACCCAACCCCCCTGTGTCTTTTATTGTCTTCCCACAGTCCTTTTGAGTTTTTCTGTGTCCCCATTCCATTTCCTCTGTGTGTGCCACTGACCCTTTCTCTACTCAATCCGAGTGTATTTGTGTCTTCTTCCTCAGCCCCACTGTGTCATTGACATTGACAGTGTTCTTGTTTCTTCTCTCATCCCCTTTGTGTGTCTCCTTCTCCCCAAATGCCTTTGTATATCTTTTTTCTTCTTCCTCAGCCCCTCTGTATGTATCTTACCTCCAGCACCATAGATGATCTAATTTTCTCCCCAGTCCCTTTGTGTTTCTCTTCTCAGCCCCTCTGTGTGTTTTTTGTTTCCACTAGCCCGTCTCATTGTCCTCCCAAGCCTCTTTGTGAATCTATCTTCTCCCCATATCCCCTCTCTGTGTCCCAGACCTTCTGTGGACCTCCTCCATCCAGCCCTCTGTGTGCCTTTGCCCTCTTAGCTCTGCGTGCCTCTTACTCCCAGCACTCTGTGTGCCTTTTCTGCCCAGCCCTCTGTGTGACTTTTCCCCTCCACTCAGTCCTCTATGTCTCTCTCTCCCCCAGCCCTCTGTGTGCCTCTCACCCCTCAACCTTTTGTGTGCTTCTCAACCCTTAGCTCTCTGTGGGCCTCTCTCCCCATCCCTCTGTGTGCCTCTCTCCTTTTGACTCATTTACCCCCTCAGTGCCTGCGTGTGTCTCATTCACGACCCCAGACTCTCCATGTGTCTCATTCACCCCACCACCTCCATGTGTCTTATTCACTCCACCAACCCCTCCACGTGTTTCATTTCCCCTTAGCTCCTCCATGTGTCTCATCCTCCCCATGCCAGATCACCTCTATCACGTAGCATGACCAAGCCATGGACCGGGCAAGACTGAAAGGTAGCAGTTTGGCGCTCTCAGTGAGCATTTTCTATCAGACTGGGTAGAGGTTACAGAAGCTCTTCTCCCCTTCTGCTGGTCACCTGGGCATTGTACCCTCCAGAACGGTGTGCTGTAGGCAGTCGGTTAACCTGTCTGTGTGATATGCCACCCGGATATTCGATCTATGGCCTCTAATCCTTTCACACAGAAGTGTTTCAATATAGGAAAGTCCACAAGGACATGTTAATTTGTAGATTACAAAGGGGTTCTTGCAAGTGATGCTATAACGGATCTGATACATTTTATTTTTGTGAGGGTGTTGGAAGGTGCGTGATGGAGTCATGTGGAGTCAAGGGGACAGGAAGGTGCTCAGTGTGCACCTTCCTGTCAGTCCGACCGGGTACAGGAAACAGAAACTCCTGTTCCGCGCGGAACAGGAGTTTCTGTTTCCTGTACCCGGTCGGACTGACAGGAAGGTGCACACTGAGCGCACCTTCCTATCACTCCGGCCGGCCACCGCGGACGGCAGAGCGGCTCAGGCCACGCTAGAGGGGAGGGGGTAAGAAGAGGGAGGGGGAGTAAGAAGGGGAGGGGGAATAAGAGAGGGGGAGTAAGAAAGGGGGAGGGAGGTAAGAAGAGGGAAGGGGGGTAAGAAGAGGGGGAGTAAGAAAGGGGGGGGGGGGTAAGAAGAGGGGGGGAGTAAGGGGTAAGAAAAGGGAGGGGGTAAGAAGAGGGGAGGGGGGAGTAAGAAGAGGGGGAGGGGGAGTAAGAAAGGGGGGTAAGAAGAGGGGGAGTAAGAAGGGGGTAAGAAGGGGAAGTTTCTTTATTTGAAATTTAAAGGACCACTCTAGGCACCCAGACCACTTCAGCTTTATGAAGTGGTCTGGGTGCCAGGTCCCTCTAGGATTAACCCTTTTTTTTTATAAACATAGCAGTTTCAGAGAAACTGCTATGTTTATACTGAGGGTTAATCCAGCCTCCAGAGCCTCTAGTGGCTGTCTCATTGACAGCCGCTAGAGGCGCTTGCGTGCTTCTCACTGTGAAAATCACAGTGAGAGCACGCAAGCGTCCATAGGAAAGCATTGTAAATGCTTTCCTATGCGACCGGCTGAATGCGCGCGCGGCTCCTGCCGATGACGTCGCGAGCAAGGAGGAGAGGAGGAGTACAGCTCCCCGCCCGGCGCTGGAGAAAGGTAAGTGTTTAACCCCTTCCTCTCTCCAGAGCCTGGCGGGAGGGGGTCCCTGAGGGTGGGGGCACCCTCAGGGCACTATAGTGCCAGGAAAACGAGTATGTTTTCCTGGCACTATAGTGGTCCTTTAAGTTTTTTTTCCCTGAAATTTCCCTCTTAAAATGAGGTGCGTGTTATACGCCGGTGCGTGTTATACGCCGATAAATACGGTATATACACATATACAAATAATCTACCAGTACACCTCCCAAAATTAGGTTCTGGATCCACCGCGGCTGAGGAACCTGTGGTCTGGTTTTATTTTCTGTCCCCCAATAATTCCTAATCCAGTTTAAGGTATTTATAAATAATATCAAACTGTTGATAAATATGGTTATATGTGTGTTATGAACTCCGTTGTCTTTCTAAAATTTTACTAAATAGTTGTTTACGCATTAGAAATTCCACTGAATTCTATGAGAATACAGCTACAGTTATTCAGTAAACAGAGTAGACCCAACCCTTAGGGTGCTGCAATAGGTGCTGTGCTGGTATAATTGTGCAGATGAATAGATAATAAATCCCTCACTTTGTATATTTAACTGCAGTCTACTTCCAGACTTGTCTTGGTGCTCACTACCTTGTTCAAATATAAACTTGTAATTCTTTCAGTTATCACTGAGTTGACATAACTGTGAGGATTAAGCTAATCCCCTTGACTATACCAAAAACAGAAAAGTATGCCACTTCACTAAATATCATATTTCAAATACTGCATATACTCATGTTTTATTTACTTAGGATTCTACATTTTTATCTTATCCTTGCTATCTAGACGTTCTTTTTCCATTCTTCAAATATGCACACATACTGAGATGCCAAATTTCCCTACTGTGTTGATTTAATATTATTAGAAATCCAAACTGTTAGATCTATATAGTTGCATTGTAATCCCACTGTATTCTCTTATTCCCTCTCAATGAGTCCATAATTCTCTAAGTAACTTACAGAGTCAAGACTAGAATGTTATTAAAATTGCCTGTTTCCCGTAGTATCCAACTTGCCAAAAAAAAAAAAAACTACAAATCTTCACATTTCTGTCATTTTCACATTAAAATAGAGACAATACTTTTGAAGCTGCCACCAGCATGAGAGAAAAGCCATATACTTCCAAAGGACAGGCAGCTGGCACATCTGAGGAACATAATTCTAGGTCATATACATTGTCAGAAAGAAAGCTTCAGTGGCAGAAATTACTAAGGTCTAAACTGCATGTCATTTCTTTTTGTTCTTTGACAGCAAGGAAATGAACCTTTACAAAATTTGAACTGCCTATATGAAACAAAAAAACTTGAGAATTGAACAAAATTGGGATTACAATGGACCACCCATGTTGTTTCACTATCGAAAGCATCCAATATTCCAGAAGAATCTGGAGAGAATGAAAAAAATTAGATTCTAGCACTTTGAGTTAGATAATTATCTAATTTTATTATGTGAAAGTGGTCTCATTACTCTTTGATGATTTTTTAAATCATTAATAACTCACATAGCAGCTAATGTTATTTAATAAAATTATACCAATTTAACTTACTAGTGTGACTGTTTTAAGATGACATACAGTGTAAATGTTCTAAAAGTCCAAAATGCATTTGTAGTTAGAAAAATGACTCAAAAAGACATCTTTGTTCTGGTTTGCAATTGCTATTTTCAGATATAAACATCCATTAGGGTAATTATTGTAGCCTTCTAAATGGGGATAAAAAATAAAGCACTTGGCTAGATTCTGCTAGCAGAAATACATTTTCTTCTGCTTATTGAATGTCAATAGACTTCAGTGGGGGATTACTATTTAAAAACAGGATTTAAACATGGTGACAGCATCCAACCCTTGGTTCCTGCTCTAATGCCTCTTATTTGGATGAACTGATTTTTCAAACAATGAGGAATACATTTAGCACATGGCTGAACTTCATCTGATATTGGATTCAGTGGCAGATGATTTACAAATGGTGGGAAGCTAGACTCTACTGTGGAGTTGATTCTGCCACTAACTTGTTGAGGTCTGACAATTTAGCTCTATGCACTTGACCCCTGACCCAATGAGGGGTCATGCCGTGTTCAACATCATAATCCATCACTTAAAGTGGTTCATCTCCATCACTGATGTTTCTATCCAGTGGCAGCCCTATAAGATAGGGCAATACACAAGCCTGTGTTTTTTAGGATGCCCACAATAGAAGTCCCAATACAAAGTAAACAGTTGATCTCTGAAATCCTTTTTTTTTTTTTAAATCACTAAGTTTTTGCATGATTGTTCGCTCAGCATCTCAGAAGTTACCTCAGCTACCAAAAAGGTGGGTGGAGGGAAGAAACCACAGAACTAGCCATGACTGACACAACATGTGTCTAACACACACCAATAGGTTTATTTCATTTTATTATTTGTTTTGCAACAAAAACTAGGGGACACAGTCCCACCTGTCTCAAAGACCAAGCAACACTGACAGGACCTGATATTGGATAATGCTAATTATAGATTTTGCCAAAATAACCATTGGTTTAAATGTAATTAGTTCAACCTAAATTACGTTCCTCAGTCAGAGCTCTGGTCTCCAATCCCAGTTCTTATTCTCATTTGTGTAACGAATTGTAAATACATTTCCTGCGTGTTGTGGTCTTTAAGAAAAGTTGGGAGTGTAGAAATAAAATGGAATTTAAAAAGTTGCAAGCAAGAAGCATGTGTTTTGTATCATTCAGATATCTTGGTTGGAATTCCTGTAACTTTAAGTCGTGCTTAGGAACCATATTCATTGAACTGTATTGCCAGTGAAACAAGCTAGTTAGTATACTCTATAATAGCCATAAAATCCAACCACAGTATATCCTGGGTTGCCGGGGAGTGCGCTACCAAGCAAACAAAACCTTGGGGCTTAGTTGGCTGTTAGCGATGAAGGCAAGACAAAGAAACCCATAGAAGATAGCAGTCCTGAACTGGTACACCAAGGGATGTATTTACCACAAGGCAAACAAGGCATATGCCTAGGGCGGCACTTTCAGGGGACACACCAAAAAATGCCACCCCAAGCTCGAAGACAAATGTCTTGTTTGTCTCGTGTTCTGGGGCTGTCCGCCTTACTATGAGTGATTGAATGTAGCTGTCAGTGTGTGTCTGTGAGTGAGTGAATGTGTATGTGTGTCTTTCAGTGAGAATGGGTGTGTCAGTGTGTGTGTGCCAATGACTGTGTATCTGTCAGTGAGTGTATATCAGTGCATGTATCAATGAGGGCATGTGTCTGTCAGTCCAAAAAGTGGCCTTGACACAAATTGGGAGGGCAAATTTAGATTTTCGGGGAGCCTGAATTTCATTGTGCCTAGGGCAGGACAAATCCAAAATACACCACTAGGTACACCATTGGTGCCAAAGACACCAGGGTTATATCGTTCCATAGATTAATATTTTAAATTATATTGAGCTGCAGAAAGTGAAAGTGTTTACATTTTGCCAAGCACCCTTGTAGTAGCCTCAGTCTGAAACATCATAAACATAGAAATATTTTATAATAAACTAGAACTAGAGAAACTGAATTCCTTTACATTATACATGGCATCACGCAATGCTTTCAAATAATGGTCTTCGATGACATTGACAAACTTGATACAAAATAACACTGGGACCACACAGGACACATGACACATGACCAAAGTAAGAACAGTAAGGAGATATGCCTGTATGTGAGGCAAGTCTTACATTTCATCGTGTTCAATGACTCTTTACAATACAACACAATAAGAGTTAATATTGAATGTTAGCTACATCTCGGGAAAAGGAAGATGATTTAGTTGTACATATTGTTACAGATTGTTTTGCCACTTTAGTGGAGTCATTACACTTTCCTCCTGCTTAGTTAGTTCCTTCAGGGTACGAGATCATTTCATGGTTTGGAACTTACCAAATGAAATATGAGTCATGCATGGTTTATAATTTATTACTTTAGGCAGTACCAATTTTTAATATAATATTTATTATTCCTCATTTTTCTTAATAGTTGGCAATTGGCATAGAATTTCAAGAACAAGCAACAAAAACCTTAAAAGGGCACGATTCCCTAATACACTTTTAAATTGTGTAAATAACCTACCATATATCATGTAATATAAAATGCACCTGAATATAAGACATGTTTAAAAAAAAATGTAAAATATATAAAGAAAACAACCTGTAATATAATTACAGTAAACTTAAGCTTATGTGTATAGGAGATGTAGAGTGTTTCTGTATAGGGGATGTAGTGTATGAATGTGTGGGGTGGTATAGGTGCTGCATTGTGTGGAAGGTGATGGGAGAGTAATTTTACATTTTGTTTTCTACACACAAAGATAGGCATACATTAGCACACATTGAGACAAATATACACTAGATTTGCACATCCCTGGTGGTAAGTGACTCTAGACTGTATCTTCACCATGTGCAGACTGATGCTCATCTTGCAAGTCTTGGAACTATGAAGAATGAGTGTCCGAGGCTCACATAAAGAACACTCTTAGTCTGCACTGGGGTGGTGTGGGAGGTCCTTTCTGGCTGTATGTGTATGTATATTTATTTAATTTTTTGGGGTGGGGGGTTATTATCCAAAAAGTATGTACTTTTTTTATAAACCATGATAAACATTAACATGGGAGAAATATTGCCTTTCTAGTGAAAATTGGACTATGAAGATACAATTTATTGCAGATCTGATGTGAATGACAGTAGTGTGACCTCTACATATACTAACAGCAAAAAATAAAATAAAGAAAAAAGTTGATCTTCTTAGGTTTTTTAAAGCAAGCTAGCTATGGAAAGTCTTAAAAACATATATCAATGTGAACATTTCCAGGCATAAAATCTATTAGACAGAACATAAATAGTGATGCAGTAACTGACAATATATCATATGAATTCTCGTCAGTAGTGGGAGGGACAGAATTATCCTTTGATGATAATTTCCTAAGCGCAATATAGAAGATTTACAGTCAATGCATCATAATGAACGAAACAATGATTACTTCTCTACCTACTGCTAGCTTCCTTTGTATAAGATAGCTAAATATAGTTAATTGCAGATTATAGGGTATAGTATCCTTTTTTTATGCTTCGTAGGAAATTAAACAGAGTGCGGGTGGGCATAAGACAATCTTCTTTTCAAACCTCATGACAGTATGTAAATTAGGAACTTTGAATTCTATTTTTAATAAAATGTTACATTTGAAATAATATTTTAGGATTCATTGTATGTGTGATGGATCATATAAAAAGTTAAGATGTTACCATTTCATGCATCTAATAATAGTTTTGGTTTTTCATGAACACATATTTTGCTATTTCACATACTTTTTCCTAAAACTAATCATGATCATGAATAAAATATCCTGAATTAGTTTCAATTGCAAAGAAAACACAAAGTAGACGGCATTTACTTGTGATACCTGAGCAAACTGCACATTTTTAACTTACATTATTAAAGTTAGAAGAATCACTAGCAAATGTTTTTGATTTGTCAATATGGTCTAAATGTATTTCTTTATAAAACTCTATAAATTTTGGTTTATTGAAGAAATATCAACATCTTTATGTTTCTTTGATGTAATCAGATAGCATTTCGCATAATGTATTGTTTTGAGAAACTTAAAATATTGTAATTAATAAAGTAACCAAATATGGTAAATGCAGTAGGAATGCTTTGCAACTCCTCCTCTATAAAAAAATGTCAAGAATAGAAAATATTTTATTGCTTTTTTATTCTAGCTTATGCTTGTAGAATATGATTAATATTGCTGCTTCTCATTGACTTTTATTTTATTTTTTCCAAAAAAAAATAAACATAGTTTCTGAAAATCTAAGAAAAAAAAAAAAGAACAATACTGAATGGAAGCTTATAGGTAAGCAGACTCTGCTCACACATTCAAGGTCAGAGAGAGGCAATTCATTGTATTACTTCACAGCATTATCACACATGATTTATCAATCCTGGAGCTAAAACACTGCATTTCAGTAATATATTCCATGCACTGTGTACTCTCACTTTTGAACAATGACTTACTGTTCTGGTTATTAATTCAGGTTGAAATCAAAACCAAGTACAAAAGTTTACTGAAAGAATACATAAGTTGTATTAATAATACTGCACAAGGTAATTTTGCCAAGTAAGACTGTATAAGAGGTGATAATATATGGAATACTTTGAGTGCATAACAGCACAATAAGAGAGGTCTATTCAGAACCCTATTGTTCTGCTAAATAAAGGATAATACGTAGGCAATAAAGCTGGAGAAGGTACACAAAAAGGGTTGGCCATCTGATCATTGCTGGTTCTATCACATTCAGACAAGATACAGAGTAGATTTTTTTTTCGTGACTGATCACCAGTTTAAGATACAGTTTAATACCATATTTTATTGCACATGCCTGTGACAGGGGAAGAAAAGTGAAAATGAAAAAGAATTGCAATGTATGCTGTGCAGAGTATAAAGAAACCAAGAGAGAGAGAAAAAAGTATGTGTGTGGAAATATAAATCATGTATCGCTCTTCAGTTCTGAACATTTTCAAGAACATTTTTAAGAACATTACGATTTCAGCTGGCAACTGCTAAAAATTCATATTAAAGATCCTGTTTTTGAAACTGTTACACCCTGACAAAAAAAAAGACCACAAGCATTACTCCATTCATAACTCCACAAGTAATAGAAACACACATTGATTACTTGTTTTTACAACAGAAACAACTTGATAAGTGCATGATGCTAGCCATTTCCTTGGACGGTAGGCCAGGTAACAATTTCTTGGCAACCTCTTCAAATAAAAAATAAGGATTTGACAAACAAACTGAAGAAATCCCTCTTTAATAAGCCAGAGTTAGTTGCCCAAATTCAACTAGCTGCCAAAACTTATATTGCAGAGAGTGACACATTGGATATTTCATAAAGATGACTTATGGGTTCTATGGGAGGCATATGAATGCATTATTGAAATAAAAGAAAAATCCATCATTGTGTTGAGGCAGAGGGAGTTATACCTGCCTGGAAGGGGGGACGCAGGTAGAGGGTTTGATATCTGCCTGGAAGGAGTAGTACAGGGAGTAGGGTTGATACCTGCCTGGAAGGAGGAGCACAGTTAGAGGGTTTGATACCTGCCTGGAATGAGTAGTACAAGGAGCGGGGTTGATACCTGCTTGGAAAGAGGAGCACAGGGAGAGGGTTTGATACCTGCCTGAATGGAGGAGCACAGGGAGAGGGTTTGATACCTGCCTGGAAGGAGTAGTACAGGGAGCGGGGTTGATACCTGCCTGGAAAGAGGAGCACAGGGAGAGGGTTTTATACCTGCCTGAATGGAGGAGCACAGGGAGAGGGTTTGATACCTGCCTGGAAGGATGAACACAGACAGAGGAGTTGATACCTGTCTGGAATATGCCACGCAGACAGCAGGGTCGATACTTGCCTAGAACTTGCCATTGGTCTCTTGTAAAGGAGGAACACAAAGCAGAACATGTATGGATCCCAAGATGGGGACAAGTCACTCCCTGTTCCTGGTACAGTCATCAATAAGCTAGTCCATATAGTTAATGTTCTAACTTTGAAATAACTGGGTTTGGTATAAAAATGGGAAAATTATCCATGTGTCAAGTATGCCAAAGCATCCAATGTCCACAATTTTGATATGGCTATTGGGCTTCATATAAGAAGTCTAGCATTCCTGAGACAAAAAGATTTCTTACCACTGCCAACAAGTCTCACCTACATTCCCTTAAGAGATTCCTGTAGATCCTGACTTTTCATGGTTTTAAAATAAGAGAATATAGAGCATCCAAGTAAAAGATAGCTAAAAATGTTAAGGAAAAGTACACAGCAACTTGGTGTCAATCATAGAGTGTATATTAAAAAAAATTATGAAAGACACCATGAGCTCTTCCGGGAACTTATACTCATGTGTAGCGCCTACAGGTCCGTGATCATCCTTTAAACTTGACATTTGTCTCTATGATACTTATATGTCTTAAACCATGATACACAGACTATATTTTTCACATATATTCCTGCACCCCCACCCTTGAGTTTCCCCTTATAGAAACTATTACAGTGCTTGCAGTCCTGCCTCCCCTATTATACCCCCCAAAACCAATATTAAACTAATTAGCATGCTTGGAACCTTACTTCCCAACTCTAATACCATAACATACTGTGACATAATTCGCATATGCACATGGCCATCATGGTTGTCCATAGAGAATCATTGGATTCAATGGTCTCTATGGAGGAATCGTTGGCACATCACTGGGAGTACCCCACGTGTGCCTACGTTCCCCAGTGCTCCTCTATCCTGGAGTCACGCTTCCAGAATGACACCACCCGAGGGAGATTCAGCGCTCTAGAAAAGGTGGATAATTTGTTTATTATTTTATTTTTTAGGACTGTAGCATTAGGAATACAGATATGCATGCCTAACTCAACAAGGTTCCTTTAAATTTTTCTTCTCCGACCCTTTAGTACTTTCTCTACTTATCTTTTCAAATTCTTTGCTTATGCAATTTGATTGCTGAATATTTTAAATAGATATTACATATCTAAAAATAAAGGATGCCACTTCTTAATTTTTGAAAGTGCAAAACTTATACAGAAGAAAACTTTGGCGGTTTAAATCCAACCTTTTGTCAAGTTATACCAGGAAATAAAGCGTTAGTATAAATCACTGTTGAATATAAGCATAAAATATCCAAATAATTTAGTATTTTTATATTTTTTTAGGTGTTTGAAATATTAGCTATTAAAGATATATTAGAAAGATTAAATAGATAGATTCACACACACTCAGAAAAAAAATATATATACAAAATATATGAAAAATAGGTATACCACCTATTGTAGACGTAAATATGGTGATTACATCTGAAAGACAAATGGAACATACATAGTGCTTTCCATATAAGTTAAAATAAACAAACTATAATATTTGAGGATTAAACTCACAAAGATGGAGCCTCATAGGCTCTATGTGCATCACCCTTGGGTGCCTATTCAGGCTCTCGATAAATTCCTGTTTGAAGAACTCGAGGTCCACAGTAATAGATGTAGATACAAATTTATTAAATAATAATGATAAAATAATAAAAGAATATTTAATAAATCATTATTTTATTATTTTTTTATTATTTTATCATTATTATTTAATAAATTTGTATCTACATCTATTACTGTGGACCTCGAGTTCTTCAAACAGGAATTTATCGAGAGCCTGAATAGGCACCCAAGGGTGATGCACATAGAGCCTATGAGGCTCCATCTTTGTGAGTTTAATCCTCAAATATTATAGTTTGTTTATTTTAACTTATATGGAAAGCACTATGTATGTTCCATTTGTCTTTCAGATGTAATCACCATATTTACATCTACAATAGGTGGTATACCTATTTTTCATATATTTTGTATATATATTTTTTTTCTGAGTGTGTGTGAATCTATCTATTTAATCTTTCTACTTTGTCTTTAGGTGTTAAGGGATTACACCTTCTTTCACACTCACTTATATTGTCTATACTTAAGGTTGGAAGCGCCTACACAACTATATACTTTTTGTATATCCTGTTTTATTAAAGATATATATTAGCTATTAAATCCATTGGTCTCTGGTAAAGGAGGAACACAAAGCATAGGTGTCACTCTAATAGGTTACAAAACTTGGTTAATAAAACCAGGGACTTGTTAAAAGGTAAGAAGTCATAAATGCTCTAGTAAACAAGTTTACATTCACTGACTATTTAAGAAAATGAACAAAAAAATATTGTTTATGATTTACCCTTCTTGTTTAGGACACCTTTTCATTCGATACTATTCATTTTTTCCTGTAACTGATAAAGAGTGACTAAAGAACAATGTCAATGATGCATAAATAGAGACTGTTAGAACATTATATGTACTTATCTTGTACTTGTCTGTATCATTTATACAACCGTGTTTTAGAATACCTAAAATTCATGACTTTAGAATACTTTTTTTTATAGTTTATGTCATGTTAGACCATTTACTGTTCATAGAAAACAAAAATGAGTCATTTATTATGCACTTGAAAGTGTATAAGTGCATTGAACAATGTCTGCCTTGAATTCATGAAGATAGTTTCTAAAAGTTATTTCATACAATCTTACAATAGTAAGTTCAGGAGTAAAAATAAATATAATACCAACACAATCTTTCCCCTCATTAGTCACCCAAAAAAATGTCAACACACAAACCCAACCATCCCACCATTGCACCTACAATCAAGATTTGGAAAAAACTGTCTCACTTCACCCACTTCTCGCCCTCCGTCTTTCCTAAATACCCTGTATCTCACACCCCATTATTCCCAACCGATAAAAGAGGACTAAATATGCTTCCTGTGATACACAGGACGACAAACGTATATAGACAAATGAATACTCTCTTACATACCAAAATACTGGACCCCTATCCTAGTTAACAAAAACACTGTATCGAATACTCTACAAATCTTTTACTATTCATGTTTGAAATATTTTATCCAATCACTACATATACGAAGACGGGACTTAGAGAGGAGGCGAAATTTGAACAACTCTGTTCAGCAGGCAATCCCCAAATCCTTGTCCAAATGCAACACATTATTACTACCATTACAATACCCAAGGCCCCCGACGTATAGCCATAACTGGAATGACCATATTTCTCCCAAACTGTCGGACAATGACTGGTATTGAATATTTTATAGCAGAGCATCCACCCATACTAACGTTCAAATGTTAGAGGCAAATTATAAATTACCCCATCAGATACCCAAAGATTCTCCTCAGCAGGTATGTGTACCTGCTGGCAATGTGAGAGAGACACTGGTACACTTCAACTGGTAATTATGTGACCTTATTGTTAAATATTGGAAAGAGGTCAGTGCCCTGATTAGGAATGTTACTGGCCTCCAGATAATGCTTGACATCCCCACTGTTCTCTTTCACGACATAAAGATACCCCACCACAAATATAAGGCAACAGTGCCTTATTTTATACTGACAGCTGCCAAGATGTTAGTCACCAGCCTGTGGAGACTAACCACAACTCCAACCATTCAGGCCCTAATACCTAAAATAGAACACCTACAAACACTGGAGGAGCTGAGAGGGTCTGCCGTAGGATGAGCAGTTAAGTACCGGACCATTTGGCAACCCTGGATCCTATACATGAAGACAAATCTATATGCCTGACCGTACCCCCCACACTCTAGCCTAAACTAGGATGCAACTATTTGAAAGGATGTCTAGAGACAAGGATGTTATTGTGACTCTAAGAAACATCAGTAAAGGCCATCACAGAACTCAATAATAAACATAGCCATACACTAACATAATATATCTATAAAGCTTTAAGACTGACTCTCCAAAACAGTGAATACAGACATCATACGTATGACAAATGTCAATGTGTCAGTTTTGTACTACCATTATTAAGAACAATGTCCATTCTACCTTTTTACCAAACACTAGACAGCTGGATAACAGTGTATCTTTCAGAAATGGAACTGGAACATTTAGTTTACATGCTACAAATTTTTCTTCCCTAACTACCTATGAATAGTAGGTCATATCACAATTCCACCATTGCAAATATGCCTGTCTAAAAAAATTTCTTAACATTCCAAAACACAGGTTAAAGAATGACTACACGGCTATTAACGGCTATTAACATTCTCTAAATACTGTTTTACATAAAAAATAACACAAATGTACTTAGCAGACAGTGATGGCTGGATAGTAATTCTTACATATACAAGATGTGTTATAGTTTGGACATCTGCTTAGAAGACTCTATATGTCTTATTATGTTATTATTTATATAGCGCCAACAAATTCCGCAGCGCTTTACAGTTGGTGGATGAACAAACATGTAGTTGTAACCAGACAAGTTGGACACACAGGAGGGGGTTGATGGCCCTGCTCAATGAGCTTACATGCTTGAGGGAGTGTGGTAAAGTGACACAAAAGGTAAGGATAGTATTAGACTAATGACAGTTGCAAGAGAGGAATCAGTCGGGAGCTACTAACAGTTTAATTGATACGCTTTTATGAAGAAGTGGGTATTTAATGATTTTTTGAAGGAGTGGAGACTGGGTGAGCATTTAACAGAGGAGAGAAGTGAGTTCCACAGGAACAGTGCAGCCCTCGAGAAGTCTTGAAGGTGAGTATTCAGAGGAGGGAGTACGGACAGAAGATAGACGTAAGAGAAAAAGAGAAAGGGTGCACCTAAAAATAAGTGAAAACAATACTTATAGAAATATTGAAAAAAATCCAGGCAATACTGCAAAAAGTCCAAAGTTATTCTGCGTCCGGAGGAAAAAATCTTAGTAGTACAGTAAGTGGAATATGTGGTCACAGATGCAGGCTTGTTGTCCTGAAGTATATATGTGAAGGAAGCAGAAGACAAAAAAGAATCCAATGGAACAGTATGTTGTAATATGAGGTATAATGTGTATAGAAATAAAATTACTCACAATCTCCAGAGCTTAAATCCAGCTCTGGTTTAAATGGCAGTTACACTCTACACAGCACACTTATATTTTGCTAAACAGTGTTACACTGTACACAGTATTTAAGGGATTATTGCTGGGATATCCCTGGAGGAAGCTGTTACCACTATCTATTGAGATAAGTGCTATATATTCACTTTTCCGTTATATGGGCATAAAGTGACTGAGGCGGTCAAGTTAGTAGGTCGAGGAGGAACAATAGGGCGAAGAAAAGAGTTAAATGTGTGAAATAGTCGTTTGGGTTCGCAGGAGAGTGTGGTTATGAGGGCATTGAAGTAATTTACTTTTGCAGAGGAGAGAGCCAAGCTGTATGAGCGCAGCATAAATTTATAGTGGAGAAAGTCAGACGCACAGTGAGACTTTCTCCAATAGCGTTCAGCAATTAATGCCTTGTGCTATGATCACTCTGTACGCGCTGTTATGGTTACTGCGGCCATTAATGCAAATGCAAATACCAGAAACTAATAATGAACTGAAAATAAATACATATGAGATGTGGAATTTAATGACAGTGTCCAGAGGATATACCAGCATGTGCCATTAGCAGATGTTTTTTTACTAAGTGATCTATCCAAGGTCCTGAGACTATCAGGTCTTGTTATGTGTGCAGGTGCAGCTTCTCACATATTGCAGCATTGATATTAATCAAATAATGTGCTGAGAATGTATTCTGTTATATTCATAACACATACACTTCAAACAAACCCATCTATTATATATAAAGAATAAAATAAGAACGGAATATTATTGTGATAGCCGTTGCTTGGTGATAAATTCGTACAGAATGAGGTAATATTTATACATCTTGTGAAAGATCAGGGCTACTGTCCCCCAATCTTTTGTATTTAATTTCTATGCCATAAGTAAATCAACACAACTGCAAACAGCTCATCTCTTATACCAACTAATTCTATCTACACAACTCTGGGTGTATAAAGAAGTAAGCCCATTGCCCAATTGTACAATCCAGCTTTTTTCTAGATCAGCCCTCTAGTCTACAATTTGCAGTTTCCTGGTGTAAGCCTGACAATTCCTATTTTAGTGCTTAGCCATGAATATCTTTCCTCTATTGCTGTGTCTATTAGTGATTGATGTGTGTCTCTCCATTACTCTTACAATATCCTACACAGTAATGCTCCAATATACGGACACGTTTTCATTCCTTACACCTACAGACAAAATTCATCCTTTAATCACATACATTGCTTGTATTTCACCAGCCACATTTCTTTCCTCAACATAAGACATCTGAGCTGTCATGACAAAATATCTTGTGACATAGGATCAACTGAAATACAATACATTATGTAGCTAAAGACAGTGTTGTCAATAGTGTTGGTGTCACCCGGTGCCATAACCCATGGACTGTCAGTTGTCACCACCCCATAGACTTCATCCTGTACCAAACCATAACAGATACTATAAAACTTCTGACAGCAATAAAGACAACAGAACATGTTTTTTTTTGTGTATGTGTGTGTGTGGATGTGATGTATTTTGAGGGCAGTATACACTATGTGTGCATTAAAGAGGTGTGGGAGCAATTAACTTTATATATTTCTTATTTTTTTTATCATTTCAAGTTTATTTCCCCCTTCTTCATGTTACTTTGGGCCAGGGAGGTATGAAATGCAAATCCTGGTTTGTCCAGTGGTGAATATAAGACTTGATTACTATAAAAACATTATCATTGCTTGATGTGTTAAAGTCTGTTGAACAGTGCAAAAGTTACATTTGCAAATTGTTTATATATTTTTTTTGTTTTTTTAAAGAGTAAGACTATTTTCTCATTTTTTTAAAGGACCAAACTGTAACCATTTATTGTCTTTTATGTGACTGCAAGCAAATAGAAGATGAGTACATGGAAGTCATGTTATACTTTTGTGACTATTTATATTTTTAGTGTTTGTACTAATACATTCTATTTACGATCTATACGGAAGGCTGTTATTTATATCCCTATAATAGTGTAAGGCATATGTCATAGATTATAATAGTCCAATGGCCTATTAAATCCTAACTGCTTATTCAACTTTAATATCTAACTATGCTGCTACAGTTTTTAAAAAAATCTGGATTGTTTTGCACAAAATACACATACAGAAAGGAAACAGTATATTATACTGGCAAATCATATATGCTAAATATTAGAACCCACACATTTTAACATCTAATTATCTATATTTACAAATTGTTAAGTGCTCTATCAATGCTATGTCAATCAGTATTTCTCCAAATGAAAGAATTTAACTTTTTTAAACTGTATTGCAGACCATTTTATTTTACAGAACAAATTCTTAAACTGCTCCCCTCCCTCAATAACTGGCCAGCTGGGTCAAGATATAGTACAGTGGTGTAGAGATGTAAATAAGTACCCGTGAATCCATGAAATATTGAATTAATAGTCATTGGACTTGGTGGCATTTGTTATATATGTTTTAGATCATTTATGTTTTTTGCAAAACAGGAGCAGGATGTGGCAATGTGGACTTGCGAGAGTAGCAGCTGCACTCCAGCCGGATGACACCTGGTTGTGCACCCATGTCCTCCAGCAGTCACTTTTGCCCGCCATCCCGTTAATATGCTTCTATTCTGTGATACTGTAGAAACAGATTTTACATTGTATCATAAAATAATTCTCACGTTTGTGAGGCAGCTCATAGCAGTTTTGGCCTTTTATTGCTACAAAACATATTGTTGAGTTTGGGAACTTAAACTCATTATATACACCCTTAAAGCGACTACACCGTACCCACTTTTTTGTTCATACACAAAGAATAGCATGCTGAGTATTGGCATTGCAAAGCAAGATTCTAAATGTTAATGCTAAATGCTCTACATTAATCCAGAGCTAATGCAGATTGCATGTACTCCACATTATTGCTATCAGGTTTTACAAGGAAATGACAATGCCCTTCCAAATGGATAACCTAATTAATGCTCCATGTGCATTTATTGATAGTCTTGATTTTCTGAAGTAAGACCTAATTATACAGGATTTGTTATTTACCAGAAAGTTACTTGGTAACGATGTAAGAAGCAGACTGTCAGGTCACATGTCATCCAGGATCTGAATTAGAATGGTGATAAAAGCAGGTGAAAATATGCAGAGACCATCAAGCAAGGAAACTGATAACAAAACTGTGTTAACTCGTTAGACTCAGGACACTGTCCTCTATGATTTATCAAGAAAAAAAAAAACCTAATAGAGATTTGCAACATTATAAACATTAAAGCAGCCTGAAGGTTTAAATTAAAGATACAAAGCAGCAAGGGAGATTGTGGTAAGTAGAGAAAAAAATTGACAAAAAGCAGTAAATATAAAATAAGTCAATTAGAATTTCTAAATTATGTTCTGATACCAGTGTGAAGAGAACTTTATAAGGTAACATTCAAAGCACCATAACCACTACAGCAAGCTATAGTAGTTATGGTTCAGGAGTGCCATGTCGCTTTAGCTCAGTATAAGGGTGGTGGAGATGGGGGGAGAGGAAAGCTCAGAACAGAGAAGGTATGTAATATTGATGAAAATTCACAAAAAGTACAAATGACTCATGATAATTGTGATGGACTGCCTGCCACCCCGACCGGGTGAATCCGTCAACTGATGCTCCTAGTGCTCACAGAGAACTCCAAGCACTCCATCAGACACAATTCGCATTGTAGCCCCCTAGCCACCGTAGCTTGGCTGGGGGTCTTGCCGTCCCTACCCACCCTAGGTGTTCGTGCCATCGAGTGTCCAATTTGAGTTCCATGCACTCGATGACCAAACACCACTGGATGCATTCGACTAAACAAGATGGCCGCCACCATAGCTTCGGGAGTTCGAAGTGCCGCCTCAAAAGTTCGAATTGTTCCTGTCAAAGAGGCACAACCAGAGTCTTTAACCTAAAGTTCATTACAGGGGCCATTGTCACTGAGCAAGAGGCTGGCAAGTAAGCCCCTCTTTCCCTGTGACCATGGACGAGGTCCAGTTCATCACAATAATATTAAATGTATGCTTTCTAATGCAAGGAGCCTATATAACAAAATGGGGGAACTAGAGGCAATAGCATACTCTAAACAATATGATATAAAAGGCATAACAGAAACATGGTCGGGTGAGACACATGACTGGGCAGTTAACTTAAATGGGTACACGTTATTTAGGAAGGATGTGAAAAACAAAAAGGGTGGTGGGGTATGTTTGTATGTCAACCATGAGTTAAAGTCAAATCTTAGGCATGGGGTGTGTGACAAGGAAAATATGGAAGATTTATGGGTAGATATCTGCTTGGGGCAAAAGAAGGGAAATCAGTTATAGGTTGGGATAAGTCATAAGCCAGCTAATGTAAATATTAATGAGGAAGAACAGCTGTTGAATTACCTGTACATAAATTGGGATAGAGTAACTAGTACTTCAGCAAAGGGAATCAAGTTTTTGAATGTGTTAAATGACACCTTTATGTCACAACGGGTACAAGCACCAACTAGAAAGGATGCTTGTCTGGATGTCATTATAACAAACAATGTTGATCTTTTGACCAACATTCAAGTAAGGCAGCATTTGGGAAATAGTGATCACAATATGGTAATTTTTAAAATAAACTCAAAAAAGCAAAATCACGAGGGGTATACTAAAAAATATAATTTTAAAAAAAACAATTTCAATGAGATTAGGGCAGCTGTACAACAGATCGACTAGCATAAACTCCTTAGTGAAAAAAACACTGAGGATAAATTTAAACTATTCAAACAAATATTAGAAAGGTACATTTCTCAGTGTGTACCAGTATGTATGTACTCAGTATGTATTTTGCCAAGGCATTTGATATGGTTCCTCACAGTAAGTAAGTCTTCAAACTAAAAGAAGTTGGTCTAGATGATTATTCTTGTTCTTGGGTAGAACATTGGCTTGAGGATAGAGTACAACAAGTTGTCATTAATGGTAAATTTTCAGGCTGGACAAAAGTGGTAAGTGGTGTCCCTCCGGGTTCTGTTTTGGGACAGCTTCTAGTTAACATTTTTATAAATGATCTTGAAATAGGCATTGAAACCGTGTTTCAGTGTTTGTATTACTTTGCAAAGTTTTGTGTCATCTGCAACGTGAGTAGGATATGGCTTTGCTGCAGAGGGATTTGGATAGATTGGGGGACTGGGCACTAAAATGGCAAATGAAATTTAACATAGAGAAATGCAAAGTTATGCCCTTTCAGGGTCATGAATGCACAAGCAACTTACACCGTAAATAGTAGTGAATCAGGGATAACCACACACGAGAAGGATTTGGGAATTGTTATAGACAACAAATTAGGCAGCAATATGCAATGTCAATCTGCAGTTGCTAAGGCCAGTAAGGTTTTGTCATGTATAGATAGGGGCATAAATTCTCATGATGAAAATATGATTTTACCTCTTTATAAATCGCTGGTAAGACCATACCTTGAATATGCTGTGCAATTTTGGGCACCTGTTCTAAAGAAGGATATCATGGCACTAGAAAAAGTGCAGAGACGAGCTACAAAATTGATAAAAGGAATGGAGCATTTTAGTTAGAAAGAAAGGTTAAAAATGTAAATCTCTTTAGTTTGGAAAAACAGCGCCTCAGAGGGGATATGATAACACAATACAAATATATTCGGGCCAGTACAAACCATTATCTGAAAAATCTATATTTAAACAGGGCTATACATAGGACACGAGGTCACACATTTAGGCTGGAAGAAAGGAGATTTCATCTAAGGCAAAGAAAAGTTGTTGTTTTTTTACAGTAAGAGCAATAAGGATAAGGTATTCTCTGCCTGAAGAGGTGGTTTTGTCAGAGTCCATACAGATGTTTAAACTGCAATTGTATAAATACTTGCAGAAACATAACATACAGGGTAATGTCTGATTATTGGGGTAATAGCTGCTTGATCTAAGGAGACATCTGACTGCTATTTTGGGGTCAAGGAGGAATTTTTTTCCTAGTTTTTTGCAAAATTGGAAGCGCTTCAGACTAGGTTTTTTTGCCTTCTTTTGGATCAACAGCAAAAACATATGTGAGGAAGGCTGAACTTGATGGACGCAAGTCTCTTTTCAGCTATGTAACTATGTAGTTGGCAATAACATGAACCTCATTTTCTATATACATGCTCAGTGTCTCACCCCATTTTCTCTCTCAGATTACCACCTCTTTTCTTTTCATCTCAATAGCCCCCTCACCCAATATCTTCGGCCTAACCCTTTTCAACATGAAAGAAACCTTAAATTGTCAATTATAACTCTCTTTTTGACCCTCTTCAATCTGGCTTCTACCCCATACCTTCTACTAGAGCTGCTCTGACTAAAGTAACTAATTACCTAATAATGGCTAAATTCAAAGGCCACTACTACCTATTACTTCTTCTAGACCTCTTTACTGCCTTCTCCATTGTTGATCATGATCACGTTCTTCTTCAGCTGTGAGTTCTATATTTACCAGTTGTGTGACAACTTCTGTAACTAATTATGCAAGATTTGGCATGCTAATCTGACTTTATTGAACACGAATTCCAGCCTCCACTAATGTTGGGAAAAACAAACCTATTACAAGTTCTCAGTAAATTTAATTTTGAAGCACTAATCACAGAAACAATGACAAGGGGTACAGTGGATTTACATATAGGATAACTATAAACTAGTTGCAAAGCCAAAAGTAAGTGGTAATAAAATGTAAAATAAAGAATTAAAGGCAGTCACTAGTCTAATTCATACACATAAAATAAATTAATGTTGCTCAATAAAACTATTATTTATCATGGGGATTAAAAAAAACAAAAAAAAAAAACAAAAAACAAATGGAGCATAAATGCTTTATATTATTCTTAAATATGGTCAGTATATTTAAGATCATTGTCCTTTTAAACATATGACACTCCAGAAATAAATCTAACATCTGGGTTAATGTATTTGTAGCATGACTTTTTTTTTAACTTAGCATTAATAAATATACAATTTATATAACACCTCTATGAAGAAAACATTTCATTTGTCTGCATATTCTGGGCAAAAATTACTTTGAATCTCTGACAAGAAGGTAAACACATTTCTTGCAAATGGTCCTCAACGGTGTTATATATATGTCATGTGTCTTACCGACTCCCATTTCATTTTAACAAATTTCATTAGGTGTGCTGGGATCAGCTATCACGATGGTCTTATTTTGTATGGACAATTCACAAATGAGATCATTTTTACATGATGGAGAGTAAACACGGGGGGCCACTCTATCCAGCTTTAGTTTTCAGACAGCTCTAGAACTAAGGCTAAATTAGGCTCCCGAGAGGAAATATGTTCAACATAAAAATAGAACAAAGTGAAAAGTAGATGGTGTTCGATCTCAATATGTCGTACATTTTTCTAAAACAAAAATATAATTGTACTGCTTCATTTAATACAATCTATTACAAGACAACCCCATGGTTCGATTTTAATTAAAAAGCCTGTTATTTTTGCCTACATTATTTTTCCTTGAGCTTTATTTCTGCCTTGTTTGTATCCTCTAATGTAAATTATCTTTTATTTATTTATTTATTTTACCGTGCATTTTCTTCATACAGCTGCTGCTTAAAGAAATCCTGGTAGTACGCAGCTCAATAAAGAAATTGATTTAGGACTGCTATCTTATGTATTATGATAGTGGCTCTTAATATTGTGCAATGCAGTTCATACCTCTTGGCTATGTCTAGATTGTATACTTTATATATGCTATAGCATTGTTATTTTTATTAATGAACATATAAACTCAGCTGAAAAAAAATCTCATAGCATTCATTTTTCAGAAGATGATATTATATGAGTTATATTTTAGATACATCCTCTCCTTTGGTGTTCTTGCACTTTTTAATGCCAGTATGTCATATAAATGGACGGTGGCACATCATTAAGTATGGTTGCAATTGAGTGAATGAAAGCAAATGGGAAATGAAAGCTTAGAACAGAAGAGCAATTTGGAATACAAAACCTTTTCACAGAAAACTAGAAAGCTATATTCCACAACAGCTCATTTCATCATTCCTAAAGGCATAGTATGTTAAATGTATTGATAATTTGCTTTTGATATGGCTTCACTGATCTCTGCGGCAATCCCTTATTTCCATTTATACTCTTTCTTCCGCATTTACTTAATTGTTATTTATTTATATAATTATAATATTTACTTATTGCTGATTCTGTGTATTTGGGGCATGGAAATCATGAGAGTTGACATTTCGAATTTAAAGGGACACTCCAGACATCCAGACCACTTCTGCCCATTGGAGTGGGCTGGGTGCCAACTCCCACTACCCTTAACCCTGCAAATGTAATTATTGCAGTTTTTATAAACTGCAATAATTACCTTGCAGGGTTAAGTCCTCCCCTAGTGGCTGTCTGCTACACAGTCACTATAGGGCACTTCCTGGTCCATAGCACAGGATTTCTGTGCTATAGCATCTCTGGACGTCCTCACGCTCTGTGAGGACCTCCAGCGCCACTAAAATCCCCATAGGAAAGCATTGAAAAGCATTTTCAATGTTTTCCTATGGAAAAGGTCTATTGCGCGTGCACGGCATTGCCGCGCATGTGCATTAGGTCTTCTCAGCCGGCGGGCGGGGTCAGTCTCCCCCGCTGGATGACGTAATGAAAGAGAGGAGCGACAGCGGAGGAAGAAGCAGTGACGTGGGACATGTCGCTGCCTCTGGTAAGTGACTGAAGCGGTTTTAACCCCTTCAGCAACCGGGGATGGAAGGTGGGAGGGAGAGGGGACCTGCAGTGCCAGGAAAACGGATTGTTTTTCTGGCCCTGGAGAGTTCCTTTAAGAGCCTTGTAATATCCTCTTTTAAAATAATAGGGAGTTTCTGTCTTGAATTGTAGAGAATGTATAATCCAAATTGTGCTACAGAGGTCAAGAATCAAGGTTCTTCTGGATTATTACTGGAAGCAAATTCATTTTAAAGCTGTGTGTTGCATACACATTTCAGTTAATCAGGTTCTTGAAAGGTGTGATTTTTTTTATCAGCACACAAATAATAAATAACGATTTGGATGATGGATGATAACAATGGATGATGTCAAAAGGCAGTGCAATACAATATTTCTGAAAGCCTTTACACAGTTGATAATTGATTATTTGACGCACAAGACCTTGTATGAAGCCTTATAGGAAAATTTAAAATTATTCAAGTAATGCAAGGAAGCACATTTTGCTTTATGTATTACACTACCGTATCTTGTTTTACAATCATTATAGTTTTAGAGATATTCAGTTTAAAAACTAAATAATACATTAAATTGATATTTTAAGTATTGACATCAAAACATCAGGTCAACATTGAACATCACAGTAATACCGTAATGGAGTAACACATAGGAGCAAAGCACATTTGCGATATAATTCTTTATAGTATTGGGTAATGGGTATAGTGTTAAGGGTACACAGCATTAGAGATATCCACTTTAAGTTATACTTTTTGTATCTATTTCTATTACTTTGCCTAAAATGAGCATTATTTTCAAAGCTATACATAAGGAAAGTAGTGACTATTTTCCCTTACATATACCCTGCAGGTTGACAAAAGCTGACAAAGGGTGGAGCTTTCATAAAAGCCTCATGACATTAGTCAATTTTGTCATTGGCCATTCACTTAGTACTCAAGTTCTTCCAGCATTGTGTCATTCTCAGCAGTGTTGCATAATCATGTATCCATTTTAACTTTTGGAAGGATAAAAGAAGATTTCCAATGTCTGCCATCTTGGATATGCTAAGATGATGGTACCATGAATAAAGACCTGGTGTAACTGGCACAACTGTTCCCTAGAGCACTGCCCCACTGGACCTCAGGAAAGTGAACAAAGGTAGGCAGAAAGGAGGGTGGATATATCAGAGCTCCATTGGCAGAATCTGGATGTGCCAGTCCTTGCATGATAGTGTGTATAGCAGTGTCTGTCTAAGCATGTATGGCTGTATGTATCCATGTGTGGCAGTGTGTATCTTTGTATGGCAGTATGTATCTTTGTGTGGCAATATGTATATGTTTGTGTGTGCTGTGTATATGTGTGTTACAGTGTTTAACTAATTCTACATATCAGGCAAATAGTTTGTAAGGGGATCCAAGAGTTATAATAGGAGCCCTGCATCCATCCATCCTTCCAACCACTTAGCCATCTATCCAGCCAGCCATCCATCCATCCATCCATCCATAATACAACACACAAGTAGAATAAGCCATGCTTTATAATGGTGCTTCCTGGACTATAGTCAAAATGTGTATGAATTAAATGCATTGTTTCTTTTATGTTTTTTTTTTTAAAAACAGATTGCTATTTGTTATTAAGTGTGAGCATTATACTGTTGGGAACAAAGCCCCATTGTGAACAAGAAGAATTCTGCATGGGGTTTTACTGACAGAAGCAAGTTTCTAAGAATAAGGAGTTTTTTTTTTTTTTTTTTCATTTTCCTTTCACATTGTCTTGTTGAGGGAAAAAAAGTGTTCAGTGAATGTTTTTGACAATGTAGGCAGATTGTTCACAGTGTCAGCAGCTGGAAGAAAGATAGTAACAGCATCTGCCTACTTAAACAATTAATTTAAAACATACAATAGCTACATAGTTAAACTACTGCAAACAATTGAGTGATTAGTGAACCATCACCATCTTACAGCAGGATTAGATAAACATATTTCTAGTGAACTGATGAGAATAGAAGAGGCGTGAACCTTCATTTGCATGTACAAAAATGATTTGCATAATCAAGATATTTATTAAGCTTCATTATAACTATTTGTTCTCATTTTCATTATTTTGTGCAGGTGCTTGGAGCATAGCAACAGTGGTATGTGATTACCAACATTATCAAAAGAACTAATGTGAGTTTGTGGTTATGGGTCACAACATGTGGAATAATAAGTTTTTAACGTTTATTGCAAAAAATAATATATATGTAGTCATAGCCTAAACCTGTATGTGAGCAAATGACCTACAGAATACTCTTCAATAATAACCAAGATAAAAAGTATCAGTCAACTAAGCATCAACAAACCTTGAACTCACAACAATAATCCTTATATTATTAGGAAATATTACAAATAGTCCATATAGTAGGCCTTTTCAAGTAGATTACTTTATTCTCATTATACACATTATATAGAAACACCAACAGGGGGAGCAGTGAGTTATCGCTTATTTGACTAAAATCCAAAACCCAAAAAGTACATCATGTTGATAATTTTTTTTTGCTTCCTTTTACCCACAGAGGCATATGCTTCATAAAACATTTATTGAGATTATTTACTTATTCAAGCAAAAAACGAATACATAAATAAAAAATATCTGCGTTCATTCTAAGACATATATACCATTATACCAAAACGATAATAATACTGAACATGATACTTACTTTTCAGGGTTTTCAACTTCTTCAGTAACAAAATTGAGATAAAACCTATAACAGAAAATCATGTTAGTAGTAGCTTGTAATTTAATAACATGATGTAATTTGAAATAAACACTCATTGGTGTTTATTAGACAATTTTCTCAAAATCATATATAATAACTTAAATGTTAAATTCAAAAAAAAAAATTAAAACTTAAAGGGACACTATAGTCACCAGAACCAATGCTGCTTAATGTCATAGTTCGGGTGTCTATAGACTCAACCTTGCAGACTTTTCAATGTAAATGCTGCCTTGTCCGAGAAAAGACAGTTTTTACATTACTGCCTAGTTCTGCCTAGTAACACTCATATGGCCACAAATGGTGCTTCCTAGTCCTTGTGATGCACACTGTGCAACACTAGTGTTCAGCATCTCCACACTTTACATGGAGACACTGAATATTCTCCATAAAGATGCATTGATTCTATGCTTTTTTGAAGAGATACTGATTAGAGAAGCACCGTGTTTTGTCATGCATGAGCAATAGCCTCCCACTGCTTTCCTTCAGGAAAGTCTTGGGTTGGCTGAGATCATTAGGATTGATGATCTTAACCATGGAGGTGGGAAAAAGCAGGGCCAGCCACAGCGAGACAAGACAAAGTAAAATTAAAAATGAAAAACCATTAATGTCCACAGATAAGGGGGCTGGGAAATAAAATATTCATTCCAGCACTATGGTGTTAGGAATACATGCTTATATTCCTGACACTATAGTGTTCCTTTAAGCTCAACTTATTTTCCTCCTTACGCTAGTGATGTTTGTCATGCTGCAAAGAAGGAATTCTTGTCTTCGGTTCTATTTTGTTCCTATCTATATAGTCTCTATAAAAGGTTAAAATTCATGCCTGAAATTTTTCATTTGGGCAGTTGAGAGGAGGGATTAATGAGCATACCACAGAGATTCCTGTCAGGAATATTACAGCTAAACACAAACACTGCAGAAATGTAAAAAGAGCCCTAGTCCTTAAAGGTAAGAAAATTGAAAAACGGTCTGGTCACTAAGTGGTTAATACAAGAAAATTCAAAATATTGTCACTCTAAAAATAAACCTTAGAAATCAGGTAATTCTCAGATATTAATTACTGAGTCATTTCCAATGTATTGCCAAACGAATAAATAAACAAAATGGCTCCTATGATGTATGAGCTTTTTACAGGCATAATGTAAAATACAAAAGTAAAGATTTCCATGGAGCACACATAACTCACTGCATATGAAAATGTGAAAATGTATAAAATAATCCCAAGCATCCCTGCTAAATCAGGACATGGTTGTGTAATTCTCTTTATCCATGTGATGCATTATTGGTTTTGAAAGAATGAAACTATTAACATTAGTCTCCAGCATCCATTTTAATTCCTTTAAAAAAACAAAAAAAAACAGACTTTCAAATTCTACCATGTGCAGTGAGGTAAGGGTTAATATATAGCATAGAAGCATCTTACGCCAGCGTATGGGCTGAGGGTGGAGTCTTTAGTTTGGAGGTTCCTACATCTTCCACATTACAAAAAGGAGTCCCTAATGTAAGACCTAGACATAAAACATATTCCTAACTTTCTTTACGTTGCCAAAACCTTAATATTGCTAATTGGTTAAACTGGCCAACAAACTAAAGAGATCTGGCAGGGGGCTGAAAACTTTATAAGCCTCAGAGAAAACATACAATGATGTGAAACATGGGGCTCCCTCCAGGGGGTCTAGGCGATCCTTAATTTAACTAAATATATACACTACCATCTCATCTCTTGTATGGTTAATAATGTAATTGTTTAAGTATCTGTGAATTGCAATCTATACTTGAGAAGTCAAATTGATTGATTTTTTTTTAAATGTAACGTTTAGTTGTTTTTTGGTTTGTTTGTTTTTTTGCGCCAATACAATTTGGTAATGAAGAGGTTTGTGTAAAATTAATCAAATATTATGTGTGCTATTTTTAATCATTCTCTGAATTTTCTTTCCTATCCTGACATATACTTATTTGCCTTAAGGCATCTCATGTCTCTGTTAAAGTGAAATTGAAGCCTGAAATCGAAATAGTAATTATAGTATAATTGCTTTAAAAAAAATGACAGGTCATCTGCATCCTTTCAGGAGGGCAAAGCATACGACTGTTGATTTCGAAAAACTAACATTTGGTAGTCATGTATCTAGCAGATGGCATTGCATTGTGGCAGTTATTATTCTTAGCAATGATACATTTTGTTTCAAGCCATCTACCATTTTTTGAACTAATTCATTTTACAATCATGATATTTGGTTTTTATTTGCTTTTCTTTTCAATTCTATTTGTTCTACGTGAGTCTTGTTTTCATTTAATTTAATCTCCGCTTGGTTTCAATGATACAAGTTTGTATAGATGGTTATGCATTTAATTTTACTGTTTCTTACCTTACTCAGAGCCTGTATTAATTTAAAATAATGAATGCCTCTGTCTAAAACAAATGCCATTATTTTTAATTTAAGAAATGCCTACAGACATTATAATGTAAGCCTGCACATAATATGGATGGATGGATGGATGGATGGATGGATGGATGGATGGATGGATGGATGGATGGATGGATAGATAGATAGATAGATAGAACAAAATTATAAATGCTACACTTTTGGTTTTGCCCCCATTATTTATGAGCTGAACTGAAAGATCTAAGACTTTTTCTATGTACACAAAAGGCCTATTTCTCTCAAATGTCTAAATCTGTGTTAGTGAGCACTTCTCCTTTGCCAGATAATCCATCCACCTCACAGGTGTGGCATATCACTATGCTGATTAGACAGCATGATTATTGCACAGGTGTGCCTTAGGCTGGCCATAATAAAGGCCACTCTAAAATGTGCAGTGTTCATTGTCCATAAAATACGCCTGCCCATACCATAACCCCACAGCTACCATGGGCCACGTGATCCACAACGTTGACATCAGCAAACCGCTCACCCACACAATGCCATACACGCTGTACGCCATCTGCCCTTTACAGTGAAAAACTGAATTTATCCATGAAGAGAACACCTCTTTAAAGTGCCAGATGCCATTGAATGTGAGCATTTGCCCACTCAAGTTTGATACGACGACGAATTGCAGTCAGGTCAAGACCCTGATGAGGACGACGAGCATGCAAATGAGCTTCATTGAGATGGTTTCTGACAGTTTGTGCAGAAATTATTTGGTTATACAAACCAATTGTTGCAGTAGCTGTCCGGGTGGCTGGTCTCAGAAGCTGGATGTGGAGGTCCTGGGCTTGTGTGGTTACACATGGTCTGCGGATGTGAGGCTGGTTGGATGTACTGCCAAATTCTCTGAAACGCCTTTGGAGATGGCTTATGGTAGAGAAATTAATATTTAATTCATGGGCTGCAGCTCTGGTGGACATTCCAGCTGTCAGCATGCCAGTTGCACACTCCCTCAAAACTTGCGACATTGTGCTGTGTGATAATCATTGCGCTGTGTGATAAAACTGCACATATTTGAGTGGCCTTTTATTGTGGCCAGCCTAAGGCACATCTGTGCAATAATCATGCTGTCTAATCAGCATCTTGATATGCCACACCTGTGAGATAGATGGATTATCTTGGCAAAGGAGAAGTGCTCACTAACACAGATTTAGACAGATTTGTGAACAATATTTGAGAGAAAGATAGAATAGAAGTCTGATAGATAGAAGTCTGTGTCTTTTTTTGCAACAACAGAATACTCAACAGTATAATTAATATGTATGTTGGACCACGGAGAAATCTGATTGCTATTATGGAGTCAAGATTTTTTTCCTTTTTGTTGCATAAATGCGTATCATTGCAATTTGTGTGGATGGAGGTTTACCTTCTTTTTGGATCAACAGTATAAAGGAATAGGTTTTAAAGGCTGGAGTTGGGCCCACAGCTTCAGACATACTGTGTTTACATTGTGGTTGAGGACCAAGGCCAAATGCAAGTGATACGGTTTGAGTCATACTAGTAAGGGCAAGTCATTTTTGCTGTGCCAGAACTGACAAACAAGTAGTCCTGAATAAAGAGGGCAATAAATATTAACTTGTTGTTGAAACAAAACATAATTGCTATAGCTAACTTTTATAGGTCTGACTTGTTCCCTGACTGGTTCAGTATCTGTTTCATAGAAATGTTTAAAAAAAATTGCAGTTAAGATAAGTGTACATATATGGATACCTATTACTGAAGGAATACACACACAGACTCATATCTGTACACAAATGTATATACACACATTTTCTAAACAAACACGCATTCATGTACATATGTAAACACACACTCATACTCATATTCATACACAATGACTCATATACACAAAAGTTAATTTATGTACATAGACAAACATATAAATACACACACACACGCATTCATATAAACATACACACACACACACAGACTCATATACATACATACACACTTATACACACACATTTTGAATTTGAGTACAGGACTTTTGTGTGTTTATATCTAAAAACAGTTTGAAAAGGCTGCAGTTCTCTTATGCCTTTGCAGGCCCTTTCCTTCAGGAAAATATGCATTTTGATGCCTTCACCCAAAAAACAATGCATCTTCACCTATGTGTCTCTTAACACCCATTTGAATTTATGACCCCTTTTGTATTTCTAATCCCATTTTTTGTGTCTTACACTGCCTTTAGCATATTGTATCCCACAATGTGTGCCTCTTACAACTCCTTGTGTATGCCTTTTACTTCCTTGAGCCGATTTGTGTGTCTCTTACTCTCCCACAGCCACTTTGTGTGCCTCTCTCACCCTTCCCGTTTGTGTGTCTTTTCTTCTCCCTGCCTCTGTGTGTCTTTTCCTCCCAACACGTTTGTATGTCTCTTCCCTTTTTGTGTGTCTCTTTTTCCCCTACAGTGTGTATCTTCTGACCAGCCCATAATCTGTGTCTCTTTTTCCCATTCCCCAGCCTGTGTTTGTGGGTCTTCCCCCCCAGTCCCTCAGTGTCTTTTTCCTTCTACAGCAACTGTGTTTAGTTATCCCTTTTTTCAGCCCCTGTGTGTATGTGCCTCTTCCCCCAGGCCCTGTGTGTGTCTCTTTCTCTCCTTCTTCAGTCCCTCTGTGTGTCTGTTTCTCCCCCATCTCATCTATGTGTCTCTCCCCAGCTCCATTTTGTGTGTTTGTTTCTCCACTCCTACATCCCCAGTGTGTCTCTTTCTCCCCTTCCCCAGCCCCATTTGTGTATCTTTCCACTAGATTTCCATCCTCCTGTGCCTACTGACCTTCTTCCATGTAGCATTGCTGGGTGGAGCACAGTAGAGGATCTTCTTTATCATCTACCCGAACTGACAAGGAGCCGTTTGTTGCTCCCAGTGAGCACTTTCTTTCAAGTCAGGGAAAAGGATAAAACAGATCCTCTACCACAGTCCGCCCAGCCATGCTACATAAAGTGACTGACAGGAGGGGGGGAGTTATGCGCTTTCTTCCTGCCAGTCACACTGAAAGTTGTGCCACCATTGCACCCTAAGGTGGATGCCTGTGCAGCCTTATGGTTGCGCAGGCACTGTTTACCAATGCAACTCAGTGAGAAGTCTTTGCAAGGCAAGTATTCTGGGCAATTGCCCACCTCTTGAGTTTTACTCCACTGAGCTAAACAAACCAGGAAGTAATAGGACTGGTATTAGAAGGTTAATTTATAAAAAGTTTATATTTCTATTGAAATCTGCACTTTTTGTAAAGTAAAAAGAGGAAACACTCTTCACACATAAATCATTTTAGCATAATAAAGTGCTTTAGGTCTGCAGGGTCCCTTTCAGACAACATACGTTTACACATTATTCTCCAGAACAAAAAAAAAAAAGAAAAATGGTCCTTTATGTGCAAATTGCTGGTCAAAGAAGAAGTTCATGGAGATTAGGTAAATAGGTTTTGCTTGTCATCATTTTGCTAAACACGTGTTTTCCTTAAGTTATGTGTAAATGTTGCCTTAAATCCATTAAACTGGAAACCACATTTGTTACATGTTACTATGTTATTAAGAAACGGTGTGTTAAGCATCTGACAGATTACACGATACAGTGTAGACAGCTTGATAACCAGTTCCAGCCGTCAGCAGTACACTTGATTTAAAGTATATGCTACAGGAATAAAGAATGGTATCAGACATTTGCATTCTAAATAGGATAATATAAGCAGCTTGTACATAAAACTAATGTGTATGTAAATATAAATTCATATAAGATTTCTAAACTGCTAGATGTTTAGAAAGACCAGTAAATACTTGGTTTCAGAGAAAAATGACACATATGTGTAATTAGTGTGGAAACAAATGGTAAATATTAAAGTTTCACTGTATCGTTTTCTTCTTTGACAGATGCTAAAATGAAAATCCTGTTGCCTACTGAGCAGTGTAAAATGCACATTACAGATACACAGTATTATACACAATAGGCTGACTTTGGCCAGATGACTATCTAGGGGCATGTGCTAAGGCCATCAGCTTGCAAAACAGAAAGTCAGTGGCAGCAGCTGATGATGAGGTGCTAAGACAATAAAGCTCTTTTAATGCTCTTATTGCTAGTGCATCAAAGATCTGCTTGAGTCCCTATGTGGAATCAAGGTAAAAACAAACAAAAAGAAAACTCACTAATTGCCTCTTGCTCTGCTGAGGATTAAACAGCATATATATTAATAGTAACATCACAAACAAAGAGAACTGGTGTAATTTTCAACTCTATGACATGAATGTTTACCTACTAGGTATCCTATATTAAGTCACCATGTAGATAAATGTATATATTTTAGGTCAGGATGAATAGCTTGTATATAAAGTTGACAGAGGCCTGAAAAAAATGAGAACTCTGAGGGAAAAAACATCTCTTAAGAGATATATAAGGAAAGGAGAGTAGAATAGGGGTATGGGATGTGAGAATGGATCAAGAGGGAAATGTATACATACACCTTAAAGGAACACTCTAAGCACCATGCAATGGTTTTGGTGCCAGGTGTGTCATGGTGACCCATTATGTAAGCAGTTAAACTTTTAAAGGTCAGTTTGATTTCTTATCTTCTCACCACTGGGCATCACTTTGCATGTCCAATACAGCCTTCAGAATGCCAGAACCTCATTGATGATCAGCTGGTGCTCTCAGCCAGTAAAATAGCCCTGCAAGGATCTTTGAAGGCTGTAGTGGAGGTGGAGAGTGCCACCAAGCAGACTTTATGTTACAAGTCAAACTAGTCAAAGAGATCATCTATACATCCTTCAACTCCCAAGCCTATCTCATAGGGCTGGCTTAGAACCAGGCATATACAGAAAATATCATCCTATTTGGGTTTTCTGTTAATATTCTCCTTTTTTTGTTAAATCTATTTGTTGGTGTATTGAAAATGTATTTATGACTATACGTGTTCATAATAAATTTTAATGTATTAAGTTGTTTTTCTCTGATTTAAGAACCTGTTATCAAAAATAGTTCTAGAATAGCACTATAGACGAGCACTGTGGTTTTTATTTCAACTAAACTGTGTTTTTGTTTTTGTTTTAAATTCAAATTTATTTGGAATTGCTTAAGATGCCCCATTTATAAATTGTCTGGTGATTGATATTGAGATGTATTTTGTAATCATTATTTTCAGTACAGAGCAAACATATAGTTACTTTTAACCCCATTCACCTACTGAAGCAACTAATGTTTCTGCCTGAGGGTAGTGGTGTTTGGGACATATACAACCTATTCAAACAAAATGTAATAGAGAACAATATATTGCAGTAAAATGCCATTTTGGAGTTCTAGAGACTTTGATAAAATGCCCTAAGCTTGGCATTAATGGATAGACAGACAACATATACTCACACACAGGCTTATTCACTAAAGTCTTGAAATTGCACTTCTTTCATTGTGTGTGTGTGTGTGTATATGTATATATATATATATATATCTGGCCCCCAGCAGCACCCCCATTTATGCATGTTCAGGTGAGTGCACCCAACCCCCTCTTGTTTTATATATATAAAAGAGTTGAGGTGGGGAGAAAGTGTGGATGAAAACCCCTTCCACCTGAAGTAAGTGGATAGTTAATACATTGCTAAACACAAATACAAACACCAGTCAAGCCATAAAGCTTGTTTTTCCCAAAAAATCTCACTTTAGCACTGCTCTCACTACTGCAAGGGATTCTAGGTAGGCATATGCAAATTAGCTCAACAAAGAACCACATTTTTGCCTCATTTTTCCCCTAGTTGTGTTTCAAGGCTGTTGTATACAGCAGACACAAACTCCAAGGAATCCATGTATAAAGTGGAATTATGAGGCAAAAATACAAACACCAGTCAAGCCATAAGACTTGCCTTGGGTAGGCGTATGCAAATGAGCTCAACAAAGAATATATATATATATATATATATATATATATATTTGAAGGCTTGGCCTGTAGTTGTGGGAGGGGCTTGAATTCCCTTTAAAAGGGCTGCCAATCCACTCCCACCTTACCGTTGCTGGTCTGGCGAGTCTGAAACGTTTTACTTCTAGTTCAGATCGCCATCTTGGATTTTCCTTACCTGTTTCCTCGTGGTCTCCTGGTTCGGTGCTTCCCTGCCTCTCCTTCCAGTTGCTGGCATCCGCACAGCCCACTCGTTACTTTACCGTCGCGAAAAACCGCTAAGTTAGGCCCGCCGTAAAGCAACCGCCACATAACTTCCTTGCTTTATACGGCGGAGCCTCGTTCGTTTGAAATCAGCATTTGGTTCTTTTCCTTTTCATGCACTATGCCATTGGGCTAATTCCCTCTTCTAATCGCATGTTTCACGTTTCCTAATCTAACGAACGCTATCATTTGGTTATATACATATAACATCTTTCTTTTCGGTTTTCGAATACCACTTAGGATGTATCTATTCATATGTTTCAACACTCTACCTAGTTCTTTCAGTAATTACAACAAACTCACAAATAAGCACAAATTCAGCCGGTACTCCATGAGGATTTTGCCCCTACTGGTTACAAACGTTATTACAGTCACTTATAAAATTCAACTAAAGTAAATATAAATCTTTACACCTGGATGATGTGTCCTGATTTTCCTGACTTTTTCCCACAGGTTCATACCAGGGGTTTGTACTAGGAATTGTGATTTCTGACACTTGTATCAATTATATTTACTGTCTTGTTTATAAGTTGGAGTGCAAGGGCTTTTTGTATTTTTATATATATATATATATATATATATATATATATATGCCCAGTAATTATACTACAGAGCCTTGACTGCAAGGATTTTGTTGAATATATATATATATATATATATATATATATATATATATATATATACATATATATATACACTGTTAAAGTGAGATTTCTGTGGGAGAGGCAAGTCGTATGGCTTGACTGATGTATGTAAACATATATCAACAATGAAAATTAGTGCAATCTCAGTAATCAATCCAATTTATTGTAGCAAATCATGAGCTTTACATATAAGCAAAATTTGGATCGGTTTAACATTTATATATAAAGAAATTGGCCCTGCATTCAAACTCCCACTACTCATGGGTGCCTGCAATGGATTTAGTACCTTTTGGCCCAAATACGTAGAATAATACAAAACACAAAACTTACAGCACTAAAATAATTTAAATAACAGAGGCTTTTGGTACCATTGCATGAGTGTTGGCTTACCCGCTGTATCAAATATGGATTTATTTTGTTATCCGAAATCACACTAAAACATTATTTGATATAAAACTGTACTATTAATATACTGGTCAGTACACTTTCCATGGATTCTAACAAACTTGCTAAAAACACAAATGTGAACATTTCTAACAGTTTTAGAAATTGTAGACTGGTGAAATTACAGCAAATTAAAAGTTTTAATTAAGAGTGCAGTATTTTTATGAATGTGTATGTTATATCTATCTGTATGAATAGATAGATAGATAGATAGATAGATAGATACAGGGCCAGTGCAAGGATTTTTGACAACACAGGTGAAGATGCATTTTGCTGCCCTCCCCCGCACTCCCAGGCCCTATTTATCTCTCTTTCTTCCCCCCAAGCCCCTATCTATCTTTATCCCATATAGACATAGATACCGGCAAAAATACATATATGCACAAATATACAAACTACAGATTATTTTGTTTTTCAGGCACACAGTCACAAAGATATACAGAAACAGTCATAAAAGGCACACAATCAAACAAACACAGTCATACAATTCTCACATACAGGTGCAGTGTCATACAAAACACAGACATACATTCATACAGACACAGGTACACAGAGAAATACAGACACAGACATAAAGATACATACAGATAGGCATATAGAGACATACATCCTGGTTTGAGGATAATAGCTGAGATAAAAATCTCACAGATATGGAATGAATAGTGTGGATAGGGATGTTACTCTAACTGGAAAATATAGGGTTCCCACCAGATACCCCTTAAGAGCAAAAATAAAAATATGATATTTGATGTGACTCTAATGGTGATCCAGGAGCAATAAAGGAATAATATCACATTAAATAAAATCTGACAGGATATGCTTTAAAAGCAATGATGGTAAAATATTAGCTGTGGCTCTAATGGTGATCCAGGAGATAATAGCATTCTCTTTCATACATCCTGGTTTGTTTATCACAGTGATACAGAGACATACATACGCAGACAGTCATACAAAGACATACACACAAGGCATTCAGAGACATACATACACAGACAGTCATACAAAGACATACAGACTGTATGTTTCTGTATGACTGTCTGTGTATGTACACAGGGTGGCTAAAAGGTAGATCCCCATCTGTTGTGCAACTTCAACAATGATTTGAAAGCTGGTGCTCTATCGATTCCCTATGCTTGCAGGATTGAATTTAGCACTGAGCAGTAATTGTGTGTTTGAATGTAAGCATGGTTTTGTATGGAGTATGTTTGTGTGAATGTAGGGGCTTGTTTGCATGTAGTGTTTGCGTTTGAATACAAGCATGTATTTATGTGTACTGTTGGTTTTTGAACACAGGGGTGTGTTTATATATAATTTTAGTGTCTAATACAGAGGTATGTTTGTATGTAGTGTTGACATTTAAATGTGGGGTTGTGTAAGTAGTGTTGACGTTTTCATGCTGAGAAGTATGCACATATGCACATACACAGCCACACACACACACTGTAATACACATACACGAAGATACACACACTGACACACATGCAGGTACAAATATATACAAACTGATACACAATCAGATAGACACACATATACAAATTCAGACACACAGATAACACTGACTTACATACAAACACACACTGACATTCATAGAGATAAATGCACACACTGACACACACACATACACACACATAGATATACAGACAAACACACATACATATTGACAGACATACATACATATTGACAGGCATACAGATACAGATGCACACACACATACAGATACACACACAGACACGCTCACAGACACAGACACACACACACATGCTGGTCAAAAATATACACTTTTCTAGTCACCCTCCTGTTTCCTACCTTGTGGGTTCAGGAGGGTGGCTTACCTGGGATCCAGAGTGCTGCCTGAGGTAGTTGGGAGTTGGAGGACCTGGCCCTGCTCAGCCCCCTCCTCTCTGCTTTCTTCTACTCTCGGGAGGAAGTCCACCCATGCCGGTGAGAAAGGGGCTGGCGGTAGCTCCGCCCCTACTGGGCACCAGCTACGCTACAGGGGAAGCAGAGATATGATGTGTTCATATCCCCACCCCCTCCACAAAGTCCGTGGCACTGCAGAATGAAGGCAGGATGGAAGGGTTTGCAGGTGCTCGGCCACGCTACGAGAAGTGACCGGCAGGAGAGGGGCGCTGTGCGCTTCTCTCCTGCCAGCCATCCGAACATTTGTGCCCCTGGACCAATGCGCCCTAAGGCGGCCGCCTGTGCGTCTTATGGATGCGCGCGCCCTGGATAGATAGATAATGTTCATGTATGTATAGATTTTTTTTGTGAAGGTTGTGAAGATATAGAACTGTAAAAGTGTGACAGATCCTTACAAATTTGTGGTAATAACAGATTGGTCCTGTGGTATTGAGAACTTCTCATGTTTCCTAGAAGTATACATGCATTTGGAATATCCATGGATATGATTTGGAAGACCTTCTCGTCAACTGACTTAGTTCAAACAAAAATATACCATCTGATATTTTATAAATTTTCTTGTTCAAAAATTGTACACTAAAATTCCCAGTTAAGTTTTACCATTGCTATTTACCATACAGATTTTGCTTATGTCAACCTGAGTAGTATACAGAAAATACATTGTATAAAAAAATGAGAATGCATAAGAGTATATTAGAACACAGTAGGCCTTTGCAAGGCTATAGGACTCTTGGACGGTGGAAATAATCTGAATTTTTTTTATTTTTGTAATAATTTTTATTAAGTTTTGGCTTAAAAAATTGCCAAAAACAGATTGAGTGCAACATACAATGTGTTGCAGCATTAAACAAGAGAGTTTCTGAGTGTTATATACAATATACTTTGCATAAATATGTTCCAATTTGAGATTGTAGCCGTATTAGTCCAGTGATGTAGATGTAAAAAACAGATAACATTTGTATCCTGTAATACCTTTTTATTGGACTAACAGAATGTTTTAATTATAAGCTTTTGGGAGAACCTCCCTTTCTCAAGTCTGAAGCATTTCTGAGCAAGATGACACATAGAATTCAAAGTTGAGTTGTGATACAGGGGTTAAAGTGACATGAGTGCAGGTAAGACAGGTTTCATAGAACATAGACACCATTCTTGCAGAGGGCTGTATATATCTTATGCAAAGAGAGGAGAGAGAGAAAAAAAAAAAACAGTTGAACAGTGCAGAAGATGGTGCTAGAAAGGGGGAGTATTAATATAAAAAATACATGATTTCTCATCCAAGAGTTACAGGATATGCATGAAGGCCTATATCCATCAAACACAGACACACGTGCACAAATAAAACTTATACATAACATATATGTAATTTACTGATTTACTTGTGAATGGTAACACATGAGACTTACCAGCCAGCATATGCATACATTCCAGAATAAAATGCCAGAGGTAACCCCATAACACTGACATCTTTTCCAATAAAGGCATCTTTGAAGTTCTGTGTCTCTCCTGAAATAAATAGTTCATGTTTACTTTATTTTGACATGAAAGAAAGCTTTTTAGCCATTTTATTGTGTTTCCATCGAAATATTTATTTTGATAAAATATAGTATAAGTCAAGATTTAAGATGCAGCTGTCAAATATTTGAAAATTAACGTTTTATTTCTATTGTACACTACATTCACAAATGTGTTGTGTACTTTATGAAAATTCCACAGTCTTGCTTTTTATTTTGCAAATGCATAAAAGGCATGTATTATTTATAAAGATTTTAGATGTGCAGAATATTTTTTTACAATGTTTAATAAATATAATGATTAGCCATGTTATCTAAAAGGTTAAATATTATAACATCACTTGGCCTATCAAGACAAGTTCCCTTAGTTGTATATATTGCCATATTGGTCACTTCCAAACTGCCATAATTCATTTCATGTTTGAGTTTTTCTGTTTAGACTAAAAAATAAAACTAACAATCTGTCAGCACCAAAGTTGCTGTTTAGTGGATAAGGGAGTGCACTGGATTCTCTTTTTGATTGTACTTATTGGCTAGCTTAGGTGTTTAAAAAGAAAAAAAAATAACAATCTGTCAGCACCAAAGTTGCTGTTCAGTGGATAAGGGAGTGCTCTGGATTTTCTTTTATATTGTCTGAGTTTTTGTGTTTAATATTAAAGGGTATAAAATTACCATTTAGCAGTCTGGCTCCACTTGGCACCCCCCTCACCTTTTGTAAGGGCCACACAAGTCTCCTTGCGGCTGGATCCTAGAGTGACTGCTAGTAGAGGTGTTACTAGGTAGTAATTTCTATGAAAAAGCAGCTTTTACATTAAAATGCCTGCAGGGTCAGGTTGTAGATACCAGAACAACTGCATTAAGCTGTAGTTGTTCTGGTGACTATAGTGTCCCTTTAAACTAGAGTATAAAGTGCTCAACGAATAGAGTGCTCAGTGAATGTTCAAAAACAAAGCTATAAAGTAAATGGAAGCAGAAGTTGCCCCCCATCAATATATGTATATTAAAAGTAAGGTTCTGTTTTTAGATTAGCCAATCTCTAAATCAAGAGATGATAAAATGCATGTCCTTATGTGTTTCAAAACATGGAAGGGAATGCTTAGTGACATTTAAACTGATTTATGCAAAAATAATTTAAGTCAAACCACTAGAAAACATGTTGACACTGCCGAGAGGGTAGCTGTCCACAGCATCTTTTACCATAATCACTATGTCGAGATTAAATCAGAAGTTAACGTTAGAGTTTAAATCAGTATATTAAAATCATGTTTACTTTTAATTAAAAAAATAGAAAATTAAACAAAATAATCTCCATTTGTTTTATAACATTTTACCCAATAATATCAATTTGTACTACTTTAGCAACAAAACATGTTTCAAACAAAAATTAGGTGAATCATATTGCTGCTCAACATGAAATATAATGACAAAATACAACACATTTAACAACTGCTAGAAAAAATAAAAATCACACGTACCTTTAATTAACTGCATAACTCCAGGGACTATAATTATAAGAATTGCTATTAGCTTACAAAAGGTCAAGAAAATCTGGATCCGTGCACTCCAGCTGACACTTGTGCTGTTCAAGACCATTACTACAGCTAGAGAGAGAGGACAGGAGAATGATTAGAGGTTTGCATATTATGTTTACTGTATAACTTTAATATAACTGTCAGATGTTGATTTTACTATAAGTCATTTAAAGATAGAATGTATGCTAACCTTTCACAGTGGTGTAATAGGTCCAGGTGCTTGATCTAATTTTGTTACAAGCTGTTAAATCAAATAATGAGCCTTACATATGTTTCTTGTTAATCATTTCAATGCAAGGGAAAAGTTCAGGTCATGCTATGTCTTTGTGACAGTGAAAGAGTTAACGTTAACATACAAAACTGTAGATAGTGACATCAAGAAATTAATAGAGATATATGCATACTAATTAGCCATTCATTACTATATGTTGTTGCTTTTTTTTTTTAAATAAAGATTGATGATAACCTGAAGACTGTAAAACAGGTATGAATCATAACTGCAGAATCAAAATCAAAACTAAATATAGCACCTGTCTTTGTTTATGAAACAGATAAAATGGATATTGGTTATTTAATCATGTTATTAGTGTTAGGGGTAACATAAATTATTTTCACAAAGCAGTAGAGAAAAATCAACTTGTTCCATGAAGACATATTTCATAATAATTTCTGCAGTATTAAAGTCAATAGCAAGAGCTACTTAAAAGGCACAGTTTAACTGTACAGATAGAGGCAAATACAGGCATTTAAAAGAGCATAACCCACAAGCTTGTAATGCATTCAAGATTCAAGGCCCTCAAAAAAACCAAACACATTTCTAAACTTAAGAGGGGGATTCTGTAAATAACATCAAAACTCAAAATTATAATGATTCATGAAAGACATCAAAAATCTATCTCATAATCTACAACACACTACAAAATGTGAAGAAGCTAAACAAAAAACTTCTTGAATATAAAGTACATAATATGTAAATAATGGCTGGGAAAAAGACTTAAGCCTATCAAATATAAGAACTAGGCAAAATGTTCAACTTGATGTTACTTAAAACACTGCTGTTTCCTTTTTAGAAAGACCCTGGAGATGACATTTAAGCTATTGACCAACTGGTGTCGCAATCCTGCTGTATTTCATGTGATGAACCCAGAACACCCGAGCAGCGAAACAGGGGTGGGGACAACAGGGGTGGGGACAACTCCTCAAACAAAGATTTGCCTCGGCTGACATATTGAGACACCCCGACACAAGCAAACCCTTTATGCTGGAGGCTGATTCATCCGAAACAGGGGTAGGGGCTGTTCTATCCCAGAGGGATAGTCAGGATACCCCTTTACATCCATGTGGTTGCTTCTCTAGAAAGTTGTCTCCTGCTGAATGCAATTATGACATTGGCAATAAGCGCTTAAGGAGTGGGTTCCAAGGGACCCCCATTTGATCATTACTGACAATGAGAATTTGGCCTATATAGGGGATGCTAAACGACTATCTTCTAGACAGGCTAGATGGTCTCTGTTCCTTTCTCGCTTTAACTTTCTAATTACAGACCTGGCCCCAAAAACATAAAGGCGGATGCCTTATCCAGACAGTTTGATACTGAACAAGGACAAGAGACATCCCCTTTTATTCCACCTGAGTGTATCATCGCTTTCACTGTCCTTTCCTGTGCTTGGCATCATCATGGAGGCTCAGTCTCAGGTGCCTTGCAATAAACCACTGGATAAATTATTTGTTCCATTGGGGGAAAGGTAAAATGTCACGAAGATGTTCCACGACAACGTGACTGCTTAACACACAGGCATTAATACATCCATATCCGGATCATGAGATGTTTTTGGTGGGAATCTCTCAGGAAAGATGTTACAGAATATGTGCAGGCCTGTTCTGTTTGTGCAGTTTCTCAAGTACCTGATAAACTTCCATGTGGATTATTACATCCACTTTCCATACCCGGTGTCCCATGGTCCCATTTGTCCATGGATTTCATCGTGAAACTTCCTAGTTCAAATGGCTATACCACCATCCTTATGGTGGTTGACCGATTTTCCAAGATGGCTCATTTTGTCCCACTCAAAAAATTGCATTCCTCTCAAGACTTAGTTCTTATTTTTATATGTGAAATTGTCCGATTACATGGCATCCCTCACAATATTGTCTCTGACAGAGGTTCTCAGTTTGTGTCTCGGTTTTGGAGGGCTTTCAATAAACAATTGGGCATTGAATTGTCATTTTCTTCCTCTTACCATCCCCAGACCAACAGCATGGCTGAGAGGGCTAACCAGTCTCTGGAATTATACTTGCGTTGTTTTGTTAATAGCACTCAGGATAATTGGTCCGAATTACTTAGTTGGGCCGAGTTTGCTAGAAACAATGCTAAACATGACTCTTCCGGTCATAGTCCTTTTTTCATTAATAACGGTAGTCATCCTACTGTACTACCAGCTGTTTTCTCTGACACGGCTATACCTGCTTTGGATGATCACCTTGCTTCTATCCGTGGACCAAGGTTCACTCCTCTCTGGAAACTCAAGTATTATGCTGATAAACGGCGGGATGCCAACCCCGTTTAACAAGTGGGTGAGAGGGTGTGGTTATCATTGCGCAACGTTAAGCTGAAAGTTCCTAGCATGAAGTTTTCCCCCAGGTTCCTTGGTCTGTTCCGTATCATTAGGAGAATTAATCCTGTCTCATATTCTCTGGCACTTCCTGCCTCTTTGCGTATTCCCAACACCTTTCATATCTCCTTGCTCAAACCACTTGTTTGCCATAGATATACTGTCCCTAGTTTTCCCCCTCCTCCATTGTTTGTTTTTGGACAGGTGGAGTATGAGGTCTCCTCCATAATTGATTCCAGGTTTTCTCTTGGCACCTTACAGTATTTGGTTGAATGAAGGGGGTATGGGCCTGCTGAACGTTTTGGGTTCCGGCCTCTGATATCCATGCTGGCTGCAAAATTCATTCTTTTCATGCCAAATTTCCTCTCAGCCTGGTCCTGCCCAGTCTTCAGAAGGGGGGGTAATGTAACATATTCCTCCTCACCTTGCGGTATTTGCGCACAGCTGCCATGCGTCTGTACTAATGACTCTTGCAACATGTTAATGGATGCCGGCTGCTGCAGATCCACGTCAAATTATACCCCCACGTCCATCCACGTTAATGACGGCATCATTTTGGGGTCAAAGGCTGTTCTCAGCCAATCAGAAAGGTAAAGCACTTATTTAAGCTCAACATTACTTTTCCTCATTGCTCTGTCATTGTTTCCCTAGTGGTTGTCCGAGAGCGTGTTCCTGAGCATTTATATTCTGTTTTTTAGATTTGGCTTCATTTTACTTCCCTGTATTCTGCTATCCCTGACTTCTGGCTTTCCCTTATCGTTGTGTCTCATTCTGTGTCCCCTGACCTCGGCAAGTATCCTGACTACTCTTTGGTGCGTTAAGTCCGGCCATTCTCAGGGTCGGTAATACGTTACCTATTTGTCCTCAGTGTGACACAATCCTAAGTGCTGAATCAACTAGTAATCCTGACAGTCTTAGATTGAGACATAGGTAGAGATTATTGAAACATAAGTACACCACTTATTTCATGTTAATTATGGGTATTAAGACCACCGTGCCTTTTTCATTGTTCCATAACATATTAGAGACTTACGCGTCTCATATATATATATATATATATATATATACATACATATATATATATATATATATATATATATATATATATATATATACACACACACACATATATATATAAATATATATTGTTAGAATCCTTGACATTCTAGTTTTGAAACTCGTGACTTGCATGTCCCAACATATTGCTTCTTGTAATACATGAATATCAAAAATAAATAAAATCTCATTTACAAAAACAAAAAAAATTAAACTTGAAAAGATTTCTGATTATGGTGCAAAAATGAAAAAAAAATCCTTTTGTCTCCAAAGTTGCAGTCAAATTTCTCCTGGAATTAAATAGTTATTTCAACCATCATGATCACTTCAGTAATTTGAAGTGGTCATAGTGGTAGGAGTCTGGATGTGCATTAGGATAGGGCATGGAAGACTGCACCGGTAGCTTCGTCAAGTGTTGCATGTCAGGTAAGTAAAACTTATTATAATCAATTTTAATGGGAGGGGCATCTAATAATACATATGGCATTGTTGATTAATAAAAATATAGTTTTAATAAGAGTTGGAGTAACCCTTTAATGAGTTGCTGTTTATATTAACTGTTGTAGCTCTTAATTTCCTGGTTTGAAATCAAAACAGCTAGATAATCCTTAAAGGGGAAGTTATTTTATTGCTCAGTTTTCTGACTCTTATTTATATTAAATATTTAGCAAATTACATCATAATCCAGTCCAGACAGGGCAAAGCCAGGGTCAATATAACAAAAAAAAAAGAGGAGAAATAGACAGGTGCATAGTCGTACCCTTACACCCTCATAAGTACACTGTCCAATCAACCAAAACAACTATTTCACACATATGATGATCTTCTTCACCCTTTTACTCCCCCTCCTTCTACCACCTTGTCCACCACAAACTTTGCATCTCACTTCACTGAGAAGATCTCTACAATCCGAGAAGAGATCGCTAATATCTCTCCTTCCCCTACCAATACATCACTGAACCCCACTCCCTCAACCATTCTACACTCATTCGCACCTGCTACAACAGAAGAGGTTTCTTCTCTTTCCCCTACCATTACATCACCCAACCCCACTCTCTCCACCACTCTACACTCATTCACACCTGCAGCAGCAGAAGAGGTTTCTTCTCTGCTCCGGTCCTCCCACCCCACCACCTGTTCCCTCGATCCTATTCCTTCATATCTCATCCGCACTATGTCTCCCTCTCTAGCTCTTCCCCTCACTAAAATTTTCAATCTCTCCCTTTCCTCTGGCACATTTCCCTCACCCTTCAAACATGCAACCATAACCTCAATTCTGAAAAAGCCCAGCCTTGACCCCAACTCCCCATCCGCCCTATCTCGCTACTGCCATTTGCCTCCAAGATCCTCAAAAGAGTTGTGTACACCAGACTGACTGACTTTCTCTAAACAAACTCTCTGCTTGACCCCCTTCAATCTGGATTCTGTGCTGGTCATTCTGTCGAAACGGCTGTGACCAAAGTATCCAACGATTTAATTGCTGCTAAATCTCGCGGCCATTACTCTATTCTAATTCTCCTCGATCTCTCTGCTGCCTTTGATACTGTTGATCATCAACAGCTTCTTTGCATTCTCCGTAATTTTGGTCTACGGGATAATGCTCTCTCCTGCTGCTCCTCCTACCTCTCCCAGCGCTCTTTCAGTGTTTCTTTCTCTGACTCTGCCTCCTCTCCCCAACCACTCTCTGTCGGCGTCCCCCAAGGTTCTGTCCTTGGTCCCCTACTGTTCTCCACCTCTCTGTTCCTGTACGTCGAGTTATCTGGTTACAATTAAATTACTCTTAGTCCACCCTTTTTACAGCGCTACGGAATCTGATGGCGTTATATAAATAAAATAATAATAATAATTAAGAATAACACCACCCCCCCATATATACCCAATAATAATGCAAGGACATCAATATGTTGGGTAAAATTATGTCCACAACTTTTTTTTAATGTTTAAATCTTTTTTATTTTCAAGATTTTGGTATACATAACATTAGTCAATAGAAATACCAACAAAGAGTGCAGGATTTGAAGTGGTACAGTTAATAATAACACAACATGAAAAAAAATTCACGTTAACAGAAGGTGCTCCTGATGTTCCCTCTAAGTCTATCTCCCCTTCCTATGTGTTATAGTGGCCTGGATGAGGTGTGGGTGAGTTCCAAGGCGTATGGGTGGTGGAAGTGAATTCTGTCTCCTCCGGTACACATGTCTGGAATCCCCCTTGTCTGTGCAACTTATTCCTGATTAGTACTGTGTGTATCACACATCTGGTTACGGGGCCTACTTTAAGTCATTCCAAGTAAGGTATGGGATGGGGTGGTGAGTGAAGTGTCAAAATGGGGCGTGTAAAAAAGGGAGGGGGTTGACTCAGCTGGGGATGTCTGGTCTTGAGTTAGTGGTGTGAAAGTTTATTTCCCCAACCTAGCCGCTGAGTCTGGAAGTGTGTGTGTATGGATTTAGAAGAGGTCGGTAAACCGATCATGGCTCTCTATGGTGGGGTTAGCTGTTAGATTGTGTGGATATCCACCGTTCCCATAGGGCCCAAACTTCCATCTTTTTGTGAGGTCTCAAGGAGTTGGTGTGGGCCATTTTTTCATATTGTCCATTGGTAGTGACTAGCGTAGTGATATCTAACAAGCTAGGCAGTGTGGGTGATTTCCATTTCCTAGCGATGAGCAGGTTTGCTGAGATTAGGATGTGGAAGACTAAGGTTCTTTGTGCAAGAGTTAGTGTTTTGGGCAACATGAACAGTACGAATGTCTCAATGGAGCGAGGTATGGGTTTGTTCACTACTTCCATTAGTAAAGTGGCTACCATGTCCCAATAGGGTTGTATGGCCGGGCATTTCCACCAGACATGTGTCATGTTGCCTCCTTTCTCTCCGCACCTCCAACATGTGTCTTTTGTGGTTTTGTATATTTTTGCTAATTTCGTAGGAACCAGATGCCATCTCGTTAAAATCTTTCTAAGCAGTTCGATGTGGGATACACAGTGGGTGAGGGATTTATGTGCGCTAAAGGCTGTAAGCCATTTTTCCTTTGGAATTGTGTATTCCAGCTCCCTCTCCCATGCAGATGTATAAGACGGTAAAGATGTCGTGCTGGCTGACAACAACGAGTCATAGCATATTGATATTAATCTTCATGCCCACAACTTTTAATATAATATAATGTCAATTTTAATACAGAAAGTCATTGTCAAACAAACCCTATCACATACTGTATAACTAGCCCCCCCAAAAATAACATAACAGCATAACAATATAACATAAATAAAATCATGAAAAATAATAAAGTGCAAACAAATTATACCGATATACCGCTACACCCCTACGTTCTGAGCCGCAGGCCAGCTCTAAAGAAGCCTACCATACCAACTTGCCCGAATGAGCCAATGTAGGGGTATACCGAGATACGCTTACACCCCCAGGTTCTGATCCACAGGCCAGCTCGAAACCTACCATTTCAACTTTTAAAGCACATACCAACTTTTAAAACACATAATTAATTCAATCCATTAAAACAACCCATTCCAACCCCCAATTTACCTATACAGACCCCCACCGCTGTGACCAGATGGAAGATAACTCCAAACGTAACCAGTATGGGAAAACTTTAAGATGGTTGCCTTATATGTATCAGTCTGCCTATCCCAGATAGCCAATCTAAACACGCTAACTAAGAATGCCCGCCTTTTAGCTCTGTCAAGGCCTTATTCCACTAAGCAGTACTGCTCTATGGGCTACATTTCTCCTTTTATCTGCCGTCTCTGTGTTTTCTGCAAGGTGTAAAGGACAATGCTTATAACAATGGTTTACAGTTAAACAAGATGGAGGCACCCAATTGCACAATAAAGAGGTGTAACTATAGTAATAAGCAAATATATTAAAATTTCTGGGAAGTGGTAGTTTCCCCTTTAAAAAACATCAACTTAATATATTTATATGTGTGTGGGCAGAGATTTTCATATATATTTTGATCTTAAAAAAACAAACAAAAAAAACACTTTTTTTTTTTCTCAGTGAAATCTTCAATCCTCAGAAATGCATCTGTCTGCATATTGTTAACTAAAGAGAAGAGTAATTAAAGGTGGCAACTACAAATAGTGGCTGCTCCCTGTAAATAAACCTCACTAATCTCAAGCAGTCTAGGAAATTAAGTCCAGTGCTATCCTAGGATTAAAAAAAACCCTAATACTGACACAAAATGTAGCCCACTTAATGCCATCCCATGTATTATAGGAAAACAACGCCATCCCCAGGCATATTCATTATGATGTCTCTAGAACAGCAAAGATGACATTAGTTTGCCATAATACATCTATATTGCTTATATTCACTCTCCTTCTAATACATGAGGATAGTGACCTTAGTCACCTTGTTTATTTACAAAGGAAATTCAACTGCGAACATAAGATCAAAAAAATATTCTCCAGAAAATGGCTGCATGAGTCAAAATGAGAAATAAGAATATGTTAAACATTTCATATATGGCGATTAGCATGTCAGCCTTGTTTCTTTATGAGGAAGGAATGTGAATACATTTTGACTTCATAGAAGTTAATCCAGAAATAAAGAAATGGCTTATTTATCTTACCCAATAAATGACCATTAGCAAAAAAAATAAATACATATTTAAATAAATAAAAATAGACTATCATGGTCTGATGTAATCATTGAAGACCTGTCTTGCAAAGGGGATTGCTCATTTGCTTACAATGGATTATAAGAGTTCACAAATACAAATTAATTATTTCAATTCCATTTAACAAATACACTAGATAATTGGGAGGGGGAGGGGGCAGCAGGATAGGTGCTCCCCCTGAGAATGAGAATGGGACATTTATTTGCTCAGCCTATGGTTTTAAGAGCTATTACAGCATAAACTGCTCCTTCTTCCCCTCATACAATTGTGCAAGCCCAGGAATCCACCTGTAAAATTAAGCCAGATGACTGATCCATTGCTCATGCATCCCAACTGAGACTCTGAGTGGGAACCCCAACTGAGGCTCTGAGCTGGAATTAAAAGAGAACTAGAGATAGCAGTGCTGCTCAGTGAGTGAGGAGTTGATGGAGCAGTATCCTAAGAACAAGCTGGCATAGTGGTTTGCAGTGTGAGTGAAGGGCTGGTTTGCTGTAATAAAGGCATCTGCAATGTTGAGTTAATTTTGCCCGACCTTTCAGCTCCTCATTACTTCCTGTAAAGTTCACTAGGGAACCCTAACACACAGACAGGACAGAGTAGAGAGATTTGTAATACCGATCGTTAGAATGGTCGGGTTATGCAAAAACGGATAGTCAAAACACGAGCCGAGGTCGAGGGAAACAGAGAGACGGAATAACGAGAGACAAAGCCAAATATCAGTTACCAGGAAATTCAAGTACCAAGTGCAACGCTCAATGGTAAACCAAAGACCCAAAAGGGCACTGAGGCAAGGGAGAGGTTAGCTTATATACACACAGAGTGTGTCTGATTGGCTAATCTTCAATTAGTGTTAACCACAACACGTGGGAGGAGTTTCTTCCCTCCCTTGTGGTCTCTGAGGTCATCACTGTGTGCTGGGTCACATGACTGGGTGCAAAACACATATAAGGAAGCTGCTCTGGAGCGTGCAGTGTCAGACACACTGCCAGTCTGGAGACAGGGACCAGATGACGACGTTCGCTGTGATGAGGTAAGCAAGGTTGCCACGAGTGGCACGGGGTCAGGGGACCTGACTCTTCCTATGAATTAATCTGAAGGAGTGTGTATACGTGAACAAACCACATACACTTGATCAGCTCAAAAAGAAATATCTGTGCAAAAATTCAAGCACTAATGTTCTGAACAATGCAATCAAAAGAGCCCAACTTTGTGAGGTGGCAAACAGAGCTAATTTAAAAGATGTCTTCTTCCATAACTAGTCAAACAAATCTCCATCTGTTAAGCATTCATTGTATGTAATATAACTTAAATTGATTAGTGAGTAAAACCATTATTGAGAGGAACGTGAGTAGTTAGTGTCTGTGTATAAATAACCAATGAGTTTGTAAACTCTCACATGGATGCACTGAGCAGGCTAGATACTGAGCCATGGGTAGCATAAAAGAGCTGTCAAAATACCTGCATAACAAGGTAGTGGAACTTTATAAAGATTGAAAAAGGGATACCAAAATATGTCAAAAGCCTTAAAAATGCCAGTCAGTACTGTTCAATCACTCAATAAGTAATAGGAAATCTGGGGTTCTCTTGATATCAAGCCAAGGTCAGGTAGACCAAGAAAGAGTTCAGCCACAACTGACAAAAGAATTGTTCGGGATACAAAGAAAAACCCACATGTAACCTCTGGAAAAATACAGGCTGCTCTGGAAAAGATGGTGTGCTTGTTTCAAGGAGCAAAAATGTGCTATGTGGTCAAGTTGCCTGAAATAAACCTTTACTAAGCCAATTCCACAAAAAAGTCTGGGTACAATATGCTCGACATAGCAATACCACGGTACTATTTATATAGAAAAGACAGGGAACGCAAGAAAGGGGGAGGGGAGGCCCTGTATGTGAAGGATGTGAAAATCTAGCTTAATAAAAGTTAGTGAGGTGAATATAGAGTCCGTTTGGGTTTCGTTAGAATTTGGTAATCACACAGTAACTTGTGTAGGTGTGTTTTATAGGCCCCAGGACAAATAGAAGAGTTAGGTAGTCTACTAGTTGAGGAAATAGCTAAAATGACAACAAAGGGGGGAGTTATCATCATGGGTGACTTTAATCTTCCTGATGTGAATTGGAAAACCAAAATAGCTGCTTGTGCCAGGAGCACACATATTCTAAAAAACCTACTGGGATTGTTTATAAAACAAGTCATTGAGGAGCCAACTCGTAAAGAGGCCATACTAGATTTAGTGTTAATAAATTGATATTTGGTATCAGATATTACTGTAGGTTAAAGTATAGGATCCAGTGATCATCAGTCAATGTGGTTTAATATAAGAACTGTGACTGAGTCACACCACACAAAAACAAAAGTTTTAGACTTTAGAAAAACAGACTTTTTCTAAAATTAGAATATGTGTAAAGGAGTCATTTTCAGACTAAAGCAATTTAAATGGCGTCCAAGAGAAATGGGATTATTTAAAAGTTGCACTGCTGAGGGCAAGAGAAAATTCCATTAGGCTTGTCAGTAAAAGCAAAAAATTCAATAAACCACTGTGGTATTCTGCAGATGTGGCCAAAATAGTAAAAAACTAAAAGTTAGCATTTAGTAATTATAAAAAACCCAGAGTGAGGTAGACAGAATGATCTATACGATGAGGCAGAAAGAGGCTAAGTAAGTTAGAAGAGCTTCCAAATAACACACAGAAGAGAAAAGCACAGTCAGTTAAAAAAGAGGACAAAACATTTTATATACATAAATGAGAAAAGGAAAGTAAAACAAGGATTAGTTAGATTAAAAACAAAAGAAGGAAGGTATGTAGAAGAGAATAAAGGTCTAGCTGACTGCATCAATTAATATTTTTGTTCAGTATTTACATTTTCCTTCAAACACATACCCTAGGCTAATATCTCTCTAATTTATGTTTTCATCTTTCAAGTAAATCCATACCCCCTAACAGCAGTGTCCAAAGAAGCAGGAAGTCAATGGGCGCAGTAAAAGGGAAAATTGATCCCCTTTCCTGCTGCTGATTGGCTGGAATGTGTCTGCTGACTGTGAGGTACAGGGTCAAAGTATACTCAATGATGAGTCCGTGGCGAACCGTTCTTGGCGAACCATTCGGGACATCACTACTGGACATACCTGATTTGCAATACCTTGGGTTTTCTTCTTTTGCAAATGGTATGCCATCATGGGAGTAATTCTCATTCCTGAGCTACCATACGTTCTCAAAGGCAACATAACCAACCTGGCAAATTTTAATATGAAAAAATGAAAAATCAAGCCTTTTGTTTGACCCTGTGCCTTTCTAAAACATGATAAAACCTGTACATGGGGGGTACTATTATACTGAGAAGACTTTGCTGAACACAAATATTAGTCTTTCAAAACAGTAAAACATATCACAACATATCACTAATAAAATACCCCATATTGAATACGCTGGGTGGTCTACTTTAAAAAAAAAATATGTACATGTGAGGTGTGATTCAGAGATTTATAACAGATAACAGTGTTAGAATGTCACTATTGATACATTTAAAAAAATATATATTTCGAAACAGCAATGTCCTACTTGCACATATAGCCCTATAACTTGCAAGAAAGCATGTTAACACTGGCTATTTCTAAACTCAGGACAAAATTTAGAAACTATTTAGCATGGGTGTTTTTTGGCAGTTGCAGCTGCGTAACAGATTTTGGCGGTCAAAGTTAGAAAAAGTGTGTTTTTTAAAATTGTGTTCATCATATTTTATAATTATTTATATAGTAAATTATATGATATTATGAAAATAATAGTAAGACCATTTAATAGCGAGAAAAATGGTATATAATATGTGTGGGTACAGTAAATGAGTAAGAGGAAAATTACAGCTAAACACAAACACCGCAGAAATGCAAAAACAGCCTTGGTCCTTAACGGTAAGAAAATTGCAAAAAACAATCTGTTCACTAAGGGGATAAATATGTATAAAGATATACAATGTTTCCTGAAATGGTTTTATTAAAGTATTAATGCCACTGGAAACATTGTTATTATTCTGTATAATATATGTATGAAAGAAGGTGCCCTGACAAAGATGCACGTCATCACCAAAACGCGCTTCAGGCATGGGTTAGGGCTTTTTTTTGCACTTATGATTTGAGCATTTTCTTTCCTTTACTACTTAGTAGTCATTGAGGGCCCATAGTCTTATGATTGCATGCTGATTAAAAGAATATTTATCCATTTCTTACATTTTTTTTCTTTAGGACTTTAGGATTCTTGCTAGCTCTTAAGTGATCAATAAAGCAGAGTCTATTGTGGTGGGGTGCAAGACCAGAGACCAAAGCTATTGGTCTCTGAATTCTACAGCCCCTAAAGATGGCAAATCTCTCCACTGGGAGATTGTGTGGCACTCAAATGCAGGTTTGCAACCAGCACTCCCACAGCATATGTACATTCCAGCAAGACAACTTCTGATGAGGGCCCAGCAGTCTTCCCACAAAGTGCGTATTGGATGATGGGACAATGGAAGCCTGCTCTCTGATACACAGTGGTGACCTCAACAGCATGGGTGATGTCCCAGCTCTCTGCTACGTACTCCTGTTTCACTTTTTTGCTTTTTAGTCTATGAGTTACTTAAAGCTTTTGCCTCATCAAAAAGCATAGTTTAGCATGGTTGATAGTGGATGTATTTGTCTTTGCCTACATGTCTAGCTAGTTCTTCATACATGCATATCTGATCTAAGTTTGATATAATTGCTTATCTTACTTATGATTGACGTAATTTATATCTAATAGTTAGACATGTCTGAAATGCATGCTACTCTTGTTCATTTTACTTTAAAAATTGTGCAATTTTTTCCTCTATGCCATGACACTGTATTTTTGAAGTGCTTTCTACTGTTATTGGGGTATTGCAAGCATGATTGGTATCTCCTGCACAGCAAAAATAAAGAATTAAAATTAAAGTTGTTTTGGGAAACATTGTATATCCTTATACATAGGCTTACAAGAGATCCTGGTTTTAATGGGATTGTGTCTTTTAAAGTACTGTTGTGGCATCTTGCCAGGTTGGTATTTCTGTCCTGGTCAATGCAGCTGCACTGGGGCCCACATGCTATTGAAGCCCCTCAGGTGGCACTCAAACTTGGGACATTCGATGAGCACAGCAGATCAGGGACTCCGTATCAAGACCCATTAACGGTGCAACTGGGTTCCTGTCAGATGCTGCTGGGAGGAAGTGCGAGCCTTTAGAGGCTGTTACTCTGACAGCCATTAGAGGTGCTTCCACTAAAATAGTCAAGTGAAACCTAAGATGGTCTCTTAGGTCTCTTGGCACAGCATTTTGCTGTGTATGTGCTCAAGAAAGGAAAAAGCAGTGCAGCATGGGAAAATAGCAAGTAAACTCTTGTCGGGAGGTTGGAATAGGATATTATAGCTTTAGCAATACACATTTGTTCCCCTAATTCTATATTGTTTCTTTAAATGGTTACCCCTACCCTTTAAACTAAGAATAAATTTACTTAGAATCAAGCAACAGGCAAAGCTAACTATGCTGGCTTACATCCGCCCCCATCAATGTCGCTGATCTTTAATTGAAGAACAAGCATCTATACAAGCATTTCAGGCCTAGCCCTTTCTGAACTCATCTTGGACAAGATGCATTGAAAAAGGGCAAGGCCTGAAATGTTGTGAAGATGCTTGTTCTTCAATGAAAGCTGTAGCACATGTTGCACATAATTTTTGTTGTGCTTCCCTCCTTTTTCAAAGTATTGTTTGCCCAGACAGACGTTTTTTCTTTTCCTCCTGCTCCCTTAATTCATGCGCTAGGAACTAGGACAATGTGTAGATTGAAAAGACAGCTGTAACCAGATTAGACTGTTTATCAATGGATACATGAATAAATCTCAAATTTTGGTAGGAATCCCAACCAAATAAAATTGTTGCAAAATCCCTTTCCTGCATGTAGAAACAGCTATCCCACTGATGATGATGAATGACTATAATATTTCAAAATCAGAGTGCAACAGACAGCTATAAACACTTACATTTATATTTATAGATTGTATTATAGATTTTATAAGAAAAGACAGGAGATGAGAGATGCAAGTTTGCACTTGTTTTTCTTTTTTACCAAAAGTCGCCATCTTCTATTGGCAGATCAGACCCTGTAGATTTTAATATTTATTCCATGGTGTTGCTAAATATAGGTGTAAATTGCTTCTGACATATTTGCAATGTGATCCTACTTAGCTCTGCTAAAAATCCCTTGAAGTCAGTGAAGATTCAGTTTAGCATTCTTCAAACTCTTGAACAAACTTCTGAATAATACATTTAAAAAGCCGAGCTTTACCCCAGTTCACCACAGTTACCAGTTACTCCAATTCACCACAATGTCAATCTTTAATTTGCTTGTATCAAACAAAATAATCTAATTACAGCAGTACACTGAAAATATACACTGAAAATATGATTAATATTTTTACGTTTAGAATACATTGGTTCTTTACAGGATACTGTCACAAAAATGCACACCTGAGTACTTCACCTGGGAATCTAGAACGGTTGGCAGACATTTATCGGTGATAATATACACATATTCTATTTTCGCATTGGTATTTGCGGCTGAATATGTGATTCTCCCTGTGACTGTTCTTATAAAATAAATGATTCTGCACAAATAATTATATCTTTAAAAGCTTTACAAAGGACGGTACGCTTACACATATTAATCACCATACACTTCTGCTTATAAGTATAGCCTAGCACATCTAAAAACCATGAGTTATATAATTATGCACATATGGTAGTGCAAGTTGACAAAATGTCCATACTCTATACAATGCAATATTGCTTTTTTCTGTTGAATTCCTTTATTTCCACTGTAGGGAATCTTCCTCTACATGCAGAGCAAAATTAACATGTATTGTCAGACAAATATAGCTTTATGTCATTATACTGTTCCACCGCATGGCATGTCCCTTACTATTGCTATATGCATATTTAAATAGCCATATCATATTGTTTTATTTTATTTTTAAATCCTGGCTGGCTGCCATCAGAAATTGTGGAGCCCTTACAAAACCTTTTTGTACTGCCCCCTGACATATGCATCCCAAAACTAACAAACAGTTTTTACAGATTCACCTGCTGTTATTAAAAATTGAAGAAGCTACTAAGAGTGCTTGTCTTTATCTACGTCATAGTGCTTCTGTGTCTGTATATGTCAGTGTGTATATCTGTGTGTGGCAATGTGCATCAGAGTATATGTGCAGCGATGTGTATTTTTGAGCATCATAAATACAGTGTTTATTTGTGTGCCAATCCTTGTGTGTGTCTGGAATTGTGTATGCGTGTTTGTGTATCTGCAAAAACCTGTGTTTGCTAGTTACAGAATGCACATGTCAAGGGCCCTACAAAACAGTTGTATGATATATATCATACCAAATCCAACACACTCACTTATTCACTAAGCACCAATTTCAAAGTTCACAGAATGCAGTCATTAAAAAAAACAAAACCTAATCTATGCTAAAATAAAGGGGGTTTAGTTACAGTATATGATCAGGCATTGCATAAGTCTGCCACAACGCCAATGCACACCATTATTGGCAGGTCCTATCCTTGCAGCCTAATGCCTGTTGAAATGGCCCCAGCAGTAATGCATGCATGTTCAGGTGAGTTCAGCTCTCTTGGTTGCATATATATTTATATATTTTGGAGTCCAGGCCAACTTTACACTTTTTCCACCCATTCATGTTAAAGGTGCCTCATTCCAGGGCCCTATTTTACCTTCTCTGCACTGCAGAAAGTCACAGGAGGAATGAATTCCCATGTAAGTGGATTGAATTATCGCATACGAGCCAGTGTTAGCTTACTAGGTATGGATCTGCCAAGGGGCTACATTGGCATTATGGAAGGCTTATTCCACATACAGTGCAACCAAACCTCCATTTATTTTTTTCCAGGGTGCTGGATCTTGCCTGTTGTATGAATTAGCCCCAGCAGTATCCTTATAATGTTGCATGTCCCGGTGAGTGCAGCCCTCTTGGTTTTAAATATATATTTAAAACCAATATATCCAGCACTCCCAGATGTACCGTACTCAAACAGAATCTGCCCCGTTGCTTACTCCAACAATATGTCAAAATAATTAAAAAACAGAGCACTTATGGGACCTTAGCAACAAAATATATTTTCAAATTAATTCACAGCATGAACGTCACATCCTGTGAATTAATTTTGATATATATTTTGTTACACAAGTCCCCTGAGTGTTCTTGGTTTTTGCTTTTTATAAAATGTAATGTCCTGCTCACTCTGTATCTATAGGCACTCTTTGTGATGATCTGACTAAGGGGGTTAAGGATTATGCAGAACAGCACAGTAAGTGAGGCATGTGGTGAAAGGATTATCACCTTGGTTTATGCCACATTTGATATTAATTTATGTTATTCTCTTGAAATAGGCTACTAGGGTTGGTTTCCACTTTCCCATCAAGTTCTTGATAAAGGTTCATATCTTGCTTTTATAGGGCCAAGCATTCCACTGGGTTTCTTGTGGTCCATACAGGCTGTGCACAGATTGGTATGAACATTGTCAAAAGGAACCTAGTATCACAATTGTGTGTGTGTGTATGTATATCTATATATATATATTTGTGTACGGCACATTTCGAGGACGTAAGGAACAATAATAAAGAAGCAATAGTAGTAAGACCAAAGTCAGTTGAGGTGTGCCGAAACTGACGTGAGGTTAGACCTGTAAAAGAGGGACCACCTAGGTGAGATGAGAATAAATAGAGGGTGCGGTGGGAGGGTCACTTCCGAGATAGTCGACGACAGGTAAGCAGGGGCTAACTGGGTTTAAGTAAGGTTCCATGTACCTCCCACAATTACAGGCCAAGCCTTCTATATATACTGTGAGAGAAAAAGTATTTCCCCCCCCCCACGATTTTGAACATGTGACAAAGAAATGATCAGTTCATAATTTTAAAGGTGGGTGTATTTTAACAGTGAGAGACAGAATAACAAAAAAAAAATCCATAACAATGCATGTCAAAAAAGTTATAAATTGATTTGCATGACAATGAGTGAAATAAATGTTTGATCTCCTATCAACCAGCAAGATTTCTGGCACCAAGGGCTCTAAACCCCTTAAGGACCAAACTTCTGGAATGAAAGGGAATCATGACATGTCACACATGTCATTTGTCCTTAAGGGGTTAAAGGGAGTGCTCCTAATATCAGCTTGTTAGCTATATAAACGACATATGTCCAGAGAATCAATCAATCAATCAATCAATCAGATTCCAAACTGTCTACCATGGCCAACACCAAAGAGCTGTTCAAGGATGTCAGGAACAAGATGGTAGACCTACACAAGGCTAGAATGGGCTACAAGACCATCGTCAAGCAACTTGGTGAGGAGGTGATAACAGTTGGTGTCATGAGCGTCCACAGGGGGGACTGGATTTTGTTTGTGTGATAATATACTGCAATACCGGAGAAAGTGAACGGAGAAAGGCAAGGATAGGAAGCTACAGTTTATCCCTGCTACTTTCTCCTGACTGCATCCGAAGGGGAGCAGCACAGAGTGCAGCCAGAAAGCATGGGGGGGGGTGAGGAGGAGGGCTGCCTTCAGATCAGTTAAGTGAGACATGGGGGGGCTGGCTTCAGATCACGTAAGTGAGGCATGGGGCAGCCTACAAATCAGGTAAGTGAGGCATGGGGGCGGGTCAGCCTACAGATCAGATAAGTGAGGGATGGGGGGGAGACAGCCTACAGGAAGGTAAAGTAGAATGAGCAGAAGGGTTCTGCAAGGGGCAGGAGGGGTCAGCAAGGAATAGGAAGAGCGGAAGGGGTAGGAAAGGTTTGCAAGGAGCAGGAGGGAGAAGAAGATGGAGCAGAAATGAGCAGGAAGGGGCAGCAATGAGCAGGAAGAGGCAACTAGGAGTATGAAGGGTCTGCAAGGAGCAGAAAGAATCAGAAGGAACACAAAGGTAAAGTAGGAGAAGGAACAGAAAGGGTCTACAAGGAACAGAAAGAGACTACAATGAACAGAAAGGGTCAGCAAGGAGCTGCAAGGGGCAGAAAGAAGCAGGAAGGGGCAGCAAGAAGGAGGAAGGGTCTGCAATGAGCAGAAATGAGCAGGAAGGGAAATCAAGGAGCAGAAAGGGTCAACAATTATCTGGAAGGGGCAGAAGAGCACAAAGGTAAAGTAGGAAAAGGAACAGAAATGAGCAGCAAGGAGCAGGATCTTCAAGAAGCAAGAGGGCACAGAAAGGAGCAGGAAGGGGCAGCAAGGAGCAGGAAGGGCCTGCGAGGAGCAGAAAGTGTCTGCAAGAAGCAGAAAGAGATCAGAAAGAGAAAGGAGCAGAAGGGCGCAAAATAAGCAGAAAGTAGCAGAAAGGTAAAGGAGTGGAAGGTGCGAAGGAGGAGAGAAGACCGTGTCAGAAGAAAAAGAAGACTGTGTCAAATGGAGAAGAAAAGGAGATTGGAGCAGGAAGGACAAGTGAAGGGATCCCTCCACTTCATTCTGGACACCACATCATAAGACTTTGGTACCTGGGCCTGGCAGGAAACTTTGGACCTTCTAGTCTCCCCAGGTAAAAAACATATCAGTGTTAATGTTTTAACTTTTATTTACTGAGTGTCAGGAAACACAGAGGGCCGTTAAGTAGGGGTGCCGCTGAGTGACTACAACGGTCAGCTGGCACTCTAAGCCAATCAGTAGCTCCCCATTCATAAAAACATTAAAAAATATATGAATTGGGAACTAGCCACTGGCTTAGAGTGTCAGCGGCACCCATGCCTGACGTCAGTCTGCACTTCCTGACACTCCGTTTCAGAAGCCGAATACCACTGAGTGACCTGCAGATCTGGAGCTGGAGTAAGCCTTTGGCGTTAAACAATTTTAGAGCAGTTTCACCCTTTAAAGGAAAGAGAGCACCCAGGGGCTTCCTGGCATCATAAGATTTTAATTTAGATGAAGTTGTTATGGTGACCAGAATGTTCCTTTAATTTGACAAACATGTATTCCTGACACCATAGTTGTGAAAACGCTATTCACCCTGGCTTTATGTGATAATGACTATGCTCCTCCCCTTCATGACACTGTCAAATAGGGGCCAAGCATTGATGTCATTACAATTATGCCCGAAAAATTCCTCGGACGCCCATGGTTGGTGTGATTATTCGAAAATGGAAGAAACACAAAATAACTGTCAGTTTCCCTGGGTCTGTTGCTCCATGCAAGATCTCATCTCGTGGAGTTTCAATGATCATGAGAACGGTGAGGAATCAGCCCAGAACTACACGGGAGGATCTTGTCAATGATCTCAAGGTAGCTGGGACCATAGTCACCAAGAAAACAATTGGTATCAAACTATGCCATGAAGGACTGAAGTCCTGCAGCGCCCGCAATGTCCCCCTGCTAAAGAAAGCACATGTACAGGCCCGTCTGAAGTTTGCCAATGAACATCTGAATGATTCTGAACTGGGTGAAAGTGTTGTGGTCAGATGATGTTTGGAGGAGGAGGATTGCTGCTTATAATCCCAAGAACACTATCCCCCATCAAACATGGAGGTGTAAACATTATGCTTTGGGGGTGCTTTTCTGCTAAGGAGACAGGACAACTGCACTGCATCATAGGGACAATGGACAGGGCCATGTACCGTCAAATCTTGGGTGAGAACCTCCTTCCCTCAGCCAGGGCATTGGAAATAGGTTGTGAATGGGTATTCCAGCATGACAATACACACAGTCAAAACACACAGCCAAGGCAACAAAGGAGTGGCTCAAGAAGAAGCACATTAAGGTCCTGGAGTGACCTAGCCAGTCTCCAGGACCTTAATCCCATAGAAAATCTGTGGAGCGAGCTGAAGGTTCGAGTTGCCAAATATCAGCCATGAAACCTTAATGACTTGGAGAGGATCTGCAAAGAGGAGTGGGACAAATCCCTCCTGAGAAGTGTGCAAACCTGATGGCCAACTACAAGAAATGTCTGACCTCTGTGATTGCCAACAAGGGTTTTGCCACCAAGTCGAAGGGGTCAAATACTTATTTCACTCATTGACATGCAAATCAATTTATAACTTTTTTGACATGAGTTTTTCTGGATTTTTTAAATGTATTATTCTGTCTCTCACTGTTAAAATACACCTACCATTAAAATTATAGACTGATCATTTCTTTGTCAGTGGGCAAACATTCAAAATCAGCAGGGGATCAAATATTTTTTTCCCTCAATATATATAAATATATATATATATATATATATATAAAAACAGTGCTGAAACTGTATCTAGAATTTAAGGGGTAAGGTGCAGATAGCTGAGCAATGCATTATTTGAACTCTATTTACTTGATAACTAACTGGCAGGGTTATACTTGTTTTTTGTAATAGTTACGCTATACATGCAGTATATATTATTCTTTTTGCCATCAGCATAAAGTGTTAAACTGCATGTTTTATTCCTTGTGCTCTAGGGCTATACTTGTGACCTTTTAAATATGGATTAACAATATCTTGTCTAGGCCGCATTACTAGGCCTGCACTCTTGTGTGAAGCTTCATTTTTCTTTTCTGTTTACTTCCGTTCTGCTGCCAGCTCAGCAAGATTAGATCAAATTCTGACTTGCTCCTGTGTAAAGGATATCAGGGATATTATAAGGTCAAGGACCTGATATATTTTATTTTGGACATTTTGAAACAAGATTTAATATCTTTCACTCATAGAAATGTTATTAATAATAAAAAAAGAAACGTCTCACACAACGTCTCACATTTTAGTAAAAAATACAATTTAGAAATTCAAAGCTTTTAATGAATGAAAGAAAACAAAAATATGCAACATAAATAAGTATTTTTACTTAGCCTCATTCATCATGAGATAGATGGCAAGCTATCTTAATATCATGATTAGTGATGTCGCGAACCCGAAATTTTCGGTTCGCGAACGGCGAACGCGAACTTCCGCAAATGTTCGCGAACCGGCGAACCGCCCGAAACGCCATTGACTTCAATGGGGAGGCGAATTTTAAAACACACAGGGACTCTTTCTGGCCACAATAGGGATGGAAAAGTTGTTTCAAGGGGACTAACACCTGGACTGTGGCATGCCGGAGGGGGATCCATGGCAAAACTCCCATGGAAAATTACACAGTTGATACAGAGTCTGGTTTTAATCCATAAAGGGCAGAAATCACCTAACATTCCTAAATCACAATCAATATGGATTGACACCTGACATATGACATGTTGACACCTTGACATATGGATTGACACCTGTCCTCAGAGCCCCTGATGCACACGGACACAGAGCAGAATAGAGACTGGTCCCCCTACATAGGGTCACTTGGCAGATATGGATTGACACCTGTCCTAAGGATCCCTGATACACACTGACACAGAGCAGAATAGGGACTGTTCCCCCTACATCGGGTCACTTGGCAGATATGGATTGACACCTTGTTACAAACTGCTATTTGTAACGGGCCCTTTAAATGGCAAATTGCCCTGTTTCCCTGGGTTGTGGAGAAGCCTCTTTGCCAGCCTCCTCCCGCATGACTATGGCCCCTGGGAGATTGTGAAAATGTATGCACTTTTATTTGGTGTGTATGGCCCTTTAAGACTGTCGGTGGGCATATTGGGGCTTATGGACTCTTTATGTGACTGGTGCTGGCCCTTTAAACACCTTTTTTGGGACATCAGGAAGATTGGGACACTGCCCCTTTAAGGCCGTGTCCCCAGACTTGTTGGGGACACGGCCCCTTTAAGACGGTGTCCCCTGTGTCCCCAGACCTGGTGCAAACCCTTTGTGCCTGCCTTGCTATTTCCCACTTGGTTCAGTAAATGGGAAATTATTTCAGCTGCAGAGACTAAGTCCCATTCGGCGATGGGACTTAGTCTTTTTTTCAGCCGTTTTTTTCAGCCTTATTTCAGCTGCAGAGACTAAGTCCCATTCGCGATGGGACTTAGTCGTTTTTTCAGCCTGAAATAGACCGACCTCACAGCCCAAATCTATGGAACTGTTTTGGGCAGGAAAATGTGCTTGCGGTCGGTCATAAAGGGACCTCCAGCTAACTTTTTAACCCCTGGATGGATTTGGCTGATTTTTGGTTATGTTTATGTTTTAAGTGTGCTGATTCCAAATATGTAATTATGAAGATGGGATGTGTAGTTTTAAAGTTACAGGGTATGGCTAAAAACTGTATTTTTACTGCCTGTGTTTAATTATGTTAATCTCTTCCCAAACGTCATTTCGTTCAAAGTGGAGAGAATGTTAAAAAAATATATTTTTGTTCGGAGTGTGAGAAATGCTTTTCAGCCGCTTCTAATCTTAAGCATCATTTGAGGAGCCATACAGGAGAGAAACCTTATTTGTGGTGTGTTTAGTATTGTTCTGATCAGTTTAATACCTTCCGCGTCTCCTATCAGTGGACGTGTATATGGCAGCCATTTTAGGAACCGTACACCTGGGACCCGAGCAAGGTCACCTCGTTCAACAGGCGACAACATTTGTCCCTGGAAAACTATCCTGGACATTCTGTACAATTTGTATGGATATGGCAGTGATTTCTGTAACAGGGAGATGGAAGAAGATGCTTGGTCGGTCCTCTTAATTCAAATTTGGGGCACTGCGCGGTCAAGCTAATGTGCCACCAGATAGGAGTGGTGTGTTTAGTATTGTTCTGATCAGTTTAATACCTTCCGCGTCTCCTATCAGTGGTCGTGTACACGGCATTGATTTTTGTAACAGGGAGATGGAAGAAGAGGCTTGGTCGGTCCTCTTACTGCAAATTTGGGGCACTGCGCGGTCAAGCTAATGTGACACCAGATAGGAGTGGTGTGTTTAGTATTGTTCTGATCAGTTTAATACCTTCCGCGTCTCCTATCAGTGGTGGTGTACACGGCATTGATTTTTGTAACAGGGAGATGGAAGAAGAGGCTTGGTCGGTCCTCTTACTGCAAATTTGGGGCACTGCGCGGTCAAGCTAATGTGACACCAGATAGGAGTGTAGTGTTTAGTACTATTTTTATCAGTTTAATACCTGTGTGTGAAATGCTTTTCAGCCGCTTCTAATCTTAAGCATCATTTGAGGAGCCATACAGGAGAGAAACCTTATTTGTGGTGTGTTTAGTATTGTTCTGATCAGTTTAATACCTTCCG
>OW240917.1:137342340-137354840 GCA_933207985.1 Pelobates cultripes
GGCTGGAATGTGTCTGCTTTGACTGTGAGGTACAGGGTCAAAGTTTACTCAATGATGACGAATAGGGGGCGGGTCGAACCGCGCATATGTTCGCACGCCGTGGCGAACGCGAACATGCTATGTTCGCCAGGAACCGTTCGCCGGCGAACCGTTCGGTACATCACTAATCATGATATGTAGAGCCACAGCCTTATTATAATAAATATTAGACTTGGAGATTCATTTTAGACCAAACTGCAGTTTGTCCAAACCAGGACATCAACAGATAGGTTCTGTGAATCTTTTTTTCACTTTACTACATGCAGCACAGTAATAGAGATACAGAGAATATGACAGAGTGTCATATTTCCTGTATCCCTGTCTGGGACAGTGTGTACATGTATGTGTCTTTGTGTGCCTGTCTGTTTCTGTTTGTGCCTATATATGTATCTCTGTGTCTGTGTACCTATCTCTCACTGCCTGTGGATGCCTGACAGTTTGTGTACCTGTCTGTTCCTGTCTCTGTCTGTGCCTGTGTGTTCCCATCTGTGGCTGTATATCTACCTGTGTGTGTCTGTCTGTGCCTGATTTGCCTGTTTGTATGTGTCTGTGTTTGTGCGCCTATGTGTGTCTGTAGAAACTGTGAGTATGTCAATGGTGGCATTTGCAGAGGGGCCAGGTATAGGGTTAAGTAAGCATGTCACCAAATAATTTTTGGACTCAAAGCCCAAGATTTTTTTCTCCCTAGCAATTCCCCTGGTCAGTTTTAACCCAAAACGTCCGAAGTTCCTACTTAAGATCCGCTAAATCATGCAGAAACCGACTAGCCTGAAACCAAACATGTTCATTTCTATTCTTGATTGTGAGTGCCATTCCTATACCTACAAAAAAAAATTATAATGGAAGTGAGAAGTGGCTGGTTTTGTGTGTGTGTGTGTGTGTGTGTGTAGGAGGTGGGGGGGATGGGAAATGATAAATAGTAAGAATAACTCCTGCTCCTTATTGTTCATAATACAAGATATGATAAGGGAAAAAAAAAATTATCACTTATTGTAAAAGTAAGTTCTCTCACTTAATATTTGTTTAATGCAGATATATAAGAATCTAATTTTAGCAGCTCAAGATTACTACTGCAAAAAATCCTGACATTGTATAGCCATTAGAACAGCACTGTGCATTTTTATTTCAATACTACATTTGTGAGTCCCACGCAAGGGAATTACATGTCATAACATACCTCCTAACAGTTCAAATAGACACTTTAATTTTAGAGGTGTGAGTGAGGGTATGGCCAGGGGTGTAACTGTTCTGAGAAATTTTATGTGATTTGATGAATAAGAACAATGTATCCTATTTATACAGACTGGTTTCTAAGCAAATTTATTGTAGTTTAATGACACATTACTGTGAATATTATTGCTGTGGAGCTATGTAATACACCCAAACACCCTAGCAATATGAAGAGACACAGAGAAAAATTGACATTAGGATGGGAAAGAGGGACAGAAGTATTTGAGCATGGACATTTGACTATGGACAGTTTGGTACTTGTATTTACAATATTAATTTAAATATATGGGCTGGGTTTATACACACTATTATATCAAACATAAAAGTATCTTTTTTTTTTTACACACCCTGGTAAGTATAAAGAGATATCATAAATGTGAAGTTAGCTTTTACTCAGAAAACAAATGAGTCAAACCTTGCTATGTGATTAAATAGTGTCATATCTCTTCAAACACAATTTTCTATTCTCACACCCCTGGCACTTACTACGTTAACTACTTTCAGCATTGCTGTGCCTGTTTTTAGTTCTGTTTTCCAAAGCATTTATTGGACATGCCACACTGTTTCCTCACCGTAAAAAGTAAACAAATTTGTGTCATCACTTCCTCAAATAGTACACCACAGAATGATGCAACATATTGGAAAGGAAGTGATTACACGTGTATCGTGTCTGAAAAAATATTTCCCAATAAGCATCTACGTTGTTAGTCTTCCGAAAGGCAATTTGTTTAGACAGCCAAACCCTGTTGGCATTTCGTATGTGCTTAATCACTAACACTGTGCTTGGTTTATTAGAAGGAGCACTTTCTACAGTGTTTCCCCCTTAGTCCTGAATTTGCAAGCAGTTCACCAATGCCATTGGGGGTATTTTTTTTTTACGCTCCTGTGATCTCAGCGACCTTGATGTTTTTCAACATCTGCTATGCTTCAGTTTTGTAATTTTTTTCTGAAGAAAAATGAATAAATTAATTAACCTCTAAAATTCAATCTGGCATTTTAGCCATCATTTAATTACCAGGGCAATGTGCTTATATAAGTCTTTACTTGCAACAGGTGGTCATTCTACTAATTTATACTTTTTAATTTTTTTTAAAAGATTTTGAAAAGAACAGCAGATCTACATTTTTTTTTGTTCCAAAAGTAAGAGCTACAAATTAGTGACAAGGGAATATTAATTTACCAATTAGCTGTCATTCTGTTCTAAATGCAAAATAAAATATTCAAATCCTTCACTAATATTTATATAGCATTCAAAGTATGTATTAATCCAAAATGCAGCCTGACCACACTGTTTTAATAAGGTTATGAATCAGGCATTTGTGTCGTTGTCATGACGATTATCTTGATAAACATCTTGCAGATGCAGCAGGCTACATGGTGTAACTTAAATGGCACATGTTTTTAGGAATTCTAAACTATTTAGCACCACAAGTAATAAAATATTATTCCTAATTCATAAATAAAATAAAATAACCTATGGATGGATGCAACTCTTTTTATGCATATTAATGTATGTGTATTCTAGATCGACCTGACTTTTAAGTTGCTTAAATGTGTTTAACCCCTTAAGGACAGAGCTTCAGAAGCTTGTCTTTCACTTAATGACAACAGCATTTTATTTCATTTTTTGCTGTTTGCGTTCAACTGCAATTTGCATTTTACTAATTTATTGCACCAACACATATTATACATCGTTTTTTAAAGGACAGAAAGGGCTTTAATTTGATGTAAGACATATATATATATATAAATATATATATATATATATATATATATATATATATATATATATATATAAATGCTTATTTATTATAAAAAAATAGAGAAAAATGCAAAGAAAAAGAAAATGTGTTTTTTTTTACAGTTTTTGCAATAATAATGTGTGCATAATTAGTGCAGGTTAAGGAAAGTAATTAAAAATAAATTCATTTAGTTGTTCTGATTTACAGAATATATAATGTGTCTGGGATTTTAATTTTTTTTTGGTTGTTACAAGTCACAAAGCACAAGGAGTAAAATAAACTTTTAATGTTGGTATGTTTGTCTTGTAAGCTTAATAGCCATAAAAGAAAACAAAATTGCCACACAAAAGTATATATATTCATATAAAGTAGACATCACGGGCTATTTACCTAAGGTTGTTTTGACACTTTCTACATAGCCATTTCACCGCCAACCTCTGCTAAATATTGTAGTAAAATTGTGTTTTTTAGTTTTTTGGCACACAAACTTATAACAAAGAAATTCTCATGTGTATTTTGTAAAGTTGGTGTGTGCTATTCCTGTACAAAGTTTTATTTTGTGTTCAGTTACATCTGCTGAGTAAAATGACACCCCCATTGTATGTCTTTGGCACTATTTTGTGAAGTTACAGTGCCAATATAGGAGGCCTGTTCTTTTCAGTATTCACAGTAGAATTTTGAGAGACGGATTTAATGAGCCTATGCTTCCATTTGGGGTATTATACCAGTTTAACTGTTCAAAAAAAACCCACAAAGGCCTACCATTTGTAAAAGTAGACACTCCAGGGTATCTCATAAGGTGCATATTGTGCCTTAGCATGCCCCCATTTTTTTCACCAATATATGCTAAAGTATGTGATAAAAAATAATTTTGTGCAGTTTTTACATATGGATTGCATTTTTGCTGGGCATTTTGTATATTTCACATGTGCCACTAAGTTCAAACCCCCCTGAATTATGCTCGGCTAAGTCTTCTGAGTAAAAAGACACCCCCAATGAATGTCTTTGGCACTATTTCATGAAGCTACAGTGCCATATAGGAGACCAAGCCATATCAGTTTTTACCGAACTTTGAATTTTGACGCTGGGCCTATGTGCAATTTCCAAACATCTGAGCAGGGTTTAAATTCAAACTACCCAACAAAGGCCTACCATTTCTTAAAGTAGAAAACAAAGGGTATTTCAAAAGGTATATTTTGAACCTTAGCGTGGGATAATTTTTCTGCTAGATTGTACCAAGTGTAGTGGTAATAAGTGTTTTTTCTGCCTTTTTGACACACAAAGTGAGTATGCACAGTATATTTTGCAAACCTTATGTGTGCTACGACTATATAATATATAGTATATATAATACTTCATATGTTGCTCAGCTATGTCATCTGAGTACAGCAATACCACCGTATGTACCTTTGCCAGGTATATGTGGATGTTGAAGGGGCGCATTTGAGACGCAGCCATTCAGTTTTTTTCTAACTTTGAAGTTTTACGCTGTGTCCATGTTCCAATTTGGAGTAGTTTAGACGGTTGGTTATTGAAACTTCCCCACAAACACATACTATTTATTAAAGAATACACCCTGTGGTAATTCAAAATGCATATATTGAACCTTAGCGTGGGATAATTTTTTCTCTAGTTTGTTCCAGGTGTAGTGGTAATGAGCATTTTTAAATGTATTTTTTTACTTTTTGAAACTTTTTTTACTTTTAAAAAGTAGTTTTTAAACTTTTGTTTTGCTTATAAATTTTTTTAAACTTTCCTAAACTTTTTTAAAACTTTTTTTTACAGATTTACCATTTTTCTAAGCTTTTTTTTTTACCGTTAACCCCTAACTAGCAGTAAGCAGCACTAACAGTAAATTCCCCATTTTCCCATAACTCCCACCCACGCCCAGCTAGCAAAATATATAATTATAAAATATTTAAATTAATTAATTCAATAAATTGAACCCCTGAGAGTTAAAAAATAAATAAAAGTTGATCCTCAGGGGTTAAAAAAAATTAGATCACAGTATAATACTGTGATCTGTATTTTGATCACTGTAGGCAGTGATCGACTGGCAGAGAAGGGGTTAATTTTTATTTGGACTGGGTAAAGGGGGGTGTTTTTTTAATCTTTTACTTAAATGTTATTAAAACTTTTTTTAGCTTAATTTTTTTACTTTTTAAAGTTTATTTTAAAACTTTTTTTAACGTTAATCCCTAGTTAGCCTAACACCAAATCCCCCAATTCCCCACTAACTTCCACCCACCCCAGCTAGCTAAATATATAATTTTAAAATATTTAAATTAATTAATTAAATAAATTTAACCTCTGAGGGTTAAAAAAAAAAGAATTAACCCTCAGGGATTAAAAAAAAAAAAAAATCAGATGACAGTAAAATGTAATCTCTGCCAATTGATCACTGTAGTCAGTGATCAATTGGCAGGGAAGGGGTTAATTTTTTATTAAAATGAGTAGGGGGGGGGGGTGGGATTTTAAATAAACTTTTTTTAACAGGGGTCAGGATCAGCACTGTTCCAGCTCCCTGCACTTCACACAGAACCAGGAAGTGCAGGGAGGCGGAAGGTAAGTATACTAAGCACATGTGCTCGCTCTGACATGCTGTCAGAGAGAGCACATGTGCTGGGGCAGCACTATCGGGTGCTCCCGGTCTGCCTCTAATACAGAGGCAGTCTGGAGCACCATTAACCCCGCGATCGCCGCAATAGCGGCGATCCGGGGTTAATTTTAACGGGTGACGGACGAGGTCCGTCACTCGTTGTTATGGCAATCCCCTGAGTGACGGTTATTTTGGGGGTTAAGGGGATATTTTGGGCACCAAAACAACGTTAGCTTAATGAAGTAGTTTTGGTGTATAGATCATGCCTCTGTAATCTCTCTCCTCGATTCTCTGCCATTTAGTAGTTAATTATTTTTGTTTCTGTTTTTGCTGCCCTTGTCACACCACACAGAGCCACATGAAAAAAAATGGTTTAATTACAACAGAGTGTGTTTACTTTATAAGTTCCTTTCTCCTGCCCTGGTAACCTTAAGCAAGGAGGTAATTGTCCAAAATCTGAACCAACACAAAACTTTTTATTACATAGTAAGTAAAGGGTATCTCTTTAATTGCCCCATACATAATACAAATTGTTTTCTTATGGAAAGAAAGAGCTTTCTTATAAAATACTATAACTATAGGTGTGGCATATCAAGATGCTAATTAGACAGTATGATTATTGCAAAGGTGTGCCTTAGGCTGGCCACAATAAAAGGCCACTCTGTAAAATGCCTCATATATCTAGGATATAAACATATTTTTGATAGTTAACACTAACCCTACACCAAACCCCCAAACACTATAACAACTATACTTCTAACATTAAACTTACACAAATGCTAACCATGTATGTACCCTAACCTTACCTCTAGCATTATTCCCACACCATCCCAAACCCTTCTACAACACACTAATCCTACACCACCCTAATCCAAACCCTAACACTTCCTTAACCCTACCCTACAGCCAATTACAGTGTGATATGTGCTGAGCAGTTGGTATAGCTCAGTACCCATCTCAATCAGCAGGCAGGCATGCAGGGAGACCCTTCTAAGGTCTGATCAAAATATGGGGGTCTCCCTTGAGAAGCTGCAAGCTGAGAATCACTGCACCTGAGCATAATCTGCATTGCAGCAGGTGGGGATTTAAATCCACATTTAAAGGATTGTATGTAGAACTCACTTGTAGCACTGCAAACAGCTCATCCATATGCAATTCTGGAGACACAAAAAAATGGCCCCAGCTGGCAGAGGGTAGCCACTGGTATTCACTGATACCTGGGATTATCTGGTTTGAGCAGCAATTTAATTCTGATCACATTAAATAATTAACACCCTTAATGCCTAATATTGTTAGGATGCAATGACACATCCTAACATAATGAGCTGATTAATTGCGCTTTAATGATGCACATGATGTGGTTGAAGGCTCTTGCAGAAAATTAACAGAGCTGGAGATATGAAATTCTAGATTAAACACACTGTGCAATATGGGAAGCCAAAAATGGTAGGCTCTTTTTCAGGAAGTGTGTAAGAAAGTTGTGTGAGTGTCAGCCAGGGGAGATGTGATTAGGGCTGCAAAAACAAATTTAATTCCTAAACAGCACAACATTTATTTTTAGCAACTAAAATTACATCATTAAATTAGTGTTATTTTAGTTCTTACAGTGCCTTGTTAAATAATTTTCTTTACTAATTGATTATTGTATTCTTATAATTTAATAATAACGCATAACATAAACAGAAATAGTATTTACTTGATGCCTAGTCTCTCTCTCCCAACGGGCATCAAAATCTGTAACAAGCTCTTCACAGCTTCATTAAAGTGAGAATTGTCTGGGACTCAAAGTCAGTTTTAAATTTAAATACATTTTCCTAGTTTGGCCATTTTGGCTTTTGAATTTTAAATTCATGCTTAATTCACTTTGAATTTTCAACAATTCTCACTTCAAACAGCCACTATAGTCACCAGAAAAACTACAGCTTATTGTATTTGTTGTGTTGAGTAGAATCATTCCCCACAGGCATTTTGCAGTAAACACTGTCTTTTCAGAGAAAATGCAGCATCTACATTACAGCCTAGGATAACTCCACTGGTCAGTCCTCATATGGCTGTTATTGGTGCTTCCTGGGGCAGTGCTGCACGTTGTGCAGCACTGTCATTCAGTGTCTCCACCTCTTCATGGAGATACTGAACTTTCCTCATAGAGGTTAATTGTTTTTTAAATATATCTCTATGATGAGATGCTGATTGGCCAGGGCTGTGTTTGACTTGTGCAGGCTCTACCTCTGATCTGCCTCCTTTACTGTCTCAGCCAATCCTATAAGAAAGCATTGTGATTTCTCAGAACAACACTTCTGATGATGCCAGCCAAGCAGGCAGATCAGGGGCAGAGCCAGCAGGTGCAGACTTGAACATAAGAAAGATATGTTTAGGAGGGGAAAGAGGAGAAAAGTGTTTGTGTGTGTGTGGGGGGGGGGAGAAGGGAAGTAGATGATGGCTTTAACACTATAGGGTTAGGAAAAAAGGAATCATGATATGTCACACGTCATGTGTCCTTAAGGGTTAAAGAATAACCCTGTCTGTGTTAAAATTCAACTAACGTGACATATCTGTCTTTCTGCCTGTCTGTCTGCCTGCCTGCCTGCTAATTATTTAAATTTCTTAAATGTTTTTTTTTTCATATAAAATGTGTAAAAACAACTGTAAATTACCTACCTTATCTGACAATAATGTTTTTACCATGCTTTACAACAGTATTGGAGTACTATAAGACTGCTAGAATCAACATCAAAGGAAAGAATAACTCATTATTCAAGAGCAACAGTCTTTGCGAACACTAACTTAACCTCTTCAGTGCATAAATTCAGAAGGGCAAAGCCCAGCTCACAGCTGTTGCACTGTAATATGGTGTAAGGCCCCTTTAGGCAAGTGCAACCAATTTTTTTAACCCTTTCTCCGTTTCAAATGAGGGAAATCTGCTCTTCTCTTCTTTTGCACCTTCACTACAAGGATAAAAAGTAATTCTGGAGATTAACATCCCACAGGACCTGAGTCAGGTTATCAGTTTAAGTCCCTTCTTACTTCAAATAGGAATGGTAAATGATGCCAAGGGAATTCATGGCTCTCAGGCCCCTGTATAAACTCTTGGACGGCAGCCCAAGGTCACCTTACGGTTAGTCTTGCTCTGACTGGAAAATAGAGACAAGTGCAGAATGGGACAGGTTATAGGAAGACAGCAAAATAAAGAAGACATTGAGTAAGACAAAAGACATATAATGGTATAGGGAGAGCAAAGAGATAGAAAAAATGTTGTAGGTGAATGCATGATGAATGAGGGGTCACTAACTAGGTTTTTTACTAGGTCCGTAATAATTCTTCAATCTTGTCTTCCCATGTTCTGTTTCAGGGCAAATGTTCAGTTTAGGAAAACAATCTCAAATTATAATGTAGAACTTGTTGCACTGTACTAAGACGTCAGACGTTGTATACGGAAGACAATATTGAAAATAGTTCCGGTTAGTTGATGAGATAGGGGGCTGATTCCAATCCTCCCCACGGGTGTTTTTAGTTCTTTGCATTTATAAAGATTAGATTTTGGGGTATTTACATAGGATTTCAGAACATTCTCTTTGAGATCCCCCTTGAGAAAGGCCAAGTGTCAAAACTTCGGGGCTTTTTGGTATCCAGCTCTAGGTTAGTATACCTAATATAGAACTTGTTGCACTGTATTAAGACGTCAGACATAGTATACGGAAGTTAATATTGAGAAAGGTGCCGGTCGGTTGATGAGATAGGCGGCTGATTCTGATTCTGTCCACAGGTGTTTATAGTTCTTTGCACTTATACAGATTAGATTTTGGGGTATTTAAATAGGAGTTCAAAACATTTGCTTTGAGATCCCCCTTGAGAAAAGCCAAGTGCCAAAACTTCAGGGCTTTGTGGTCTCCAGCTCTAGGTTAGTATACCTAATATGTATTTTATGGGTTTACGGTGATAGCACTTTATGTCTTAAAGCACTTTATTACTATGTGTGTAGTTTTGTACATTTGATTGTATTTCTTTGTACTTCTGTTTTTCACTTTTGCACTTTGTTGGAATAATTCTTATTTTATGTCTACTTAATAATCTACAATGTGCTCTACAAAGATTTTTTTTAAATTTTAAAGTTTTATTCAGTGTTGTAAACTACAAATTCGTAAACATCAAATATTGGACAGGTAACAGTATGTTGCAGCTTAAAGAAGTAACATACTGAAGCAACTAAAATATGCATGAAAAATGCTTTCAGGCTTGTCATGAACACCTTGTCTGTCGTCACTAACAATAGTGCTAAAAAACCATAGAATATTATAATTTGTATTTGTTCTGCCTGTGTGTTCATCAATCAAGCAGAAAGCATATCTCTAACACAGAAACACATGGTTGGTTGATTAATAAGATTCCTTGTCTTATTTTGCAGGTGGTTAGTAGGCAAGTACTGAATCTGGCAATTATTTCTCTCTCGCTAATGCAACAAGCATGATAACACAGCTGTTATGCATAGGAAGTCACAAGATTTTGCTAGAGATTCTAATCATATTTAAATCATTCAGGGCAAGACTTGAACATGAATATCTTGCTGTGAGAATCCCGACCTTTTAAATATTATTGTAATGCATTGACAGTACAGTATTATACAATATATAAATATATATATATATATATATATATATATATATATATATATATATATATATATATATAGAAGGTAAGTAAAGGCAGGACTTTATATATATATAAAATCATGTGTTTTCTCTATCATGCAATATAACACTAGTGACACTGTAAAACTAATTATTACATTTTAAATTTCATTTTCTAACAAATTAAAGAAAACATGCTTATCTACGTTTACAAAATGAAGCTGCAAATGAAATAATACAAGTCACATAATATCATAATGTCAAATTGAAATAATTGTATCTGTAACAATGTACCTGGTCTAAAAAACAAAACCAACTATTACTACGTTATTTCAACATTCAGCACTTAGCTTGTTTCTCATTAAGAAAGATAACACAACACATTTAAGTTCCAGAAATCTTAAAATAATATTGTGTAAAATGTAAATACTTGTATTTTATACACAAAGAAAATAACTATTCAGAGAACTACAAATGATAAATACATTTCATCATGGCTAACAGTGTTTACTTGGACTCGGTATGTGCTAAATAATAAAAAAGTTTCCCTTTAGTAATTGTTGAACATATGGGGTTTTCCACTGTTAGACTGCATGATTGCCACATAACATGGATTGACTCACAATGTGCCATTAATATTGATGTCACTCTTGTTCTGTTTTCACGATTCTAAATGTTTTATATACTGGACTAGGAATGTAATATAAGGCAGATTAAAGAGACACTTCAAATGCCATAACATTTATAGCCCATATCAGCTGCAGCTAGTCTTCTTCAGTAGTTATCTCTGTAGAGTATAGTGTGGCTGATTTAGAACCACGCCATTGGCTGCCACCCTCAACAAACGAGCGCAGCCATGTGTGGCCCTACCTTGTTCTACAGAACAATCTGTTTCCTCCTGCTGAAGAAAATTGGATATGTCAGATGCAGAGCAGGGTCCTCAGAGGGTCCTAGATAAGCTAACAAACCATGTTTGCTAAAATGAATTGACACCTTACTGTGGGCTGGAGCCAAGGCACTCCTGGCACTATAACCACTACAGTGGGCTATTGTAGTTGTGGTACTTGGAGTGTTCCTTTAATCCAAATTAAATTTCTGGAAGTTATTCACATTTAAAAATAAAATTTAAAAAATCTGGTATTGATTAAGTATCCAGGCATTACACACATGCATGAACATCTTACATTCAGAGTTCTTGAGTCTTCTTACCTTTTCCATTTTTATTTCACCATAAATTAAAACCTCAATAAAAGCTGATACTTACTTATGCCCACAGCAGTAACTAATTTGATAGCAAGGTCTGGAATCTCACATTGTATAAAGAAAGGCTCCAGGATATAACGTCCAAATGCTAGTGATATCACTGCTGTGGCAGCTGGTCTAAAACAAAGCAAATAAAAAAACGGAAAAAAACAACAACAAAGAGTGAACATAAAGTATGTAAAAATTCCATTAGCTGAAATACAAGGCAGGGATTATAAATGCATTACATTTTGTACCACACAAAACATTCTTAGGAATGCTTTATAACATCTTTCTCATTATGCAGATTCACAAACGGAGTATATATATTATTTTGCAAGCGACACATACAGATATTATAATAAAGCCAGCCCCGTCTCAATAGAATGTAATCCTGACCGTGAAGGTAAAGATTAAGGTTTTTTCATTAAAATACGATTTTGCCAGTGCAAAAATCACTCAAAAAAGACATGGCATTTCATACAGTTTTTAGTCACATATTTTCACACGGACTGTTGCAAAAGCAAATTGCATAGTTTAAAATGTTGCCTTTTGGCTGCAGTAACAGGCGGAAACTGACAGAAATCTCACCTCCCTTAGGAAAGAGAAGGAGCGAACAGAATGTATGAATTACTGATGTGTATTAGGGCAATTAGTGAGGACAGGCTCAGCCATGCAGTGAGCACAGCAGACAGCCTGCATTCATTCACTAAGCTGGCTCAGTCTTCTGAGACCCTTCTTATGCCATCACATGAGTATAAAAATTATAGGTTTAAATCCTAAGAAGGTTTATTTTTGAGACACGTAAATTGTCTTGGCATTGCTATTTCAGAATATAAATCTCACACACTCTTGAAAGTAGCATTTCAGTCCATAAACTCAAATTGTTTTATTTTTAATTGTAATTTAAAAAAGTGCGGAGGATATATTATTACTATTACGATTTCATTTGAAAGATATAACCATTTGTATTTTTTTAATGACTGACTGCCAGATAGAATATGACATGGGCAGCATGGTACT